>BLSH010518463.1:94709-107964 GCA_018402905.1 Glandirana rugosa | reverse complement strand
TGTGTGTGTGTGTGTGTGTATATATATATATATATATATATATATATATATATATATATATATATTGTGACAGCTGGCAGGTAAAGACTCCAGGTTGCGTGCAGGATGGCAGGTACATTTGCCCTAGATTTAAGCTGTATGCAGACTTATAACACTAAGGGGTGTCTAGCAGGTGTTGAGGTAATCAGTAGTGTTGATCGAACCCGTGGATGTTCAGGTTCGGTGGGTTCGGCCGAACTTCGGAAAAAAGTCTGGGTTCGGTACCGAACTTGACCCGAACTTTATCCCGAACCCCATTGAATTCAATGGGGACTCAAACTTTTCGGCACAAAAATGACTGTAAAAGAGTCCTGGAAAGTGCTAGAGGGCTGCAAAATGATTTTAGAACAATAATCTGTCCCTTACAGCAACAGCAGGAACCTGACCCTATAGAACTAGGAGATGATTTTAGAACAATAATCTGTCCCTCTAAGCAGTAGACTCTACCTAGTCCAGTCAGATCTTTCTGTAATGCAGGATGAGATCTGCAATCTGTCCCTAAAAGCAGTATTAGTAGTAATCTCTACCTATCTATCTATCTGCAATCTGTCCCTCACAGCACAGGCAGCATCCTCTCCCTACACTACCCAGAGAGCATGTGACATGCAGCACTGTGACTCCTGCCTCATATAGAGGCTGGGTCACATGATGCACTGGCCAATCACAGCCATGCTATTAGTAGGCATGGCTGTGATGGCTTATAGGAAAATCACGCTTGTTGATTGGCTGCCCTGCAGCTATTCAACATGCGTGATCAAATACCCGAACCCAGAACTCGAACCCAAACTTTTTTTTAAATGTCCGGGTCACGGACACCCCAAAGTTCGGTACGAACCCGAACTTTACAGTTCAGGTTCGCTCAACTCTAGTAATGAGTGCAGCTGAGGTGAGCTGGCTCATTAAGGGCTCTACAAAAACTCCCAGCAGGGTTAGGTGAGTTCTCTGGGGAGTAGCTCTGCTTCCCCCCTCTCCCCCTCCTTCAGGACAACCTCTTTCCAAGCCTATAATAGGTGGCTATCTGCGAGTCCCTCGCTGACATGAGGAGGATCCAGGAAGGGAAAATTGCGGTAAGTATGAAAACAATTTTCCTTATTCCTGGACCTCCTCATATCAGCCTACTATGGGATGTAGCAAGCAATCAACCACTGAAGGGGAGGGAAAGACACAAGTAACTAGAATCATAAACCGATCTCAATTATTTTAATGGCCGACAAACGCCGACAGAACAGTAGACCCAAAATCTTCAGATGACATCAGAGTTGCATTCACTCTGTGGAGCTGAATGAAAGTATTAGGTGTACTCCAGCTAGCTGCCCTGCACACTGCTTCTGCTGACACATTAGCATATGATGCACAGGAATCTGCCATGCCTCTCGTAGAATGTGCTTTGATCCCCAATAGCGGAGGATATCCCGACTCTCTATATGCCATCTGGTTGAAGACACCCTTCTAGGTGGCATAGTCATGCCTTTCTTGGAGCCACCAGCAAAAACAAAGAGCTGATCTTGTTTCTGGAAATCCTTAGTTCACTCTAGGTACTGTATATTGATAGGGCCTGCACTAGATTCAGCCTAGTCCATTCGTCTTCGTTACTATTTGGGAAAGCCGATAAGACTGATTCTCAATTCATGTGTAGTGTTGAGCGAACCCGGACTGTAACGTTCGGGCCCGCACCGAACTTTCGGGTGTCCGGGACCCGGACCAGAACACGGACATTTCAAAAAACGTTCGGGTTCTGGTAGTTGATCACGCATGTTGAATAGCTGAAGGGCAGCCAATCAACAAGCGCATCATGTGACCCAGCCTCTTTATAAGCTGGAGTCACAGTGCTGCATGTCACATGCTCTTGGGTTAGTGTAGGGAGAGGAAGCTGCCGGCATTTTTGTCAGGGAGAGATTGCAGACATTTTAACATCTGATCCTGCATCCTGAGATTACTACTGCTGTTGCTCTGAGGGACAGATAGCAGAAATTTGAGATTTCACATACTGCTGCTTTGAGTTGCAGATCAAACTCTGCATAACACAACGATCGCTACGATCGTGCACAACAATCAGATTGTTGGAGTAATTTGAGATTTCACATACTGCTGCTTTGAGCGATCTGACTGCACTAGGTAGAGGGTTCTGCTTAGAGGGACAGATTATTGTTCAAAAATCATTGACTACTCCTATAGGGCCAGCTGTTGCTGTAAGTGACACATTATTGTTCAAAAATAATCTCCTAGTTCTAAAGGGAGAGTTTCCAGCTGTTGCTTAGAGGGACAGATTATTGTTCAAAAACCATTGCCTACTCCTATAGGGCCAGGTTCCAGCTGTTGCTGTAAGTGACACATTATTGTTCAAAAATCATCTGCAAGTTCTAAAGGGAGAGTTTCCAGCTGTTGCTTAGAGGGACAGATTATTGTTCAAAAACCATTGCCTACTCCTATAGGGCCAGCTATAAGCAAAAGGTATTAATTGGTATTAATAAATACTTACATAGGGCTACATAGTACATTTGCGGGCCCAATGAGGAGAGCAAATAAGGGACGTGGTCATGGTGCTGCTGGTGTTGGTGGTGTTGGGGAACCTCCTGTTGGAAGGAGAGGACGTGGTCGAGGTGTGCCAGCTACACGCACAAGGGAAACACCTTCCTCAGGTAGCCAACAGAACCTTCACCGTTATATGGTAGGCCAGAATGCCCCTCAACGATTGGTGAGGCCAGAACAAGTACAGGCGATAGTAGATTGGGTGGCTGACAATGCCTCCAGTTCCTTCACATTGTCTCCCTCCCGGTCCCTTGATGAAAGCTCAGAGTTGGCACCTGAACCCCATGGCCATCTCTTTCACCTCAGCCCCTTGTAAATTAGCCAAGCAGTCTGAGCCCCAAGTCCTGCAAGAGACTCTTATGCTTTTTGATGACTCTCCTGGTGTGCTTTCCATGGGCCATCCACATAGCGCTGCCCCAGAAGTGGAAGACATTGAGTGCACCGATGCCCATCCACTTCTGTTGCAGGATGAGGACATGGAAACACCAGCGCAGCACATTTCTGATGAGGAAACACAGGTGCCAACTGCTGCAGCTTTCCTCAGTGTGCAGACTGACAAGGGGGGCAGTGGTGAAGGGTGGGTGGAAGATGATGTGGAGGATGATGAGGTCCTAGATCCCACATGGAATGAGGGTCATGCGAGTGACGTGTGGAGTTTGGAGGAAGAGGTGGTGGTCGCACAGAGGCACCAGCACAGCAAAAGAGGAAGCAGGTTGCAAAAGCTGAGCGAGTGTCCCCCTAGACAGTAGGCCTGCTACTACCCACCGCACCCAGGGACCTAGCACACCAAAGGCAGCTCAAAGGCATTTCCCCGCGTGGCAGTTCTACAGGCAATGTGCTGACGACAAGACATGAGTGGTTTGCACGCTGTGCAATGATAGCCTGAGGCGAGGCCTAAATGTTCTAAACCTGAGCACAACCTGCATGATCAGGCATCTAAATTCAAGGCACAAGCTGCATTGGAATAATTACCTCAAAATCCAAGAAAGGTCTCGGCCTCCTCCTGCTTCCTCTTCTGCTGCTGCCTCGGCCTCTTCCTCCACCGAGTGCCAGTGTCACCTGCCACCCAGCAAACAGAGCATGTGAAAGCAACGCCACCATGTCCGCCACCGTCCCCAAGCATTTACACACGGTCCCATGGAAGCTTACAGCTGTCCATCTCCCAAACACTGGCGAGAAAGAGGAAGTACCCCCCTACCCACCCGCGATCCCTGGCCCTGAATGCCAGCATTTCAAAATTCCTGGCCTTTGAAATGCTGTCATTCCGTCTGCTGGACACGGACAGTTTTAAAAACCTGGTGGAGGTGGCTGCCCCACAGTACGTGGTTCCCAGCCGCCATTACTTTTCCAGACGAGCCATCTCTTCCCTGTACAAACAAGTCGGGGACAAGATCAAGTGTGCACTGCGCAACGCCATCTGTGGCAAGGTCCACATAACCACTGATACATGGACCAGTAAGCACGGGCAGGGACGCTATATCTCGCTAACTGCACACTGGGCAAATATAATGGTGGGTGGGCCTGAGCCGGCTAGCCATTTGGCGCATGTCCTTCCACCACCGAGGATTGCAGGACATTTCTCTTTGCCTCCTCCTCCTACTGCGCTTCCTCCTCCTCGACCACCCACTCATCCACTCAGCGTAACAACTTCACCACCAACATCAGCACATCCAGGGGGAAACGACAGCAGGCTGTTTTAAAACTGATATGTTTGGGGGATAGACCCCCACACTGCGCAGGAGCTGTGGACGGGCATTGAACAACAGACCAATGAGTGGTTGTTGCCACTGAGCCTCAAGCCCGGCCTGGTGGTGTGCGACAATGGCCGAAATCTCGTAGCGGCTCTTGGCCGAGCCGGTTTGACGCACATCCCTTGCCTGGCGCATGTGCTGAATTTTGTGGTACAGAATTTTCTAAAAAAACTACCCGGATATGTCAGAGCTGCTGCATAAAGTGCGGGCTGTCTGTGCGCACTTTCGGCATTCTCACCCTGCTGCTGCTCGCCTGTCTTCGCCTTCCCACTCACCACCTCATATGCAAAGTGCCCACAAGGTGGAACTCCACCTTGCACATGCTGGAGTGACTGGGCAAGCAGCAGCAGGCAATAGTGGAGTTTCAGCTGCAGCACGCACGGGTCAGTCGCTCTGCAGAACAGCAACACTTCACCACCAACGAGTGGGCCTCCATGCAAGACCTGTGTAGCGCATTGCGGTGTTTTGAGTACTCCACCAACATGGCCAGTGCTGATGACGCTGTTCTCAGAATCTATCTTGCCTTGATGTACTTCTTATGGACTGTTGAATCCTGTATGATGTTTTACTGAATAAACACAATTCGTTTGGAAGTTCCTGTGGTGCTGTCAAAACCTTCATTGATGTATTGTATGCTGTTGGCTCACGGACCAGACGTGCACACAGCCTTCCATATACTGATTTCTCACCTGGAGCTGCTTTTCCTTTGAATGTTCCATTTGTCAGCAGCCTGCCACAACAAACAGCACCACCAGCCGATAGACAACGTCTTAGCAGGAGGCAGCATTTCAGCAACATGGAGATGTGTTCAAGAGTATGTGTGCACACGCCTACACGTACTGACTGATGGGTCTGCCCCATTCAACTTCTGGGTCTCCAAATTGGCCACATGGCCTGAGCTTGCCTTTTATGCCTTGGAGGTGCTGGCCTGCCCTGCAGCCAGTGTATTGTCTGAACGTGTGTTTAGCACGGCAGGAGGCGTTATCACAGACAAGCGCAGCCGTTTGTCCACAGCCAACGTGGACAAGCTAACCTTTATTAAAATGAATCAGGCATGGATCCCACAAGACTTGTCTGTACCTTGTGCAGAATAAACATTTAGACCGGACTCACACAGCCATTCGTATACTTGTTTTTTTTAATAGGCCTTAATATTTTGGGGACTACCCCAATTCTAAACAAAAAAAAAAAATAGTGTTGGCCACCTCCTCCTCCTCCTCGACCACTGCCACTTCCACCTACACTGCCATGGTCATGGCCTAGTCAACCTCTAGGCTCCTACTCCACATCCACCCCCCCTTCCCATTTTTTTTAAATTTATTTTCCCTATCTCCATTTTTTTTGTAGGGCACTTGCCCTACTCATGCCCCCATTTTACTTCCTTTTGCAGGTTTCTAGCACTTGCCAGGACTTTGTTACAGCCATTTTTGTGCCTAAAAGTTCGGGTCCCCATTGACTTCAATGGGGTTTGGGGTCCGGAATAACGTTCGGGTAACGTTTGGTGCCGAACCCGGACTTTTTTCCAAAGTTCGTTCGGACCCTCCGAACCCGAACGTCCAGGTGTTCGCTCAACTCTATTCATGTGCAAAGCCGATGCTACTTTTGGAAGAAAACTTGGGACCGGACCATTTTATATTGTATTGGGCAATACGGCTCTCTGGCTGAGAAAGCACAGTGTTCAGACACCTTCCGGCTGATGCAATTGCCATCAAAAAATTGCTCTTCGAATCAAGTGAAACAAAGAGCATGATGACACGGGACCAAATGAAGGTGCCAATAAGGCTTTCAGAACTAAAGGCAGGTCCCACTTTGGAAAAAGATTTATTGGAGACCTGCTCTTTATTGCTGCCTTTTTAAGAAACACATCACTAGAGGATCCAAGACCCATCTTTGTTCAACATAGCTGACAGGGCAGACTTGAACTTTTAAGGGGCTATACGCTAAGCCCTTGCCCAGACCTTCCTGGAGAAATTCCAATATGTTAGAGACTGAGGGTGACCTCAGATCCCAGCTCTTTCCTGCTGAGAAGTGACAAAAGGCTTTATAGATCCTATAATAAGTATTGGTAGTTTTCTTTCCAACCTGTAATAGAGTAATGGATACCTTATCGGAAAGGACTAAATGCTCTAAACTTCTCCTCCCAACGTCCATGCCATCAACTTCAGTTTCCCCAGCTTTGGGTTAAACTGCTTGTTCTGCAGCAGAAAATCTTTGTGAGGAGGCAGAGGAATTGGCTGACACATCTTTGTTTTCCATGCTAGTGAAAACCATGCTTTTCTGTGCTAGAAGGGCCACACCGCTATTGCTGTTGAATCTTCATTAAAACTCTGAGGATTAGCGAGAGAGGAGGAAACACATAGATTAGGGGAAAGTCCCATGGAATGGATGGAGCAGGTGCTACCTTAGGGAGAAGTAACACGGAATCTGAGATTTCTCCTCCAATGCCAGCCAATCTATGACCGGTGTCCCCCAGACCTTGAAGATTTTGAACAGGTATCTGGGATTCAAGCCCCCTTTGTTCAGATCCAAGAATCTCCGACTCAGTTGATCCACCAGCTTGTTTTGTGGACCTGGAAGGTATGCTGCTGTTGGGGAGCACAAGTTCTTCTCTGCCCAAAGAAAATTCTGGCATGCCACTCTGAGCAGTGGGAGGCTCCTGGTGCTCCCTTGCTAGGCCACATAGGCTACCATGGTTTGTCGGAAAGGACTTTGACTGCTCCCTTTGCAAAATCGATTGGAAGGCTACTAGAGCATGTTGAATGGCCTCTAATTCTAACAGGTTTGAATGCTGAGATAGAGATGCCTCTCATTTGCCCTGTACTTGTTGGCTGTCAGGGATCTAGACAAGCGTTGCGATCGCGCACGCGCACATGGATTCAAATGAAGATTCCCACAACCGTTCAGAGACGTGCACATGTACGCATGCGCAGGAATGTTGTCAGAACCCAGAATCCGTCATAGCAGGAGGGCCCTAGGACCCAGCAGCTCTGTCAGCACATCACTTGGGCCTTTATAAGGAAGTCAGACCTTGGCTTTAGTGCTGTCTTATCTGCAGCTTGTCAGTACCTGTACCTGCTTGCCGTTATCTGCTACCTGATCCGTTACCTGATTGACCCGGCTTGTTTAGACCACCCTGTCTTCTCCTACCCTGACCCGGCTTGTTTTGGATCCTGCTAACCTCTGCCTGCCTGATCTCCGTTGCTGAACCCAGCTTGCCTCTGACCATCCCCCGCATACTGATTCTGCCACTCCATTCATCTGTGATTGACCCGGCTTGCCTGACCATCCTCCTGCCTGCTTCTACAGTCAGCTGTCTGCTGTCCTGTGCCCTGCATCTAGCTGCTGTGACCGCTGTCTGCTGCTGCTGTTCCTGTTTCCAGCTGGCTGCTGTCCGGTGTTACCAGCTCCACTCCAGCATCCAGTCTCCTGCTGTTTTCCAGAGGCACTCCTACCTCGCTGGACTCACGTGACCACTGTTCCCATTCCAGTGGGCTCTGAGTCAGAGCTGTATGAGAGGTCTCCTCCTACAAGAGACAGGCTCCACTCGCTCAGGTACGTGGTTCATTACATTGGCCTAAGGAATGAACTCCCCGACCTAGTAGGCTGGCATCTGTAGTCAGCACTACTGGAACTGGAGGTTTGAGAGGCACCCCACGGTATAGTCTGAGTTATCTTCCACCACATCAGAGACCGTTTTATTGGTACTGAATGGTAGATCTTCTGGATTAATGAGTGGCGATTCCATTGATTGTATTTAAATCTCTCCCTCCGTCATCTGGCCCAGGGTACTACCTGGATCATGGAAGACAACAGGCCCAGGTACGGAATATACTCCCTGGCCATCAGAAATGGCCTGGTCATTACTATTTCCGATTTTGGTCTGAATTTCCACAGTCTTCCTACGATGCAGAAATACACAACCTTGAGTAGTGTCGAATTGCATTCCTAGATACTCTAGGACTTGAGCTGGTTGAATCCAACTCTTGCGATGGTTGATTAACCAACCGAGGTCTGAGCGTGCTGCCGGTTATCAGCATGTGCTGTTGAAGGAGGGACTTTTATTAGGCCTGGAGGACAATGTCGTCCAGATAATGAATAATTTGAATGCCTGATTCTTAAGATAGCAATGACCACTGCCAAAACTTTTGTAAATGTTCTTGGAGCTGTGCATAGCCTGAATGGCAGACATCAAAATTGGAAATGGAAGCCTGCTATTGCAAATCAAAGGAAATGATGGTGTGATGCACTTATGGGCACATGTAGGTAGGCATCTGCTAGGTCTATTGACACTAGCAAATCTCCCTTCTTTACAATGGACAATGATAGTTTGCAAGGACTCCATTCTGAATGGAGGGACTTTCATGAAGGCATTCAGGGCTTTTAAGTCCAGGACCAGCCTGAATCCTCCTGAGGATTTTGTTACCAAGAACAGAAGAGAATAGAATCCTTCTCCCTTCTCGTGCACGAACTGGCAGAATTGCTTGAGATGCCAAGAATTCCTTTACATACATTAATAAACAATGCCCTTTTCTCTGGACAAGTAGGAATCTGTGTCTCCACAGAATGAGACTAGGGAGGTCTTTCCTTGAATTCTAGGCGATATTGTCTTTGAATGATGTCCAAGACCCAGGCATCTTACGCTTCTTCCGCCCAGACCTCTCCAAAGTAAGACAGTCTGCTCCCACTTGGGAAGTCTGGACGGGGACACCTTCAGAAGAGCTTGTCTGAAGCTTTTGCTGGCTGTTTAGCCTTATCTTTGGTTGCTTTGGGAAAGGCTGGACCCTGCCCCTTTCACTGCCTAAAGAACGGTGACCCCGGTTGGTACGTGGAAGCTTCTACCAAAACCTTCTTTAGATCTCTCAGAAGGAAGAAAGGGCTGAGAGAATCTTCTCCTTTCCTGCAGAATTGGCCCCGAGTTCCCTCCAGAAACAGGAAGTTTCCGAACTCCGAAGTTCCAAAGCAGCACAGACAGACAAGCAGCAGCAGGGTGAGAACTCCAAAAGTGCACACAGACGGCCCGCACTTTCTGCAGCAGCTCTGACATATCCGGGTAGTTTTTTAGAAATTTCTGTAACGCCAAATTTAGCACATGCGCCAGGCAAGGGAAATGCGTCAAACCGGCTAGGCCCAGAGCCGCTACGAGATTTCGCCCATTGTCGCACACCACCAGGCCGGGCTTGAGGCTCAATGGCAACAACCACTCATCGATCTGTTCAATGCCCGTCCACAGCTCCTGCACAGTGTGGGGTTTATCACCCAATCATATCAGTTTTAAAACAGCCTGCTTTCGCTTCCCCCTGGATGTGCTGAAGTTGGTGGTGAAGGTGTTACGCTGAGCGGATGAGGAGGTGGTAGAGGAGGAGGAAGTGCAGTAGGAGGAGGAGGCAACAGGAGGAAAAGAGATGCCCTGCAATCCTCGGTGGTGGAAGGACATGCGCCAAATGGCTAGGCGCCTCAGGCCCACCCGCTACTACATTTGCCCAGTGTGCAGTTAGCGAGATATAGTGTCCCTGCCCGTGCTTACTGGTCCATATATCGGTGGTTATGTGGACCTTGCCACAGATGGCATTGCGCAGTGCACACTTCATCTTGTCCCCGACTTGTTTGTGCAGGGAAGGGATGGCTCGCCTGGAAAAGTAGTGGCGGCTGGGAACCACTTTCTGTGGGGCAGCCACCTCCACCAGGTTTTTAAAACTGTCCGTGTCCAGCAGACGGAATGACAGCATTTCAAAGGCCAGGAATTTGGAAATGCTGGCATTCAGGGCCAGGGATCGCGGGTGGGTAGGGGGGTACTTCCTCTTTCTCTCCAGTGTTTGGGAGATGGACAGCTGTAAGCTTCCGTGGGACAGTGTGGAAATGCTTGGGGACGGTGGCGGACATGGTGGCGTTGCTGTCACATGCTCTGTTTGCTGGGTGGCAGGTGACACTGGCACTCGGTGGAGGAAGAGGCCGAGGCAGCAGCAGAAGAGGAAGCAGGAGGAGGCCGAGACCTTTCTTGGATTTTGAGGTAATTATTCCAATGCAGCTTGTGCCTTGAATTTAGATGCCTGATCATGCAGGTTGTGCTCAGGTTTAGAACATTTAGGCCTCGCCTCAGGCTATCATTGCACAGCGTGCAAACCACTCATGTCGTCAGCACATTGCCTGAAGAACTGCCACACGGGGAAATGCCTTTGAGCTGCCTTTGGTGTGCTAGGTCCCTGGGTGCGGTGGGTAGTAGCAGGCCTACTGTCTAGGGGGACACTCGCTCAGCTTTTGCAACCTGCTTCCTCTTTTGCTGTGCTGGTGCCTCTGTGCGACCACCACCTCTGCCTCCAAACTGCATACGTCACTCGCTTGACCCTCATTCCATGTGGGGTCTAGGACCTCATCATCCTCCTCCACATCTTCCACCCACCCTTCACCACTGCCCTCCTTGTCAGTCTGCACACTGAGGAAAGCTGCAGCAGTTGGCACCTGTGTTTCGTCATCATCAGAGACGTGCTGCGCTGGTGTTTCTATGTCCTCATCCTGCAACAGAAGAGGTTGGGCATTGGTGCACTCAATGTCTTCCACTTCTGGGACAGGGCTATGTGGATGGCCCAAGGAAAGCACACCAGGAGAGTCATCAAAAAGCATAAGTCTGTTGCATGACTTGGGGCTCAGACTGCTTGGCTAATTTACAAGGGGCTGAGGTGAAAGACAGATGGCCATGGGGTTCAGGTGCCAACTCTGAGCTTTCATCAAGGGACCGGGAGGGAGACAATGTGAAGGAACTGGAGGCATTGTCAGCCATCCAATCTACTATCGCCTGTACTTCTTCTGACCTCACCATTTGTTGAGCGGCATTTGGGCCTACCATATAACGTTGAAGGTTCTGTCGGCTACCTGAGGAAGGTATTTCACCTGTGCGTGTAGCTGGCACAGATCGACCACGTCCTCTCCTGCCAACAGGAGCTTCACCAACACCAGCAGCACCACGACCAAGTCCCTTATTTGACGCTCTCCTCATTCTGCCCACAAATGTACTATGTAGCACTATTTAAGTATTTATTAATACAAAAAAAAATAATTTTAGAACAATAATCTGTCCCTTACAGCACCAGCAGGAACCTCTCCCTTTAGAACTAGGAGATGATTATAGAACAATAATCTGTCCCTTACAGCAAGAGCAGGAACCTGACCCTATATAACTAGGAGATGATTTTGGAACAATAATCTGTCCCTCAAAGCAGTAGATTCTACCTAGTCCAGAATCAGATCGTTCTGTAATGCAGGATGAGATCTGCAATCTGTCCCTCAAAGCAGTAGTAGTAATCTCTACCTAGTCCATAATCAGATTGTTCTATAATGCAGGATGAGATGTTATTAATATCTGCAATCTGTCCCTTACAGCCCGGCAGCATCCTCTCCCTAGACTAGCCTGAGAGCATGTGACATGCAGCACTATGTGACTCCATCTTATTCAGAGGCTGGGTCACATGATGCACTGGCCAATCACAACCATGCCATTAGTAGGCATGGCTGTGATGACTTCTAAGGGCAAACCAGTGAAACGCTTGTTTATTGGCTGCCCTGCAGCTATTCAACATGCGTGATCAAATACCCGAACCCGAAACCAAACTTTTTTTCAAATGTTCGAGTCCGGGTCACGGACACCCCAAAGTTCGGTACGGACCCGAACTTTACAGTTCGGGTTCGCTCGACTCTACTGGCGTGGCATTCCACAGGGATTTTATCCCACCACCAACCACTCCTCTGTCCCGACTTATCACGCTTTGAGTGATTCTTTCTTTGCGGGTGATGCAGCTCTTTACTACTTCCCTGTGGGCGTTTATCCCGCATCTGTGTCTTCTCTCTGTGTAGAGAAGAATTCACTCTTTTAACAACAAAAACAAAACAACAAAAAAAAAACTTTAAAAATAAATAACCTTTCCATGCGTTCTTCAGCGCTATAGAGGCAGGAGGACCAAGGATACCTGGCAACACAGACAGCCAGATATCTATCCAGCAACCCAAGGTAGCAGCCATTTTGAGATCCCACATCACTCACGACAGAGGCAGTGTTTGAGACAAGCTGGAGAGACAGGTGCTGTAATCGCAGCAGTGAAGCAGAACCGGAGCATGGGAGAGGGCGTTCCTATCATCATACAAGGAAGTGGCTGCTCTCGGCAACCTCCCGAGAGTCCCTGTGGGGCTATAAGCCTCCGCCTGCCTGCTGTTTCACCAATCCGTCGCACAGCCTATACCAGCAATGTTTAACTGCTCTCTAGAGGCCAGTGTACACAGGTAGTCATTTATACTGCCGAACTGAGACCCAGCACACCACCACAAAGGGAGATTTACTGTCCAGACAAGGGTCCTCTGAACTCAGACGAGGCATGAACCCGAGCAGTATCACATGCACATAACAAGGTTTTGCAGTAAGTCTCCTACCGTGCTTCTTTGTGTGTGTGTCTGTGTGTAATTAAATAAATAAAATATATATACAGTCCTGCTCACCATTATTGGCACCCCTTCATGTTTTGCATAACTGAGTGAATGTCTTCAGAAATAAATGGAAATGTACCAAATTTATATCAGCAGGACACTCGTCCTGACATATATATAAAATAAATAAATTAATGTGTGTCTGTGTGTGTGTTTCTTCGTGCCATCCTCTGAATGACGTTTTGGAACAATACACGTACACTATGACGAGCCCAAGTACGGAGCAGACTCAAGTCTCCTGGGAACAGACCTGTCATTTAGAGGGAAACACCACCACACGACCCAGAGTCAAGCCGTCATATTTACTGATGGACACATGTGACCGGAGATCTCTCGTCAATTTGTAACGACCATATCCGACACGCTGCCTAACCACTTTGTCGTCCGTCCGCCTCCGAATATCGGGGTGTCCCTGAGAGCCCTCCAACGGCTCTCGTCGGTGAAGGAACATACTACTATCCTTGCGG
>BLSH010518463.1:58760-91220 GCA_018402905.1 Glandirana rugosa | reverse complement strand
CTTCGAAGACTTCTGTCATCAATTTTTCTCTTCCCCCCACGTCCAGGGAGGTTCTTGACAGTTCCATGCCTGGAAAACTTCTTAATAACATTACGCACCGTTGAAACAGGGATGCCAAGGTCTTTGGAGATGGCCTTATACCCTTTGGAGGTCTTGTGCTTGCAAATAATAGCATTTCTGGTGTCGTCAGACAGCTCCTTTGTCTTTACCATTGTCACACATGAAGAGGGAATAACAGGTGGCTTTTTATAAAACCAAAATGTTCATTTATTGGCTAATTTGGGTCACATGGGTGGAGGCAATTCATCACAGGTGATCCTCATTTGAGATCTGCAACAGGTGAGCCAAATTGGGTTTCCATACTGATTTGCAGCAAAGGGTGCCAATACCACTGACAAGGCAAGCATTATGGTTTTCTCTGTTTTCCTCATAATGTTTATCTTTTTAAATGTTATTTATCATTTACAGTTTTTTGTCAAACACAAGCTATCTGTAGTAATATGTTGGCTAATTTAATACATTTCCTTCAGTAGATAGTCCACAATATGTACATAAACTTCATGGGTGGCAATAAAGGTGAGCAGGACTGTATATATATATATATATATATTTTTTTTTTTTTTTGAGGCGTCTGGAGTGAGGACTAAAAAAACACTGCATAGGGGCAGATAGCCGCCTCTAGGCTTGGAAAGAGGTTGTCCTAAAGGGATCAGAGGGGGCGGAGCTGACCCATAGTAGGCTGACATGAGGAGGTCCAAGATATAAATACACAGTATCTCACAAAAGAATGTAGTGAGTGTACAGCTTGCATAACAGTGTAAATTTGCTGTCCCCTCAAAATGGCTCAACACAGCCATTTAAAGTTTAAACCAATGGCAACAAAAGTGAGTACACCCATAAGTAAAAATGTCCAAATTGGACCCAATTAGCCATTTTCCCTCCCTGATGAGACCAAGATAAACTTATTTGGTTCAGATGGTGTCAAGCATGTGTGGCGACCTCCAGGTGAGGAGTGCGAAGACAAGTGTGTCTTGCCTACAGTCAAGCATGGTGGTGTGGGTGTCGTGGTCTGGGGCTGCATGAGTGCTGCCGGCACTGGGGAGCTACAGTTCATTGTGGGAACCATGAATGGCAAGATGTACTGTGACATACTGAAGCAAAGCATGATCCCCTCCTTTCGGAGACTGGGCCGCAGGGCAGTATTCCAACATAACGACCCAAAACACACCTCCAAGACGACCACTGCCTTGCTAAAGAAGCTGAGGGTAAATGTGATGGACTGGCCAAGCATGTCTTCAGACCTAAACACTATTGAGCATCTGTGAGGCATCCTCAAACGGAAGGTGGAGGAGTGCAAGATGGCAACCTGTGAAGCTCTGGTGAACTCCATGCCCAAGAGGGTTAAGCTGGAAAATAATGGTGGCCACACAAAATATTGACAGTTTTTGGGCCCAATTTGGACATTTTCACTTAGGGTTGTACTCCACTTTTGTTGCCAGAGGTTTAGACATTAATGGCTGTGAGTTATTTTGAGGGGACAGCAAATTTACTGTTATACAAGCTGTACACTCACTACTTTATGTTGTAGCAAAGTGTTGTCACATGAATAGATATATAATTTACAAAA
The DNA here is from genome assembly GCA_018402905.1 of Glandirana rugosa. Lineage (NCBI taxonomy): Eukaryota > Metazoa > Chordata > Amphibia > Anura > Ranidae > Glandirana > Glandirana rugosa. The sequence goes on along the minus strand of BLSH010518463.1, from coordinate 89,593 downwards.
ATGTGAAGGGTCTACTCACTTTTGTGAGATACTGGGGGTAATTTACTATAGTGACCAAATGTGCTCCAGCACTGCCTGAAAATAGTGCCCAATTAAAGGCAATTAAGACTTCAGCTCTCAGAAACTGGGCGGATATTTGTCAAAAACCTATAGTACATTCATTTCCTGTCTGGTTTCTTACCTTCTTGGTTGTGTCAGCTTAGAGGCCGTGCACTTCATCACTAGGGATGGGCCGAACGGACCCCTGTTCAGTTCGCACCAAAACGTCAGAACACTGTGAAAGTTCAGGCCCAAATAACTTGTATGCAAATAATTGTGCATACAATGGTTATAGAGGTCCGGGTCCTGCCCTGGGGGACATGTATCAATGGAAAAGAAAAACATTTGAAAAACTTTTTTTTTTTTTTTGTTTACCACTTCCTTACCGGCGTATAGTAATATGCCAGCAAGGTGCACACCCCATCCTGGACTCAGCCCATCCCCAATCGGGTAAAGAGTTAATAAAATTGGCCCTTTACCATGTGACTGGCTGTGTCCTATCACAGCCGGTCACTATCGACGTTCACGTTTATCCCCCGTGCACGCTGCTCATGCGCGCCCCCCACCCAGCACGGTTATCGGGGTTGAGGCTTGTCCCTCGGACAAAGCCCAGCCCCGATCATGGTAAAGAGCAAATGAAATTGGCTTTTTACCACTTGACCGGCTGTGTCACAAATGTCAACAAAGCGCTGGTAACTTGCTGTTACCGGGTGCTTCTCCTCACACACTGTTCCAGTGTGAGGAGGAAATTGCCAGCCCTTCAGAGTACCTGTCACCCCATCTGGAGTACCTGTCACCATGTCCAGAAGAAGAGTATACACTTCAGAAGAGGCATATCAGATGCTGACCCTGACCGATGAGAGCAGCGGGGAGCTCTCACCACCCAGTCAGTTCTGATTCTGGTTCTGGTTCTGGTTCGGAATATGTGCCTGTTGAAGGCAGTACATCCTCAACTGGATTTGAGGAGGAAGCAGTCCATCCTACAAGAACATGGACTGAAGACTAGGCAAGAGGTTTGCTGAGCTTTACATCCCTGACGAGAACATCTCTGTGAACGAATCCCTGGTCCATTTCGCAGGCCGGCTGGGAATCAAGCAGTATATCACAATTAAGAGGGCCAGATATGGATTGAAGCTCAACAAGCTCTGCGAAAGCTCCACCAGATATATCCATGCCTTTCATGTGTACAAAGGCAAAGATTCCCAGCTCCAGCCCCCTGAGTGTCCACCATACATGGGAATAAGTGGGAAAATTGTTATATGGACAACTACTATACTAATGTGTCCCTTTTTTACGCCATCTATACCTAACTAAATAAAACTTTGGTACAGCAAGGAAAAACAGGAAGGGCTTCCCACGGCGTCTTGTCACCACAAGGCTACAAAGAGGGGAATTGGAAAGCCTGAGGAACAAGGAAGTGTTGGCCGTGAAGTGGAGGGATAAGAAGGAGGTATGCATCATGTCAACCATCCATGACAACAGTTTGGTGGAAGTTCCCAGAAGACGTGGTCCAGTTCTAAAGCATTGCGGTGTACAATAAATTCATGGGGGGGGGGCGTGGATTTAAAGGATCAGATGTTGCAGCCCTACCTATCCAAAAGAGTCCCTCTTCTGGTATAAAAAAAGTTGCTATTTACTTTTTTTCATTTGGCCATGTACAATGCATTCATCACAAAAATCAACCTAACACCAAGTATCCGACACCTTCCTAAAATTTATTGAAGATGCCATCACTGCCCTGATATATCCACAAGGATCCCCCCCCAGAAAGCCTTCACTCCAATTGTGTCAGCAGACTGCATGAGCGTCATTTTTCTGAAAATATTCCACCATCAGCAACCGAAAGATGACGCCAAAAAAATGTCAGTGTGCAGCAAAAGAGGAGTTAGGAGAGACACTAGTTTCCATTGTCCCCAATGTCCCTCCCAACCTGGCCTTTGCAACAGAGAATGTTTACAACGTTATCATACCCTTGTAAATTATTAGCCCGTATTTCAAGTAGACTGCCGTTTCCCCATTTTTAATTCCTGTGCTGATTTATTTCCCTGTTTCCTCAACCAACCATACCACTGCCTTCCATGTGAACTGACCCTGGCCTGTTTACCGACTGCCTCTGCCTGCCGTCTGCATTGTTTATCCCCCATGTTTCTGCCTTTCACGTGAACTGACCCTGGACTGTATCAACTTTGCCTCTGCCTACCGTCTCTTTCTGCCTTTTACCTGCACTGACCTCGGAATGTCGACCATGTTTTTGCCTGCCCCATTGACTGATCTTTCACCCTGCTACAGGGGTCTCACATATGTGACGAGCTCCAGAACGATGTTCTGATTTGAGAAAACCAGTTTGTTTGTTTTTTTTTTTTTTTCTTTGTTTTGTAATTCCCAGAACAGGGTCTGGTGTCCAAAGGGCTTCAAAGCGATTTGGGTGGGAGAAGCCTCTACCCTTGTCCCCATTCTTTCCTGACCGAGGCCCTAAGCTTGATGGTCCTGCCTGCTGCCTGAACAAATACTTTGGCTGTACTGACCATATCGCTGCTTGCTGCCGGTACTATGGACAGTATTCCTGCCTGCTGCATGGTCTATCCTTTCACTGCTGCCGACCACATCCCTGCCTGCTACCTGGATCAATGCTTTGGCTGTGCTGCTAATATCTCTACCTGTACTGACTATGGACAGTATTGCTGTCCGCTGGCTGTTTTGCTGCCGCTGTCCACGTTCCTGCCTGCTGCCTGGACTGATGCTTTCCTCTGTGGGCCACTGCACTACTAAAACCGCAGGTAATCTTTTCTTTACCCTTTGATCAGCTTTGGCTTTTAATTGGTATGTACAGTACATGCTATATGATAGAAATATGAAGAGCTTTCAACAATGTGATAGGTTGGCAGGAATTTGTATGTTTAATGTCCCTAGAACACCTGGACGTGCTACTTGGATGTTGGGCCTCTGTATGTGGCTAGTCTGTGTAAAAGTCTTGCACATGTGGTATCGCCATACTCAGGAGTAGCAAAGTATTTTGGGGTGTCATTTTTGCTATATACATGCTATGTGTTGGAAATTATCTTTATAAATGGACAACTTTGTTTTGTTTTTTTTAAAAATGCGTTTTAATTTTTCCACATTTTCCAAAAACTTCTGGAAAAAAATGACATGTTCAAAAGACTCATTATGCCTCATAGATTCTACATTTTGGGGTTTTTGCTTTCCAAAATGGGGTCACTTTGTGGGAAATTCCATTGCCCTGGAGCTCCAGGGCCTTCAAAAGTGTAATAGGTGGTTGAGAAATGAGATGTAATTTATGCTCGTAGAACGCCTAAAGGTGCTACTTCAATGTTGGGCCTCTGTATGTGGCCAGGCTGTACGTTTTTTAGGTGTTTGCTTTCCAGAATGGAGTCATTTTGTTGGCGTTTTACATTGCCCTGGTGCTCCAGGGCCTTCAAGTGTGATCGGTCGTCATCAAATTTAGATGTGTAATTTATGCTCCTAGAACACCTGGAGGTGCTACTTGGATGTTGGGCCTCTGTATGTGGCCAGGCTGTGTAAAGGTTTCACACGTGGTATCGCCATACTCAGGAGGAGTAGCAGAATGTATTTTGGGGTGTCTTTGCAACTTTGCATATGCTGTGTGAGAAATCACTTGTTATAACAATTTTGTGGCTACAAAAAAAAAAAATTCTTCGGTTTGCAAAGAATTGTTGGAAAAAAATTTAGCTTCAAAAATGTCACCATACTAAATACCTTGGAATGTCTGCTTTCCAAAAAGGGGTCATTTTGGGGGTATTTGTATGTTCCCGGCTTGTTAGTGTCTCAAGAAATGAGATGGGTGGTCAGTAAGTACATCAGGTGTGATCAATTTTCAATGATTTGCACCATAGCTTGTAGACTCTATAACTTTCATCGAGAATAAATAATATACACTAATTTGGGTTATTTTACCAAAGATATGTAGCAGTATAAATTATGGCCCACATTTATGAAGCAAAATTACTGTTTTGTAAAATGTTTTTCAATACAAACTAAAAAAGTGTTTGTTTTTTGAAAAAAAAAAAAAATTTTTTTCACTACTTTATCGCTTGTATTGAGAAAAAAAAAAAAAACAGCAGTGATTATATACCAACAAAAGAAAGCTCTGTTTGGGGAAAAAAATGATAAATTGTTTGGGTACAGTGTAGCATGACTGAGTAATTGTCATTCAAAGTGTGAGCTCTGAAAGCTGCAAATTGGTCTGGGAAGGAAGGGGGGTGTAAGTGTCCTGTATTGAAGTGGTTAAATGAGCAGTGCTTTTTGGATTTTTAAAGTGAAGGCATAAAAATGAAAAATTCCTTTCAATATAGTGCCTGGGGGTCCACTTGGTCTACCTGTAAAGTGGCAGATCTGTACCATGTCTAGAATCTGCTGCAGCAATAATTGCATTTATAAAGCCAAAAAAATGTCATTTTTCCCTGCAAGCTGCCTTTATTTTGCTCTGCAACAGCTGGGGAGCCAGTGTGTATGATGAGGCCACAATGTAGTGCACTAGGAACAATATTAGTTTTTTGGATAAATTCTAGTGTCACTTTGACTTAGGATAGAAGTAATGGGTGCATAAAAATTGGGCTTTGGGTGTCTGTGGTGCCTTCACACCATAACCCTATAGAGGTGCTCTTCATGAAGGCAAGAACTGGCCTTTCTGTAAAAAAAAATTGCAATGATATGCACCTGTCAAACAGGTGCTGGAAAAAATGGTCTTTGGGTGTTAATTGTGCCCACTAAGCCTATAACAAAAACATTGTTCCAGATGAAATTCTTGAACACCCTCCAAAGCTAGGCAGCCTCGAAGGAGGGAATTGGAGTGGGAGCTACGGCACTAGTGGTGTGAAATAGGTAAAAAAAAAAAATTGGTGAATGGAGGCAGCTCCTCCCAAAAATTAGGTCCTGGTAACCTAATGACAACTGTAGAGGAGAGTAAGAGGGCACCAGCCTGGTCCAGCCTCCAACTCCTGACATTGGCATTAGGGGCTTCATAGCTGGTAATTTATGACTGATTCATTTTTATGAAAGTCAAACGGTCCACGGAGTCTGTGGACAGACGCATTCTATGATCAGTCACGAAACCTCCTGCAGCACTAAATGCCCGTTCTGAAAGCACACTGGCTGCAGGGCAGCCCAACAACTCAATAGCATACTGGGCAAGTTATGGTCAGTGGTCTATTCTCATGACCCAGTAAGCCAGTGGATCGTAAGCTGGAAAGCTCTCCATCTCTGTTTTGGCCCCGAGGTAATTGTCCACCATGTGATGCAGACGCTGCCGATGGGATGTGGAAGCTGACAGGCCTGGGCGGCGAGGACTAAAAAAAATTACGAAATGCCTCACTGAGGGCTTCAAAGCTCCTCTCTTGACCAACAGGAGACTCAAAAGAATGTTTTCCACGACACTGTAACCTACTGGAGTCAGGAAAAACGCTCAATAAAAATCCTCTTTAATGTGTTCTTAAGTGATTTTTTTTTTCTTCTGCACTCTGTGGGGACGGGATGAGTTCTGAGACCTTCCCCTTTATAACAGTGGTCAAGGAGGGTTGCCAACCAGTAATGGTCATTCTCCTTTATGCCACGTATTCTTGGGTCCTTTCGCAGGCTTTGAAGCATGAGGTTACCCATGCACCTCAAATTTGCAGAGGCTTAAGAAGCAGCTTCCTCGGGGTCACTTGGAGGAGGATGACCGCATCTGGAACTTCCTCCTCCCAGCCAAGTACTAGTCCCAAGGGTCCTGGGGTTGGAAAGCCATCGCTTACAGATTGATGCTTTTCTTTCTTCGAAGCCTACGAAAGTGCCAGAATCCTCATCCCCTCTCTCCTCCTGTGTGTTCTGTGACATAGGAATGATGGTGTCGGACGTGGCCTGGCGAGCGAAGAGGTCGGATGCATGAAGGAGAAGCTCCGTCTGAGTGACACATAATCCTCAGACATCCGCGCTGCAGAGACACTGCTTTGAGGTAACATCACCTCCACTCTTCTTCTGAGGCCACTAGCTTCTATTACATCTAATTCCGAGGCCCAAAAAATATTTTTACCCGAAGCGGACCAGGCCGCACTTTGAGCACCGGGCTAAATTTCCGGCTTGACGTACCTCTGCACACGCGGCACCTGCCCTATAGAAGCCTCGGTTCGAGGAAATAACACCTCCACCTTTCCAGCAACAGCTACTAGACAACCGATTTTAAAGGCCAAAACATACTTTTGTCAGCCGGAGTAGGCCGCAATCAAAGCACCGGGCTAAATTTTCAGCCGGAAGGACCCTCCGCAATCACGGCGCCGGCACATAGACACCCGGTGACCTACGGCTATTCTTGGAGACATTCATGGGCACAATTTAATAAGCCCCTCTTATTTGCCAACCTTCTGAGGGAAATATAGGCGGTTGTTTATAGCACCTACCATCCATAAACCCAGGCCTGCTAATATTTGGAACTCGTATCAAGTCCACAGCGGTGAGTTTTATTCATATTCACCAACATTCCTGTGGGACTTTCAGACTCAGGCCTAAGAAGGTTACAATGCTGATGTAACAACATACCCCATGCAGCCTGAGGGCAAGTAAGCCATTACTGGTTCCTTTTGCGATAAGCTTTTACCTCACATTAGAGATGGAAAAATTCATGACAAACAATACTACTACACCTGGCCGTTCACTACGTTCTTCCTCAACTGCTAATAACAAACAATTTCCTTCATACTTCCAGAAATATTCTTTGAAGGAAAAAGGACCGTCAGAGAAAATAACCAGAGAGACGGAATACGAAGATGATAATATTTCACTTGCAACATTGGAAGGCCTGGTAAGACATAACACACATCTTGAATCTCCACTAACTTATGCAGACATGACGGAAATTGCAGCTGATATAAAAAACTCTTTTTCCACCGCTATTACTGATCTGAAAGCCGATATCCTTATGCTCACTGAGCAATTGGCGACTAATGAACGTGCGGGTAAAAGGAGGGACAGAGCTATTGCAAGAATTGACACAATCATAGACTCCCACTCCCAACATCTAATCACCATGAATAGGCAATTGGAGGACTTAGATAACAGAGGAAGAAGGAACAATATAAGAATTCGTGGAGTACCAGAGTCCATCACGGCTGATCAAATCAGACCAGCCCTCACCTCAATATTCAACAACCTAATTGATAGACCCGCAGAATCCTCAATTGAATTTGACCATGCTCACAGAGCCCTAAAACCCAAGACATCAGAAGCTCCTCCGAGAGACATCATTTGCTGTCTGTCCAGCTTTACACTGAAAGAAGAGATTCTTCAAAGAGCCAGACAAAATGAAGCCATTGTCTTTAACGAAAAGGAAATACTACTCTTTTAAGATCTATCTCCTATCACCCTCAAAAACAGAAGAGCACTTAAACCCTTGCTGGAGGTACTGAAAGAAAAAAACATTACTTACAGATGGAAATTCCCCTTCAGCCTCCAAGCAACCTTTCAGGGTAAAAATTTCTTCCTCCGCACTCCAGACAAACTACCATCTTTTTATGAAAACCTCCACTTGGACTATATCCCTCTTCCTGACTGGTACGCAGAATTCCTTGTTCCTCAACTCTCCAATCAAGATGCTTCCTCCTCTAATGCATCAACTTCCTGCTCTCCAAGCCCAAAAGGGAAACAAAATAGGAAGATGAGTCACAATGGGAAATACTCACCCATGGTTAAAGCGCTAAGAACAAAAGAACATCACTAAAAAGAATACATAACAGGTCATTCTTCTCATCACGCTCACTAAAAACATTTTAGCTTTGATAGAGAACCCACAGAACCCTTATCTCACCCTCAAATTATTTCCTTTGTCCTACATATCAGCCCAAGGGACCACACCAGAAGGTTTTGACTCTTTTTTTCTCTTCTTCTAAATTTTATCCTAAAGTTGTCTCCTTACACTTATTGTGATACGCTTTGTTATTTCTGGTGTGTCTCCTCTTTCATGCCTCCTTTCAGGACTCCATCCTCCAATGATACATTACTACTTTCAGCGTAGAAGACCCACTGGATAACATTTGAAGTATCGACAAGATCATCTTCTACACCTGCTAGCTGGTAATACCTTTGTAAGGCATAGATACATTGAGAATTTTTTTTTTCTTTTTTTGATCTTCCATGATTTCAATAAGTTTGATTTTCTATCTCGTTTAACATCTCACATCCTACTTGCTTTATTCAATTGGAATAATTGAACAACCTAGAACCTTTGGCCACATCGATTTAAAATAAATCATTCAACTTTACAGCATTAGTAGGAACTCTAACCATAGACTGACTTTATTCAGGATCCATATTAAAGTATGAGTAAGTTCCTCTTCACAGGAAGATTACACCTATACTCACTTTCTATTGGTTTACCTGCTCATACCGAAAGAATCGTTTTTCACAAACTTTTGCTCACACCTGTAGGATTTCCCCTTTATAGGTCGTCATATCGACTTGACTGCACAGGAACTACACTCATGAGGTTAGATGAGGAAACAAAGGTTATATTTTCAAGGTTTTCTCATCTGCAATATTATTTCTGCCTTTAAATAGTTAATGTCCCTGATTTGATATCAAAATGTTTACACTTCTCTTCTTGAAAGAGGATCCACCGCGAAGTGGTGTCTCCTCTTTGGAGAACTTGGTTGAGAAGTATGGCCTATGGGACAGACATTTCACACAATGTTCTTTGTTATAACTGTCATAACTGTTAATTGTTGATAGTAATCCTGTTATTGAACTGTAACTGTTTTTAACAGAGATCTTCACCAAACAGGATTTAATCCACTTATTTGGATTCAGGATATACTTCGTTTATCCGCACAGTTCTTTCTCTCCTTCTGATGTGAGTAACTCGTTATATATTATTTCAAACAGAACCATTACATTTACATACTCATTACCGATTTGTCAACATTAGTAATGGAACCAGACAAGGTTGCCCATTATCACCAATACTCTTCATCCTATCTCTGGAACCCTTAATCAGAACGATTAAACTAGACAATTCAATCCATGGCTTTTTGGTCAATAAAAAAGAATACAAAATTGCTGCTTGCGCAGATGATCTACTCTTCTTCCTTACACAACCTCATATATCCATTCCCAACTTAAACAAAATATTCAAGACTTTCAATTATATATCCAACTTTAAAATCAACCATAATAAATCAGAAGCCCTTAATATCTCTCTAAAACATCACCAACTCCAATTAGCACAAGACAATTGTCCACACAAATGGGAACCCAAAACACTACAATACCTCGGTATCAAATTAACTTCTAAACTAGACGCTCTTTTTGACACAAATTTCACCCCTCTTCTCAAACAGATAAAGACAGACCTCCAAAAATGGTCACGGAAACAATTCTCCTGGTTTGGGAGAATCTCTATTTTGAATATGACCATATTACCGAGACTCTATTACTTCAGCGCCCTCCCCATAAAGATTCCTACTTTTTTCTTTAAAACTCTCAGTGATTTGCAAAGGAAATTTATATGGGCGTACAAAAAACCCAGACTAAATCAAAAACTCCTTTCACTCCCTAAAGATATGGGTGGGTTGGGTATTCCCGATGTCCAGCTACCCATCTCACAAGAATTATTGACTGGCACTGCCATAATAATGACAAAGAATGGACAGAATTGGAATCTTCCTGTGACAACACTAACCTGCAATATTTTCCATGGAGAGTACCACTTCCTGGAACTTCCCTTAAAATACCTCACCGGGTAACACAAACGACACTTGAAATATTACAGAACATCACAAAAAAACAACACCTCACCTCTTCGTCTAGTCCACTCTCTCCAATGGCCCCACATCAAAACATAGCTAACATCACCTCAGCACAGGACCAAGAGACTCTACTTGCTTATCACTGTCTATCTGTTGGTACCATAAAACCCTTTCAGGAAATTAAGGATAGATTAAAAGGACCGCTTTCTGGCTACTGGGAATATATCCAAATACACGATACTCTTAAAAATAAAAAAACTCAAAAATTATTTTCCAGATCGCTCACCCCCTTTGAAGAAATCTGCCTTCACAAGAAACAGACTAACAACTCAATCTCGTTAATTTATAACTGGCTAATCCGCACAGAATGTAACACACACAAGAAAATTAAAGAAAAATGGGAAAAGGAACTAACAATTCAAATAACAGACACACAATGGGAGAGAGCTTGTATTTTTGCACATAAATGCTCACTGAGCACAAAAATCCAAGAGATTTCCTACAAACTTATTTCAAGATGGTACATTACCCCTCAAAAAACACAGAGATGGTCTGCCTCATCCTCAGACAAATGTTGGAGATGTGGTAATGAAACAGGTTCCCTCCTCCACATCTGGTGGTCATGTCCACTTATTCAGAACTTCTGGCAGTCAATTATCCGTTGGATAAAACACATCACTGACACCACAATCTCCCTAGATGCCAAAGCTTGCCTCCTTCATATAAACCACCTTTCCATACAAAGATACATACACTCACTGACCAGACACTTGCTAAATTCGGTTAAAGCGTTAATCCCCCTGCATTGGAAATCAACAACAATCCCCTCTATTACAGAATGGTTTGAGAAAGTGAATTTTACTTACAAAATGGAGGAAATGAATGCAATGAAAAAGGAATCTACTTCAAGGTTCCATGATTCTTGGAAAAACTGGTTCATGTTTATCCATTCCAACTTATACTCAGAAATAATGAATTAACCCATACTCTACACACTATACTTAATTCCTCACAGACACGATATTTGCATATATCTCAACACTTAACATGCCTCATTTTGGTCTCTTCTTTAACGACTTAAAGGTAACATGTTTCTCAGTACTTTCTCTTTTCTTCCTACCTCACTACCTCTTTCCTTTCTTTTTTTTTTTTTTTTTTTACTCTCTACTTCAAACCCTGGGAATTCTTACCCGGGGCAACTAATTTGGCTTTACAGATGTCATATCAAGTTTTTCTTTAGCATTCAAACTTTCAGATAACTGAGCCTCTGTTTAATATATTACACACAATATTTACAGATAATACTATGCTGTCATATGAATATAGGCATAATCTGTACATGGTTTTGCACTAATAACCAAAAATTAGATACTGCTTGTCACCTATGTTAATATCTTGAATGTAACAATGTGACTGAGAATTTATGATGTGAATGTAACACTGTAAACCTAAAACTTCCCTTTTTTCTCAATAAAATTTGATTGTGAAAAAAAAAAAAAAAAAGGAATGATGGTGTCTGGCTAAAGTGGGCCTTGAGAGGAAAGGCATTCCTCCTCTTCCTCCTTCTGCTCTGCCACGCAGAGCATGCTCCAGCAGGAACACAACAGGCATTGTCACTGATGCATGCACTGTCACGGCTCACCATCCTTATGGCCTCCTCAAATGGTGACAGTACAGTGCATGCATCCTTAATGATCAGCCATTGGTGTGGGGGGGAAAAAAGCAGAGGTGGCCTGAACCTGTTGTTGTGACGTGCTCGCACAGGTACTCGTTGATGGCCCTCTGCACGTATAGCCGCTGCAGCATTGCTTAAGTCGAGGTTCCACTTGGTGGGCATGTCACAAATCAGGCGGTTTATGGGCAGGTAGAATTTCAGCCAACTGAGCACTGGCTGTGTATGACCGCCTGAAATGGCTATAGACTCTTCTGACCAGCTTTAGCACATCTTGCAACCCTGGGTACGTATTTAGGAAATGCTGCACCACTAAATTGAGGACATGTTCCAGGCATGGCCCATGTGTCAACTTTCCCTGTCTAAGGGCGGACAGGAGGTTTGAGACATTCTCACACCACCATTCCTGGCTCCAGCTGGTGTGAACCACCTCTGGTCCTATCCCTGCAGAGCTGCAAGAATCTCTAGTCCAGTGTGGTTCCTGTCCCCTAGACACAACAGCTGAAGCACTGCGTGGCACCTTTTTAGCCTGACTCATGGAATAGCTCTTTGACCACTTAGGGGGTATCTGATGTTCATAGGACAATTCTACAGAGGAGGGCATGGAGGAGGAGGAGGAGGGGGGTAGAGCTCACAGGTCTGGCATTATCACCACCAGCTGTATGGGGACCTGGGGGCACAACAAGCTGCAGCACTGAGCCCTGTCCTGCATCCCTTCGAGTTGCATGCAGTGTTACCCAGTGTGCTGTGAACAAAATATATTGTCCCTGCCCATGCTTGCTGGACCACGTGTCAGCAGTAAGGTGCATTTTACTGCTGTGTGCCTTGCCCAACGATGCCAGAACATTCCTTTCCACATTATGGTAGAGAGATGGAACGGCCTTGAGTGAAAAGTAGTAGCGACTGGGAACCTGCCACTGTGGTACAGCACATTGTGCAAATTCACAGAAGGGGCAGAATCCACCAGTCTGAAAGGCAAAATTTGGAGAGCCAACAGCTTTGACAAGCTTGCATTTAGACGCTGGGCATGTCAGTGGCAGGGACTGTATTTATTTTTCCGCTGCAGCAGATGGGGCAGAGAAATTTACCGGCTACAGTCTACAGCTGTTGGTGTGCTGCTGGCAGATGTGCTGCTAGGACCTGGGACCCCTGTTAAATACCATCATCGCTGTCAGAGGAGGCTGCTGAGAGGTAATGAGTCGGTATAGCAGGGGCAGACTAAAAAGATTGAGGAGGGACAGATTTGTGGCCCTTTTGTGTGGCTTTTAGGTGCTCTTGTCAAAGGGCTGAGTGGTTGGACGTTAAATGCCTTGTTAAGCATGTAGTACCCAAATGGCTGTTTTTGCCATGTTTGATGTGCCTGAGACAGTTTGCAGATAGCAACAGTGTGATCTGCTGCAGATGTGCTGAAAAAGGCCCAGCAAGCTGAGCTTTGGGGAGTGGGCCAGGAGAGAACAGCTGGAGAATGATGGAATAGTGTGTCTGCTCTCTAATCTTTCCTGATGTCCGCCTCCTTGGGGTTGTGCCACCTCACCTTCAGTTTCTTCCTCTGCTCTATCTGGCACCCAAGTGTCATAGTCATCGCCATCATTTATCTGCTGTGGCTGGGGGAACATGAATGCCAATTTGTCTACCAGTGTTCTTCCCTCTCTCTAGACTCATGTTCCTGTCAAAATCAGAACCAACATCTAAATCCAGTAATGCCTGGGCATCATCCAAGGAGCAAGTGACTGACGCTGCGGTCACATAACTCAGCTGACTCCTCCTCCATGGCTGATGTTGGGGCTATGGCAGGAATAGATCTGGACAAGGAGACAGGTTTATCTACTGGCAACTGCAGGGGACTGCACACTTGTCTCTGCTTGCGTGACAGAGGATGAGGAAGGTTTAGTAAGTCAGTCCACCACCTCTGCATGCTGTGGCTGGATAGCATGGGCAAACTCACTAAACAGAGGAAATGATGCCCTGCCTGAGGACTGACCACCACGGCCACCTTTTTGCCTGTGGACACATTTGTTGATGGCCCCCTTACAGTGCCAAGGGAACGTCTGCCTCTCCTTCTCCTCCCAGACATTATTGGGAGGGAGGGGGCGGTGCTTTTTAGCAAATGTTAAGAAGAAGTTGAAATCTGTATGTAGATGCACTTTAATCAATGTAAAGTGGTGTTTGGTGCACATTAGCGTACTCGCACTACACAGAAACACTCCCACAGATGCACTATAATATACTGCAATATAATGTGCCAAAAGATACAGTGATGCACAAAACTATATGACGATAAACTGTCAGTAACACACACAGAAGTAAATGGTGTCAAACCGACAGTAACGCAATCAGATGGTGTTCAACCGTCACTACACTAATGCTATCTGAACTGTCCCTACTCTAGCTATACACTAATGTAAAGGTTACGGACACGGTCTCGCTACACTGACACTATCTGAGCTGTCCCTACTCTAGCTGCACACTATGCAAAGCTGAATGATGGTCCTCCTCACTACACTCACACTATCCCTAGACTGACACTAAACTAATATTCTACACTGACAATTGAAGCAAAATAGCACAGTTTAGCACACAAGCTAAGTAATAGAACAGGGCTGTGTTCAGTGCTATCTCTATCCAGCCAAAATCACACTGAAAATGGCTGCCATTGAAAGAATACTTTTATACTGTGGGGCGTGAATGAGCCATGATTGGCTAAAGTCATGACAGTGTCCAATCATGACACTGAAGCCTTCACTGCTAAAGCCAATCAGGGCTTGCAATGCATTGTTCAGTTCAGCATTGCATTTTGGTTGAACTTCCCGTTCGCTTATTCGAACGACCGAATAGTGAAAGTTCGGCCTGAACTTGTGCTCGGGTCGAACCATTCACTTGTCCCTAATATTACCTTTGGGTTAAGTAATCTCCCCTCAATGAACTCCACCCCAGTCTCCAATTAAGGAGACCCTATTTAAGATCATGTGCTACAAGCCTCCTGCCGATCAATATTGAGTGTTTGGCTTTGTGTGTGGATGTTCCTGTCGTGTGCTTTGAGTCTTTTCTGTTTATCGACCTTTGGCTTGTTTTGACTATCCCTGCCTGTCTGATACCTTGACCTTCGGCTTGTTCTCTGTACTCCTGTCTGCTTGATACCCCGACCTTGGCGTGCTCTCCTGGCTGTCCCTGTCCACTTGTGGCCCTGACCCTTTGCTAGCCCACAGACTATCTCTTGTTTCCTGCGCTGCTGCTTCTTCTCTTCCACCTGTGCCAGCGGAGTGTGAGCTAGGGGACCCCGGGGGCCACGATGCGGATCAAATTGCAGCCAAATCCATCCTCCTCACCAGAGGCTCTGGTGAACACCTAATGGCTCTTGGATGTGCCCTGGGGAAACCGATGCACTAGTTCCCTGTGTGTCTGTGTCAGTGCTCCAGGGGCCATCTTCCCATACCAGCCGGAGCACATTAGCAACAGTCAACTACTAGGTCCACAACCTTTAGCGGGGCTCTTCACAACCTTAACGGTGTGTTTTGCACCCCAGTCACCTGACAATATGCAAACTGAACAGAGCGCTATTGTCGGAAAACTTGTCCGTCAGATCACATATGCGGAAATTGTGGCTATGAATTCTCGTGGGGGGTATGTGCGTGGGGTATGACACGCACAGACCCTAAGTGATATGTGGAAGGCTGGTCTATAAATGTAACTGCTGCTTAAACAAAAAATTCTAAAGGATGCAAGAGAGGAAGCATTGAAAGCGCAAATAGCATATTATAAACCGTAAGACAATAATAAGGTATAATACATGTACCACAATAGGTACTCATTCGGTGGTTGATGTAGTCCAGAAATGTGTAATCACAGTGGGTGGTTTAGTCCGGGAGATATGGAGGGTTGTCCACTTGTGGGGTTGCGTCATGTGAGAAGCAGAATCATCTTCTATACAAGAAAGCAGAGGAAAAAGGCATGCGCACCTCTAAGTGTAAACCGTATAGGAAACAGGAGGTATAGATAATGGTTAGAGGTACTCACAGACGTGGAGGAGAAAATCGCATGGCAGTGTTAGCCACTGCGGGCTGTGTCTGGAGGACTGGCGGTGCTGAGTTGCTGGTGACTTCAGCTGTAGAGTGGGAGATGAAAAGAACAGGCATGCGTGCTTCTAAGTGTAAACTGTATGAAAGGATTTATTGATAAACAGATAAAAAGGTACTGACTCAGGCCTAAAGATCCTCCCTCTTACTTCTAGCCCCTCATCCGTGAGCCCCGTGCCCCCACCACGCCACACCACCAGAGCACTTCAGCCCCCCCGGGGGGGGGGGGGGGCTGGGCACGCACACAGCTTTTGGTGCCTGGGTTACCCCACATGTGGTGGCTAGGTCCGGGGATGGGGCCCACCCGCGCACAATACGAGGAAAATAAAAACCTGTAGAAGGGAAAAATGAAAGGTTAACACCCGCGTAAATGGCAAACAATGTCATACATGCACCCATCCCCCTCGCTGGAACCCAGAGTTCATGCCAGGTACATTATCCAGTACAGCTGTCCGGTACCACCCATCACTCTGAGGGAAGACCTATGTGCCCCTCCAGTCTGTCAGGCGGGCAGGAGAATGGGGAATAAGGGGGCCTGTTATCGATAGAGCATTAGGGGGCAGAAGGGGGGAGGCCTCCCTTGTCTCAGGGTGCAAGTAGAGGAGTCATGTCCAGGTTAATTTCGGTGCACTTGGATGCCCCCACGCTTGTCTCTAGGGTTCGGCACTGTTCAGTGCACTGAGGGGGAGAACGGGGGGAGGGCAAGTCCCAGTCTGAGTTGTTGGGGAGTATAGATCCACGGGAGGGGGGATGAGGGTTCCACAATCACTGCAGACTAGAGCAACACGTGCAGCAAAACCCCCCGTTGCCTCCTAGGAACAAAGCCTGTGCCTGACGTCTGGCAAAAGTCTCAAATCCAAATGTATTTCGATCATGAGCCTACTTATAGGTTATTAGTCCTCTGAGGTAGCTGGTGTCCGCCTGGGAGGGTCAGCACTTGGGCGGCGAGACCTGGCCCTATGGGGCCTCTGTGGGCACGGGGCCGGGGGACCAGCTGTGTCCTTCTGGAGGAAAGGCTCCAGCCAGTCCGGGACTTCTATGCCGGGTTTATCCAGAAATTGAAATCCCTGAGGGAGCTGGGCAGGGGAGCACAGGTAGGAGGATCCTTGCTTCTATATGATAACATGGAAGGGGTGACCCCAGCGGTAAGTGGCCCCAGCTTCTCTAATGGTCTCCAATAGGGGACGTACCATCATGTGAGTCTGCCATGATAAGTCTGGGTAGACTCTGGCCGTGGCTCCATCAAAGTCTATGGGGCCATGAGCCCAAGCCCATCTCAAGATCTCCTCTTTTATGCCATAAAAATGGACCCTGCACAGCACGACTCGGGTGGTGGGCTGTCTGTTGCTCCCACCCTGTGGACTCAGTCGAGCTCTAGGTCTGCGGTGGGGGACTGTTCCAGGAGTGAGTTAAAGATGGCGGTCAATGTGGTGTGCAGGTCACCCCCCCATTGTAGCCTCTGGGATACCCCTCAGACGAAGGTTGTTCCTCCTATTTTGGTTTTCCCTGTCATCAATTTTAAGTTGAATGTCTATAAGGTGTTGCTTGTATTTGGCCTGGTTTGCCTCCGGAGTGTCTAACCAGGCATTTACAGTTAATGTCCCGCTCTCAAGGGATTCTACCCTCTCCTCTACCCCATCCACCTGTTGCTTTAAAATATGGAGCTCCTTGGATAGGGCCGATGCTATTGAAGCGACCATAGCTTGCATGTCTTGGCGTGTGGGGAGGTCAGCAAGCATGTCCCTTATGTCTCCCCCAGGCTGCGGCCCGGAGGCCCTGGAACTGATGGAGTCTGTGGGGGAATCAGGCCGGGGGAACTCCGGTGTGGGAATGGGAGAGGGCGGTCAAGAAATCTCAAGGGTAGGCTCACCTGTCCCACTCGATAGTGCAGTCTTCTTTGAGCCTGTCAGCACTCCAGCCTGTCCAACTCGTGGCAGCACCATCTAGGGAGTCCCCACTGGCGCAGGTATCGGTGCTGCTGCTGAGTGTTGGCAGAGGAAATATTGAGTGATCTCCGCTAACCGAGGCTCCCTGGGGTTCAGTGCCTGTTTCTGCTCTCCTGGCATGAGCAGCGTCGGTCTGGGTCGTCTGTAAATGGCAATGGAGATCCCGGTCCGTGCAGAGCTCTGAAAAAGACGTGTTCATGCCGCCATGTCCGGACCACGCCCCCTTCCCCCTTTCTAATCTCTGTGCTGATCGTTTGCCTGCTGCTTTAACTGACCATGCCTGTGCCTTCCACCTTAACTGACCGTGGCCTGTTTATCGACTATGCCTTTGCTTGCTGTCTGCATTTTTTTTTCAACCACGTTTCTCCCTTCCACCTGAACTGACCCTGGCCTGTTTATCAACTATGCCTCTTTCTGCCATCTGGATTGTTTATCGACCACGTTTCTGCCTTCTACTTGCACTGACCTAGGCCTGTTAATTTACCACGTTTTTTGCCTGCTGCTTGGACTGATCTTTTGCCTTGCTACTGTAGTAGATGGGATTCAAGATAACACAGGGGTCTCACATATAAGGGGCTTCAGAGTAGTGCTCCAAGTAGAGAAAAATTGTTTTTGGTTTTGTAATTCCCAGATCAGAGTCTGGAGTCCGCAGGCTTCGAAGAAGCATAATGTTCTTGACTGCTGCCTGGACCAATACTTTGGCTGTCCTGACCATATCTCTGCCTGCTGCCTGTACTGACCCAGGACTTTATGGACCATGTTCCTTCCTGCTGCCTGGACCAATACTTTGGCTGTGCTGACCTTCTCTCTGCCAGCTGCCTGTACTGACCCTGGACTGTTTATGGACCATGCTTCTGTCTGCTGTCTCTATTCACCCTGGACTATTTTTTTGACCATGTTCCTGCCTGCTGCCTGGACCATTTCTTTGGCTGTCCTGAACAAATCTCTGTCTACTGTCTGTAACGACCCAAGGTTTTTATGGACCATGTTCCAGACTGCTGCCTGAACCAATAATTTGGCTGTGCTAACCTTCTCTGCCTGCTGCCATTACTGACCCAGGACGTTTTATGGACCATGTTCCTTCCTGCTGCCTGGACCAATACTTTGGCTGTGCTAACCTTCTCTGCCAGCTGCCTGTTCTGACCCTGCCTGTACTGACCCTGGACTGTTTATGGACCATGTTCCTGTCTGCTGCCTGGATGATTCCTTTGGCAGTTGCTGACCGCTTCTCTGCCTGCTTCCTGGACCAATGCTCTCCTCAAAACACAGGTAATCTTATGTTCACCTTTTGTTCAGCTTCCTATACTACCTGGTCAGTGAACATAGTATTGTGCTTTGGGGGAAGCCACGTAATAGTAGGTTAGGCTTGTTTGGCTTTTAGGAACAGGAACTGCTGTAAGTGAAGCTACACTATGCTATATTCACTAACCTCCTATACAGAGGCGACCATTACAGCAGTGGCCATAAATGGCACACGGGTGCCGCCACCCCTATCCATGCATCTGGCCCCCTGATCTACATACATGGGGGGTGTTTTTTAACTATGTGATTAGAACCAGAGGCCCCCGATCGCACTCAGTTGCGTGACAATAGTGAATACATTTTCGCTATTTTCACACTAAAGTTCCTCCCCACCGTCGTTTCCTGAATGGCCAAAGCGTCAGGTGATCCTATTGGATACCTAGAGCTGTGGCGGAAGAGAGAAAACACGCGGCTGGAGGACTGGACACTGGAGCCACTGCCTGCACTCCAGGAGAGGAGGAGTGCACACCACAGTGCGCCACGTCCTTAACCATAGATCGGGTAAACGCAGCCGGTCACAGAATGTCAACAAACCGTGTTAACGAGCTGTTACCATGTTCTCCTCCTCACACACTAATCTTGTTTGAGAAGGAGATTGCGGTAATAGCTCGTTACCGCTTACAGTACGCACCAAGCACACTGATTGCCCCCCCCCCAGTAATAAAGAGGACCTGTCACCACCCCATCAAAGTACCTGGCACCAGCCCAAATTACCCAAGTACCTGTCTCCAGCCCATCAGAGTACCCGAGTACCTGTGACCAGCCCATGCCTCATAAAATATATGCTGGGGTGTTTACTTTCCAAACTGGAGTAATTTTCTGGGTAATTCCCCTGTCCTGGTGCTCCAGGACCTTCAAAAGTGGGATAGGTAGGAATGAAATTAGATGTGTAATTTATGCTCCTAGAATGCCTGAAGGTACTATTTCAATGTTGGACCTCTCTATGTGGCCAGTCTGTATAAAAGTCTCGCACATGTGGTATCGCCACACTCGAGCCGTGTGGCAGAATGTATTTTGGTGGGTAATTTTTACTACATGCTATGTGTTAGAAATATCTTTATAAATTCCCACTTTTTTTTTTCGAAGACTTGTGGAAAAATTGAACCATTCAAAAAACTCCTAATGCCTCATAGAATATACGTTGGGTTGTTTGCTTTCCAAAATGGGGTAATTTTGTGGGTAACTCCATTGTCCTGGTGCTCAAGTGCCTTCAAAAGTGTAATAGGTCGTTAGGAAATTTTATGTGTAATTTATGCTCCTAGAACGCTTGACGGTGCTCCCTTCATGTTGGGCCTCTCTATGTGGCCAGGCTGTGAAAAAGTCACACACCTGTGATATCGCTACTCGGGAGGAGTAGAAGAATGTATTTTAGGGTGTAATTGGAAGTACGCATGTGCTGTGTGTGAGAAATGGCTTGTTATGACAATTTTGTGTAAAAAAAAAAAAAAAAAAAAATTGTATTTCTTGGGAAAATTAACAAACTTCAAAAAACTTGCCATGCCTCTTACTAAATACCTTGGAATGTCTACTTTTCAAAAGGGGGTCATTTGGGGGGTATTTATTCTTACCTGACATTTCAGGGCCTCGAGAAATGAGATGGGCCGTCAGTGAATCAGGTGTGATCAATTTTCAATGATTGGCACCATAGCTTGTAGACTCTATAACTTTCACACAGACCAAATAATATACACTGATTTGGGTTATCTTACCAAAGATATGTAGCAGTATAGGTTTTGGCCTAAATTTATGAACAAAAATTACTTTTTTCCAAAATGTTATCGAAACTAAAAAAAAATGTTTTCAAATTTTTTGCTCTTTTTTCACTTGTCGCAAAAAATAAAAAACCCAGTGGTGATTAAACGCCACCAAAAGAAAGCTCTATTTGTGTGAAAAAAACAATTTTTTTTTTTTGTACACTGTTGCATGACTGAGTAATTGACATTCAAAGTTTGAGAGCACGGAAAGCTGAAAATTGGTCTGGGAAGGAAGGGGGTATAAGTGTCCTGTATTGAAGTGGTTAAATAGCCCATCTGGTGCAAAAACGATGGATGTGTATGTGCGCATGTATGCGCCTATACTCATTTCTATGAACGATGGCCTATGCGCATTTGCATATCTATGCGCCTGCCACTGCACTTAAATTCCCTTACAAATACGTTGCTTTCCAAAATGTGGTAATTTTCTTGGTGATCCAGGACCTTCAAAAATATGATCGGTAGTCAAGTAAATAGATGTGTAATTTATGCCCCTAGTTTGGTCATCTCACACATGTGGTATTCCCATACTCGGGAGGAGTAGCAGAATGTGTTTTGGGGTGTAATTGCAAGTATGCCTATGCTATGTGTGAAAAATAACTTTGTTAGTATGACAATTTTGTGAAAAAATTTGGAGGGTATTTGTACATTGCTGGCATGTTAGGGACTCAAGAAATGAGATAGGTAATGTGGGAGATTAATTTGTGGAGATCACCTTTTCAGAAGAAAAATAGTCAGCGTGCAGGTAATTTTCTTTAGCCACTTCAGCCCCAGAAGGATTTCCCACTTTAGGACCAGAGCACTTTTTGTGATTCAACACTGCGTCGCTTTTACTGACAATTGCTCGGTTGTGCAACGTTGTACCCAAACAAAATTTGCATCCTTTTTTTCCCCACAAATAGAGCTTTCTTTTGGTGGTATTTTATCACCTCTGCATCATTTCTGATCGTCGTTATAAACAAAAGAAGAGCGACAATTGCAAAAAAAATGTTCTTTCTATTTGCTATAATACATATCCAGAAAAAAATATATAAACAATTTTTTTCATCGGTTTTGGCCGATTTATATTCTTCCTCATATTTTTGGTAAAAAATCGCAATCGGTGTTTGACTGGTTTTCGCAAAAGTTTCCGCATTTACAAATAAGAATTAATTTATGGGCTTTTTATTTAAATTTTTAAAAAATTTTTTACTAGTCATGTCTGTGATCTGCGATTTTTAGTGGTACTGCGATATTGCGGCGGACCATTTTGACATTTTTTGGGGCTATTGGAAGCGATTATGCAGCGATCAATGCTATGAAAATGCACTGATTACTGTATAAATGTCACTGGCAGTGAAGGGGTTAGCCTGCAGGGGGCGCTCTAATGGTTAACTGTGTTCCCTGTGTGTGTTCTAACTGTATGGGGGCTGGGCTGGCTGGGGGAGGAGAGTGATCATGGCTCCCATATACAGGAAGCCTGCGATCACATCCCTTCCCCCCTCTATCAGAACGGAGATTCATGTTTACATACACGGACCCCCGTACTGTCACTCCGGGGGGGGGTGATTGTGTCTAGCTGGCGCAGATCGAGTCCACCCTACCCATTCCCTGCCCCCCCGGAACACAGCGAGTGCGTGCACAGTGTGCAATCTCACAGCCGCCATTAGGTGACGACGGTTTGCGATAACGAGCCAAGTTGCTGCCGTCAAGCCATGGCGGGTGGTCGGCAAATGATTAAAATCTAGTGACTTGCCAGGTTTATGATCAAAAGGTTTGAAGGTTATCAAACAAAAACAGAAAATAAAACCTAGCTGTTCGACACTAAACTAAACAATTGTTTCCTCACTATACGGTGTGGGGTTGGCCCCCAACACCCACGAAACATAAGCAAAATGCAAACCTTTTTTAAAGTCCAAAACAGCTCAGAGCTCACTCAGATTCCCCTCTGACTTCCAGGTCAGAGCCCAAGTGGACTAGAAACCCAGAGCCAGAACATCTCTGCCACGGTGGCTGGCAAAACCTGGGTCAGACTTTCACCAGTCCACTCCAAGTAAATGCATGCGACGCGACAAATCTTGCCTGTCCATTGTCGCCCTCGCATAACGTCACATATCCCCCCCCCCCCCCCGCCTCTGCTGAAGCCCCTGCTGCTGAGCCACTGTCACACCCATACCGTGGACCCGTGAAAGGGCATCTGCATTATTTTGCAGCTTTACCGCCCTATGTTCCACTGTAAACCTGTAGGGCCCAAAACCATCTTGTCACCAGACAATTTTTTTTCCCTGCTGTCACACATCCACTTCAGGGGGGCATGGTCGGTGACCAGTCGAAATGGCCGGCCCAATAAATAATACCTTAGGGATTCCAAGGCCCACTTAATAGTGACATTCATTCTCAACTATGGCATAATTCCTCTCATGCCGGTTTAGTTTCCGGCTTAGGTACACAACCGGGTGCTCCTCCCCGTCCCTGATCTGGGACAGTACAGCCCCCTAGACCCACATCAGAGCCATCGGTCTGCACCACAAAGTCATTTGTGTACATCTGGTGCTGGTGACCCAAGACTTCACAGAGGGCTTGTTTCAGCTTCTGAAATGCCTTCTCGGCTTCGGGATTGCATTTAACCATGCCCGACCCTCTACCCTTCGTCAGATCGGTCAGAGGGACGGCAAGGGTTGCAAAGTTCGGTATGAACCGCCTGTAATACCTTGTAATCTCCAGGAAAGCACAAACCTGTTTTTTATTCACCAGTTGGGGTCATTTTTGAATTGCCTCGATCTTGTTGGTCTGGGGCGTGATCAGTCCCCGACCAATAACCATACCTATGACACGCTTTTTTTGGGTTGGCTTTGAGTTAGACCTGATACCCTAAGAGAATCTACCACTGCTTGTACTTGAGACAGATGCAATTCCCAATCTTGGATGTGGATGACCTCATTATCCAAATAGGCGGCTGCATAGGGGCAATGCGGCCTCAAGGTTTTGTCCATTATTCTCTGGAAGGATGCAGGGGCCCCATGCAGACCAAATGGCATTTGCTTGTAATGGAAGGACCCCTCAGGAGTAGAAAAGGCTGTTTTTTCCTTTGCTGAATCCGTTAGGGGAATATGCCAGTAGCCCTTATTTAGCTCTAGGGTTATGTACCGGGCACCTCCCAACCTGTCCACAAGTTCATCAACCCGCAGCACTGGATATGCGTCAAACTTAGGCACATTATTCAGTTTCTTGAAATCGTTACAGAACCTAATAGTGCCATCGGGCTTTGGGACCAGCACTATGGGGCTCGACCAGGAGCTGTGGGACTCCTCTATCACATTCAACTCCAACATGGTTTTTATTTCCTTCGCCACCACCTCCTGTCTGGCCTCAGGTATCCGGTAGGGTTTTACATCTACGCGGACCCCTCGTTCCTTAATTATGTCATGTTGTAATACGGTGGTCAGTCCGGGTAGGGGAGAGAAAAATATCTCTATTTTTACTTATAAATTCCTTAACGTCATTTTGTTGTGTCAGTGACAAGGACTCAGTTATGGGGATGTCCGGGGTCATGGATAGCCTGTCCTTTTTGAGGAGTGGGCACTGCCAATAAACTCTGTTCTTCCAGGATTTTAAGAGATTAACATGGTAAATTTGCTCCAGTTTCCTTTTTCCTGCTTGGTAAACTTTGTAGTTCACTTTCCCTACTCTTTCCCTCAACCCTGCCACTTTGCCAAGAATTTATTTTCAACCGTGGGGACTAGCACCAGCACTCTGTCTCCAGGGTTGAAAGTCCAGGTTTTGGCAGCCTGATTATAAACCCTTCTCTGGGCTTTCTGGGCTTGCTCCTTATGCTCTCGCACAAGGGGCAGGACAGCTGTGATTAGATCTTGCATCAGGGAGACATGCTCTAACGCTTCTATATGGGGTGGCCTCTCCTTCCCATGTCTATTTTGTGACATCCAGCAACCCCCTGGGATGTGTACTCTACAAGACTTCAAAGTGGGAATACCCTGTAGAGTCCTGCGGAACCTCTTGTATGGCAACAGAAAATCCCAATTTCTCCCATCTTTATCCACCACCTTTTTAACATACTCTTGAGAGTCTGGTTAAATCTTTCCATTAGACTGTCAGTTTCAGGGAGGTAAACAGAGGTACTGAGATGGAAGATTTTGTACAATTTACACAATTCCCTGGTCACTCTGGACAGGGCCGGATTAACTTAAGAGCTAACAAGGGTATGGATTCAGGATAGCAGGTCGCATAGTCCAGGATCACCAGGATGAGCTGGTGTCCCTGGGCAGATTTTACTACTGGCACTTCAATTATGGGAAGTGGGACAAGGGGACTACAAAAGTGGGGTGACGAGGCAATCATTTGACACTCAGGGCATGATTCACAGTATTCTCTGACGTCTGCATACAACCTGTGCCAGAAGAACCTCTGGGTTATTCTCTCCCTGGTCTTCTCCATACCCTAATGTCCTCCCATTACATGACCATTGGCCAGATCTAGCACCATCCTCCGAAAAAGGTTTGGGGACCACTAGCTGTTCTACTTCGTCCTCTCCACGTTTTACCACCTGATACAACAAATTCTTTTTAAGAGCCATGTAGGGAAAAGACACCCCCCCCAATTAGGGTCCACAGGTTCCCCGTCCATCAACTTCACGTTTTCTTTGGCTCCAATGAGAGTGACATCCCGTAGTTGCTCTGTGGAAAAATCCTCTCTCCTGACCTCTAAGTCAGGTAGGACATTCCGTCTGCTCTCATTATGGGAGTCAGAGAGGTCTTCTGGGTCATTAACCTCCAGCTGGGGGTTAGTTTCCAGCTCCTCCTGGTCCCCAGCCATTACCGGGAAAGGAAGCTGGTCGCCCCCTTCCTCAGTCATACCACCAGTCTCTCCTTCCAGTTGGCCAAAAGGGTCTGGTGAGAGTTCCGTGCTTCCCCAGCAGAGGGAGCTCTATCTTCTAGACATCCCCTGCTTTCCCATAGCTGCCAGAAATGGGAAAAGTCTCTCTCCACTAGAGCTTCATGAAGCAGCAAGGGTACTACCCCCACTGAATGTGTTACCCTGCCCCAGGGCGTGTCAATCTCAACCACTGCCATCTGGTAGTTCCGGGTGTCACCATGAATACAAACAACCGCGACCATGCTGGGGTGCAGTTTTGCAGGATTTGTACAACTACTTTTGACCAGTGACACCACGCTACCAGAATCAAGCAGGGCAGTGACTGGTTTCCCATCCACAAAAATCACACACATTTGTCTTTCCATGTGACCTGTTGAGATGATGTTATACATGTGCAAAAAGAGAAAGGCGTATATTCACATAATTATAATCGCATTGCATGGGTTCATCATTCAGGGGACAATTGGCAGCAATATGGCCCAATGCATGGCATCGGTAGCACTGTATGTGAGCTATACCCAGTCCTCTTACAGGGCGTAAAGACCTTCCTGGCTTCTTTGGCCAGGCTAAAGGTCTAGGGTCCAGAGTTTCAGTCAACACAGCAGTCTTATCAGGTTTTCCCCACAGTCTTACCGGATCCGCTGGAGAGCCCTTCACCCTTGGACACACTGAAGCGGGGTGCAGATGGATTGAAGTCCTCATCAGCCGATTATCTTTGCACAGAATCCACCACTTGGCTTGCAGTTTTGGGGTCCCCATGGCTGACCCATTTCCTCAAAGCAGCAGGTAGCGCACGGAGATACTGGTCCATGACTACACGCTCCACGATCTGGGGGCCTGGGAGGGTTTCCGGCTGCAACCACTTCCTTGTAAGATGGACCAGGTCAAATATTTGGGAGTGGGGTGGCTTGTCTGTGCAGTAGGTTCACTGTTGCACCGTTGGGCCCGGACGGCCATGGTGACACCCAGACATGTGAGTACCTCTGCTTTTAAAGTCTCATAATCCTGGGCCTTGTCTGGTAGGCAAAATAGGCCTTTTTGGGCTCACCTGTCAAAAATGGGGCCAACAACCCTGCCCACTGCTCCTTTAGCCACCCTTTGCGGTCGGCGACTCTCTCGAAATTCGTGAAGTACGCCTCTAAGTCATCCGCCGATGTCATCTTCTGCAGATGGTAATTGGCGTGCACCAGCTTCTGTTCTGCTGGTGCAGGAAGCGATGACCCCTTTTTAACTCCAGCAGGGCCTCCGCAAACTGTTGGTTCATCTCCTGTTGAGCTGCCTGTTGAGCTGCCTGTTGTGCTGCGATAGCCTGGCGACTCTGCCCCCTCTGAGTTGCAGTGGCCTTTGCGACCCGGAGGTTGGTTTCCTGCAGGGCTGCCTGTTGTGCTGCAGTAGCCTCTGTGATCTGGTGGTTGGTTTCCTGCTGAGATGCATTGGCTTGCAGCAGGGCCTTCACCAATTCTTCCATTATGGAAAGTTGCCCGCATCCTCCACCACATGTGGGAGATTAACTTGTGGGGATCACCTTTCCGGAGGAAAATAGTCAGCATGCAGGCAATTTTCTTTAAAATCTGTCAGCTTGCCAGGTTTATTATCAAAAGGTTTGCATGTTATCAAACAAACCATAAAACCTTGCCATCCAGCGCTAAACTAAACAATAGTGTTTCCTCACTATACGGTGTGGGGCTGGCCCCGGACACCCACAAAACATAAGCAAAATGAAAACCTTTTTTAAAATCCAAAACAGCACACAGAGCTCACTCAGATTCCCCTGAGTTCTAGGTCAGAGCCCAAGTGAGATCTCTTCCTGGTCATTAAATGCAGCTGAAGATTGATTTTGGGTGGACTAGAAACCCCAGGCCGGAACAAGCTCTGCCACGGTGGCTGGCAAAACCCGGGTCAGACTTTCACCAGTCCACTCTAAGTGAATGCATGCGAGGCGACAAATATCGCCCGTCCATTGTTGCGCCTCGCATAACGTCACATATCCCCCCTCCTCTCCTGAAGCCCCTGCAGCTGAGCCACTGTCACACCCATACAGTGGACCGGTGAAAGGGCATCTGCATTATTTTGCAGCTTTACTGCCCTATGTTCCACTGTAAACCTGTAGGGCCCAAAACCACCTTGTCACCAGACTATTTTTTTTCCCTGTTGTCACACATCCACTTCAGGGGGGCATGGTTGGTGACCAGTCTAAATGGCCGGCCCAATAAATAATACCTTAGGGATTCCAAGGCCCACTTAATAGTGACATTCCTTCTCGACTATGGCATAATTCCTCTCATGCCAGTTTAGTTTCCGGCTTAGGTACACAACCAGGTGCTCCTCCCCATCCCTGATCTGGAACAGTACAGCCCCTAGACCCACATCAGAGCCGTCGGTCTGCACCACAAAGTCATTTGTGTACATCCTGTGCTGGTGACCCCAAAGTCACAGTAGTCAGTACATCAGGATTGATCAATTTTCAGTGATATGTACCATAGCTTAGAGACTCTATAAATTTCACACAGACTAAATAATATACACTGATTTGGGTTGTTTTTACCAAAGAAAAGTAGCAGTAAAAATTTTGGCCTACTTTTTATGAAGAAAAATTACTTATTTGCTCATATCGCAAAAAATAAAAAAAAAACAGTGGTGATTAAATACCACGAAAAGAAAGCTCTGACTCAAAAAAATTATAAAAATGTATTTTGGGTAAAGTGTTGCATGGCTAAAAATTGGCCTGGGCAGGAAGGGGGTAAAAGTGTCTGGTATTGAGGTGGATAAAATATTCAGAAGTGTTCCTTTAAATTTTATTAAACGTCTCATTAATCCCTTTGCAGCCTCATCTAATCTAAGATGCCATGTTCCACTAGAGACTAGTCTCTGCTGACATAAGGCTGCCAATTTATGAAATAAGACATTAAGCATTTCTTTACATGATATGGAAGCACATACACACCATAATCTAAGTGTCATTGATGTGGACTCAGCTGAGTGAAGATGGATGGGTATCTAAATAAAGTTAACAAATCTTTACAACAGAGAAGTACCTCTTGATGACAAATCATAGGATTGCTGAAAGTCTAGAGTGAAATAACCGGAAAATGAAACTAAATGTAAACTTTGTGTTGAGCCAAAACTGCTGTGATAGAGTTAAATATCCATTCAAATTTTGTTTGTGAGTCATGTGAAACTTGCATAGTACCATCATACGTTACACTTGGATTAAAGTCTAAAGCTGCAAATTATAATGTGGGTGTACAAAAATAAGAATCCCTGGGGCCGGGGGCGTGGCTAGGCAATGGCGTTGTGAGGCTGTGTGCCAGGGAACTCCATGCTGTGATCGGGCAAAGAGCCGTCCTCAGCGAGCCGACCTCAACTTTTTCTCATGTCCACTACTGACAAAACACCACGCATACCTGCTGCGCATAGAGGACCGGACATTTCCACCTATTTCCTCCGGAATTCTTCTACTCCAGCCCTGGTCCCAGCCCAACTCCAAGATGGCACTGCTGTGGGCTAATACAGCCAGATCTGCCGCACAGAAGAGAGTGAGCAAAGCACTTTCAGACCCTGCTATTGAAGCTCCTAAGCTCACAGACCACACTGATCCTATCTCCGGAAATCTCCAGGGCAGCCTCTCCATATGCCTCACTGGCATCCAGCTCACAGGAACAGCCGACTGCAGCTGCATGGAAGGATATAATCTCCCTCCTTCCCACCAAGCAGGATATCTCAGATGGCAGCCTCAATTGTGAGTACACTTTCAAGAGAAAGAAATGACCTTAAACAACAAATCGACAGTGTAGACTCATGGGTATAAGCGGTGAAAACCTCCTCTAATACAATGGAATCCAGAGTAGCAGGCCTTGGAGGAGTCGCAAATCCCAGCGTCGCATAACTATGTTACAATTGCAGATGGACGTTGGTGAAAACTGCCTCTGGTATACCAGAGGCTTGCTCTGGGGGTGACCTCAAGGCTACAGTCATCACCATATTCAATAGACTGATGGATAAGCCACCCACAGGGGAGCTAAAGCTGGACCGTGTACACAGAGTACAGGGACCCCATGGGGAGGATGTCCCTCTCTAGAGATGTCCTCGCCAGGGTCAACTTTTTATACCATTAAAGAGGAAATAATGCATCGTGCATGGTCCAGGGGGCCAGTGGACTTTGATGTTACCGTGAGATTATTTTCAGATCTATCCGGACTTACCCTGCGGATCCTCCGTCCGTTGCTGGAGATCATTAGGAATTCTGGGGCCAAATATCGTTGGACACCTATTCCTTCTCTCAGGCCAAAAGGGAAAGTACTCTCATTTTGTGCTGGCTGGAACAACTTGCACATCTCTTCACTTTCTTGGAATTTCCGAAGGCCCCACTCCCAGACTGGCTGTATTTCAGACCACATATGGAAGTTCCCGTGCGGCATCTCCGAGGCCTCCAAGATCCAGGAGACGCCGACAACGATCCAGATGGGGGGCTGAATCCAGAGTCCACCCAACCTCTCTGGAGCCCTAATCGGGGCTGGTTTTCATAGTTACCTTCTATTTCGGTGGTGATGTGGCGGGTTGTCGCATAGAAGTTACTGTAAAACTGTACATTTACCCATGTGGCCGGGATACCCGTGGACACCGGGTGCCTGTGAATTAAGTGGGCTCTGTACATAATTGGCCTTTCCAAGACTGAGTGGTCTCTTGCTGCTCTCCCAGGCTGGCAGTTCTGGGACCAAAGTACCCTTTCATGTTTCATTTTGTATCGAGTTTGACATGTCTGATATATTAGGTTAAGTTTGCTCTGCAGCCGGACGGGGGTGCACGCGCTGCTTCTCCTCGCCACTATAGCCCCAAAAGACAAAGAAACATTTTCTTCCCTTTTTTTTTTTTCGGTCTTTCTCTTTTTTGGGATGTGGTGACTCGCCCCAGAAGGCTGAGGAACATTTTGCTCTGTGCCATATTATTCCATGTTGAGTTTCATAGGGGTTATATTTTAATGAGTTTAATTACTGGTGGCTGGTTTATCTATGAGACCTGCATGCAGGCATCCTGGCTGTATTAAGGGCTGTTAATCCATTCTATAGGGCCAGTCCCCGCTGCAGTTAGGGGGTTTCCTGGTACTCCTCTCCTTCCCTGTTGAGGTTCCAGCTCAATCTACCAATATAGGCCCTCACCCGATGGCACGTCTCCCACTGCTTTGCGGAGTTCATCTTCCACTCCCCACACATAGGCTCTTTATAGCCAACTTTAGAGCCTCTACCACTCTCCTCTTCTTTTTTTTTTTCCATAGCAGCTCTTGGTGTTTATCTCTTTATATTATGTTTTGTTTTTTTTTTCTTTTTCCTCTTCTTTTCTCCACTTAGCTGTTGCGCGCTGGGGGGGGGGGGGGGGGGGGGGGGGGGGGGGGGGGGGGGGGGGGGGGGGGGGGGGGGGGGGGGGGGGGGGGG
>BLSH010518463.1:38809-58750 GCA_018402905.1 Glandirana rugosa | reverse complement strand
CCCAGAAGGCTGAGGAACATTTTGCTCTGTGCCATATTATTCCATGTTGAGTTTCATAGGGGTTATATTTTAATGAGTTTAATTACTGGTGGCTGGTTTATCTATGAGACCTGCATGCAGGCATCCTGGCTGTATTAAGGGCTGTTAATCCATTCTATAGGGCCAGTCCCCGCTGCAGTTAGGGGGTTTCCTGGTACTCCTCTCCTTCCCTGTTGAGGTTCCAGCTCAATCTACCAATATAGGCCCTCACCCGATGGCACGTCTCCCACTGCTTTGCGGAGTTCATCTTCCACTCCCCACACATAGGCTCTTTATAGCCAACTTTAGAGCCTCTACCACTCTCCTCTTCTTTTTTTTTTTCCATAGCAGCTCTTGGTGTTTATCTCTTTATATTATGTTTTGTTTTTTTTTTCTTTTTCCTCTTCTTTTCTCCACTTAGCTGTTGCGCGCTACCCCCCCCCCCCCCCCCAATTTTTTTTTTGTCACGCTCCCAGGTGCACGCTGGTGGGATAGCACCTCGGGCAAACCCTACCCCCCCCCCCGCCAAGCAGGGTACGGGTTCAAATTTACCTCCTTAAATGTTCGTGGCTTACCCATGCTGGAGAAGTACTCCTCCAGACTTTTGTCTGATCTCAAAAAGCTTTGTACTCAGGTGGCGTTCCTGCAGGAAACCCACTTTAACAGGCAGCAGTTCCAAAGCTATATAACTGTGACTTCCCTGGTGTGTACCATGCACCTTCACCTTTGTCAAAATCCAAGGGTGTCAGTGTTTTGATTGCAAAGTCGGTCCCCTGGACCTTTATGGAGGAGCATGCAGATCCCCAGGGCTGATACTTGCTAATCAAAGGTAAAATTACTTCTACCACAATGACCCTGGCTAACGTTTATTTTCCAAATTCAGATCACCTTCATTTTCTACGATCCTTGATCCCAATACTATTGGAATTCCGCGAGGGTACCTTTCTGTTGGGTGGGGATTTTAATTTCTCTCCACAGCCATAACTGGACTCTTGAGAGGAGCATCTCATTGCCTACTCTTATCTTAAAAAGCTAAAATCAGAACTGTTCAATCTGAATCTGGTTGACCCTAGGAGAATAATGCACCCCAAGGACAGGGACTACACTTACTATTCTTTGGTACAGCGTACATATTCCAGAATCAACTTTATGATTCAGCATAAAGATTTGCCTCTGGTGGCCTCCTCCCAAATTGATGTCATCTCCTTTTCCGACCACGCTCCGATACACATGACCCTGCTGTTGGAAGCTACCTCCTTCAGTTCCCCGACTTGGAGGCTTAACAAATCGTTTGTGCAAATCCTGGAAGTGCAGCAGGAATTATACAAGGTACTAACCGATTACTTCTCGGAAAACATGGACCCATCCATGAATCCGGCGACCATTTGGGAAGCACACAAATATGTGGTGCGGGGCACGCTGATCCAGATAAGGGTTCAAAAGAAACGGGAAAGGCATAGGCGTGCTCACAGGGTGTGCCTAGGCACACCCGAATCACTGCATGTGTTGCCTATTTCCCCTACTGCCTGGTCTCCCCTGTGCCCCCCCCCCCCCAGCACTGCTGCTTTCCATCGTCTCCTGTCCTGACCTCTGCTCTGTTTACTTATACTTCAGTGTTTGAAGAACAGGAAGCCGCTCAGAACAGAGCACTTACCATTCATTCAGGCTCTATTCACACCGAGGCAAATCTGATCGTGGGTGGAATAGCCATGTGTGTCTGAGCTCTGGGATGCGCACCCTAATGCAACAGGCTGTGCATGCCTATGGGGAGAGGTCTAGGCAGATTGACTTGCTTGTCTCTCATGCGTTCCCTCGAGTTACTGCATAAACGTTCCTTGGCAGAATCTCACCTCACGGCCCTTATGAAGGCCAGGGAAGAACTGAACAATCTGCTTTACCAAAAGGCTACATGACGACTGGCCTTGGCTAGACGTTCTCTATATGAATTTTCCAGTAAACCAGGAACCATGTGGACTAGAGCCCTACGTGACCCGAGGAAGTGCACTTTCATTCCATACATTACCACCAGACGGGACCAGGGTGAATACTTCTAAGGAAATGGCTAAAGAATTCTGCGATTTTTTTTTTTTTTTTTTTTTTTTTTTTTTTTTTTTTTTTTTTTTTTTTTTTTTTTTTTAAACCACGAGTTGTATAACTTATACCCTAACCCAACACCTTAGATGGTAGCAGACCAAATAGAGATGGCTAGTGAATACATTAGAGCATCTGGCATGCCCACATTGCCTGATGGAATAAGAGACACCTTGGAATCCAAGATCACAGCTGAGGAATTCAGAGTAGCCCGATCTCAAACCAAACCCAGGAAGGCGCCGGGACCCAATGGCTTCAAATTGACTGTCACACCCTTTTGACTACTCTGACCCTGCACTTTCTGACAGCATATAATGCCCTGATAGGGGAAGGTACCATGCCAGCAGACAAACTGAAGGCATATATTTTGCTCATACACAAGGAAGAGAAGGATCCATGCCAGTGTGGGAATTACCATCCAATAGCTCTCCTTTAACATAGATTTAAAGCTCTTCTCAAAAATCCTGGCGAACCGCGAACTCTTGCCGCATATCCTGAAGTTGATACATCTAGATCAGGCAAGTTTCATGCCATCTAGGGGGGCAAAACATCATATTACAACACACACATACAAAAATGACATTTACTCCTGCAAGGCTATTTAAAAGCATCTAAACATAAAGCAAATATGCAAAAATATGGGGATTTGGTCACACTATATGGCCATAGAGTGCTTAAGGCTACTACTGTGTCAAAGTACTCCATTCTCAGTGGGTCCTACACTAACCATAGAATGAAAAATCCTGTCTCTAAACCATGGGAGCAATATACT
Source organism: Glandirana rugosa (assembly GCA_018402905.1). Classification (NCBI taxonomy): domain Eukaryota; kingdom Metazoa; phylum Chordata; class Amphibia; order Anura; family Ranidae; genus Glandirana; species Glandirana rugosa. The sequence continues at coordinate 55,869 of BLSH010518463.1, read as the reverse complement.
CCTCTTTATGGGAGAACAAAGGACTCTTCCTATAGCTCCGGTGGACACTGATTAGAGGTAATGAGGGAGAATGGGGTTCTCCAGCCAAAGAGATCTGGTCAGGATCACTATAACTTACAAATAAATATTTGGGGGGGCACCCTAACAATGCATGGTGCTGCTGTAAGTCCATAGTGCACAGCGCTGTAATATAATGTTTTGTTTGTGTGGTCTTATGCATTGTTGGGGTGTTTCCCCCCCCCACCCCCCAAATATTTGTATGTTTATAGTGATCATTGGCTAAGCAAGGGAAATCTTGGCTAGTGGGCACAGGGAGGGCTGCCCTCTGTCTTGCAACCATCTCCCATCTCTCAGATTCGCCATTGGATAGTCTGAGTACTAATCAACTAAGATACTACTTGCAGTCTTTTCAGAAAGCGCATCACACCCCACGTGAATTCACTCCCTTTGAATCCCTGTGTAAGAAGGGGGAACCCTCCTAGGCAAACATTGTCTTTGCTATATAGTTTTCTGACAGTCCATGCTGATGAATCGACCCCGACATTTGTTATTCATTGGGAAACTGATTTAGATACCCAGTTTACACTCGTCAAGTAGAAAAAAAGTCTCATTATGGCTTATAAATCTTCCATGGCAAACCAATACCAGGAAGTCGGGTACAAACTTTTATCCCACTAGTAAAGAGTACCTTATGTGCTCCACAGGATGGATAGAGCCACCCCTGATACGTGTTGATGCAATGCGGAGGGTGGCACAATTCTTCACATCTTTTGGTCTTCTCCACCTGACAGAGACCCCTTCGTAAGTATAAGAAAATCCTCGTTATGCAGCTACTCAATGCAGCTAGGGCTTGCGTCCCTGCATTGTGGAGGCAGTTTCATGCGCCGATCAGGGTTTTGTGGTACTCCTAAAGTTAATCACATCCACCATATGGAGGAACTGACAGCTACACTTCATAATACAGAAGAACAATTTAGTGACAAGTGGAGGCCCAGGAGATACTACACGTGTACGGAAGCATACTTACAGGAAGTTGCCCGTGCTGAGCCCTCGTTGAGTTAAATGGGGGGGCCGCCCAGTTCCATGTTGGTGGGACCCTTCTGCCCCCCCCCATTTTTTTTTTTTCTCCTTTTTCTGTCTTACTATATACTTTACCCTTGCTACCTAGCAGCTGTAACTGCAAATATGAAAATCGGGAGACTACTTAGAAGTTACGAGTTACATGATAATTCTGGTTAATAATCCAATGATGCAAAAATGTAGAAGCATTAGCATACTTGTTTTCTCGTAGTTCTGAAGTCACTCAGATTCAGTAGTTATAAATTCATAGTTTGATTTCAGGTTTGTTTATCCTCGGGTCCCCTAGGCCCCTTGATATCTCTGATTTGAGATCCTATAGTATATGCAACAAACTGATAGCAAAATTATTCATTGGTCTTGATGGTTTTTGGTCTTTGGTATATGCTGACTAAGTGTTGTCTGTCGGCTTTTCTGTCTTATTCAGTGATCTGTAAGGAGGACCTGACATGTTGTATTTGAGATGCTTTGCCAAAATAAAATAGAATTAAAAAAAAAAAACGAATCACTGGGGCTGTAAATGGACTAATAAATAGAGAATATCCTCCTAATGAAAAATTAACTTACAAAAAACTACAAGCACATATACTCAAAAATTTAAATTGTTATCGATTGTAGACTCAATTGGATAGAAATGATGGATATGTCAACAAAAGATCCCTCTTCATTGGGATTACTGAAGATCTAGAGTAAAATAGCAAAAATAATAAAATAAAATGACAAAATGTAATCCTTGTGTTAAACCAAACCTACTGTGATCGGGTAAAATATCCTTGAACTCAGCAAGAGTCACAAAATTGAAGAATAGGTTCAGAGAAAAAATAGTTATAATAAAAAAAGTTTCAGCTGAGACCCCAACAAATAATATCTTTCATGGTGTTAAATGATACAACAAAAAGAGTGCTCAATGGAATCCGATATTGAAATCAAAAGACAAAAGATATTGATTTATCAGTAATGCATGGGATGTATGTAGATTAATTCTTTCTGAAATATTGGGTTTTCATGTCTCTTAGTAATGATTTGCATATTTAGATCCATGTATATGAAAAATGTTTTAAATTGATTTTAATTATTATTTTATTATGTTGCATGAACTCCATATACAATCCTGTATATGCACACAGACAATCCATCTGCAGGCTGTTAATCCTCACAACTCTCCAGCACATCACTTAGTTTCCAGCCTGAAAGGAAATTTATCAGGCTTCTCTACTCCTTCCTCTTCACCATGTGCTAGCCGCAATCTGTGTTAGCAAGACCTCAGGAACACCCATTACAGGCCAGGGATCACGGGCCCCTGAATGTGTAGCAAAGTACTTGAGTGCTAGCCGGGCCTTTGATGGCCTACAACTCCCAGCCCATATCTCTTCCAGGTCCCACCAACCTACTTTTCCTTAGTGTCTGGCTCCCAAGGCTTCCACAGACTGTCCCCTATTCCTCTCCCAGCCTGCTCCAGCTCACAGGGACTGTCACTCACCAAACCGGTGGATCACTTTAAAGGCTCTCTCTCTCTGTGTAGCACCTCCGCTGCTCTCCTGTTGCCCTGTGCGACTCCAGGAATCACCACCACTCCTGGCTGTACCCGAACCTCAAGATTGGGGCGACCTCCCAGGTAGAGGCCTCCACAGCGCCTCTGCCACATCTCCAGACTTCCACCCGACACTTCTTCTCCCAGATTGGGCTGATTCAGAGTATTTAAGGAGGCCTGCCCCCTGCCAATCCTGCTTGGGGATTGATCAGGGCTCCTTAGAATACTCGAGATGGCTCCACCTTTCTCCCCGCTCTCTGACCGGAACCTTGCCCAGGTTTCTAGAAAGAAGTGGGAGGTTCTGGTGACCTCATCTGTTAAGTCCACCCAATCCTCCCTGAACTTCTCCTCCCAGCCCAGATCAAAACATTCAGGCCTGCACCCCGGGCCATCTTTAATATTGATTGGATCCTGGGCAAACATTTTCTAGGGCCCCCCATGCAATAAATAACAGCTAGACTCAAAAACAGTTCACAGAATCAGATTGGGCATCGATTGTGATTGGTTACCAGAGGTTAAAGCATATCCTTACCGCTTACTGACCAGTTGATAGAGGTTGCAGCACATGATTTCTGCTTGTTGATTGGTTGTTAGAGATTACTATACATCAATACTGCTCACTGATTGGTTGCTAGAGGTTACAGCACATCATTACGTCTCACTGATTGGTTGCCATTTAGCAGATATACAGCAGTGCCATCAATTGATAATGGCACCGTCACACATCTGCTGACATGTGGCGTGGTACCGTGTGATTTTGAAAAAGGGTTAAAAGCTTTTGTTTGGCATTTTTAGCGCATAGAGCAGCCCATGAATGGGTTGCCCTACATGCGACCATCTTTATCCACCCTGTCCGTACACCTTTGCTTCCTAAAACCCCTGCTGACCTCGGCACCCCAAACCTCCCCCAACCTCTACACTCCAACCCCCCCGCCTCCTCTGCTCATCTTTGCACCTGCCTTACCTCTATACATCCCCTCCTCGCTCACCTGTGCACCCCAAACTGTAATTCCTTCTCTGCCTACCTCTGCACACCCCACACTACCTTCCCCCCACCAGTTTGCTTACCTTTTGCAGAACAGGCTGATGTTAGGCTTAATGACCACAGTTGCAGGCAGGACTTTCAAGCATGCCCCTTTGTCTCCCCAGTGGGCAGCATTCAGTATAGGTGATGGTGGATATGACCTCAGGGGGGCATGATGTACATATGAATGCCAACTCTATTTACATATGAATGCTGCCGGCCAGCACTATTTACATATGAATGCCACTACTAATTACATATCAATGCCGGTTATTTACATGTAAACACCGGGTCTGCAGGTGAGTCATATGTGCACAAAAATAGGGCAGAGCTGGGTAGCATTTGTAGCAGCACTTAACACTTAAATATAGGGACACAGCACAGGACTAAAACTTCAAGGGACAAGGGAATTTAAACCAGGAAAGTTGGCAAGTATGAGGCAGCTGCTTTGGGCCCCACAATAATGACAGGGCCTAGGGCAGCTGCCCCTTTTGCCCTGCCTGCACCTACAGCCAGGCTTGACTAAATTTCACCTCGCCTAGAAAACCCTGCTAGAAAAAACTACTCTATGGGGGCGCTCTGTGTGTGTGTCACTTTAACTGACAATTGCGTGGTCGTGTAACGTTGTACCCAAACCAAACTGACGTCCTTTTTTTCCCCACAAATAGAGTTTTCTTTTGGTGGTATTTGATCACCTCTGCAGGTTTTTATTTTTTGCGCTTTAAACAAAGTGCGACAATTTTGAAAAAGAAACATTATTTTTATTTTATTTTTTTGCTACAATACATATCTAACAGAAAAAATATATAAAAAAACACATTTCTTCCTCAGTTTAGGCCGATATGTATTCTTCTACATATATAAGTCTGCAGACCTGAGTACAGGAAAGCCGATAAACGGCTTTCCTGTATTACTCTGTGACCAGCCGTGATTGGTCATGGCTAGTCACATGGTAAAGTGCTTCGGATCGAAGCGCTTTACCGAGATCGGTATTGTGGGGGGTCAGACTGACCTCCCACACCACCGATCGCCGCGATGTGCGCCCCCCCGGGCGCCCGGCGGCTTGTTATCCTGAGTGCGTCATATGACGTACAGTCAGAATAACTAAGCCACTTCCCAGCCGTCATTTTGCATACGGCGGTCGGGAAGTGGTTAAGAATTAATTTATGCACTTTATATTCATCCATTGATATTGCACACTAAATCTGGCGGCCTCTGATGGCCATTTATATGCATTGCACTGTATGAATCTAAAAATCGTTATATTTTGCACTTTATACACTTAGTGAGGGAGCAGATAATTAAATTTTTTTCTTTTCATAAAAAAAAATAAATATTATACAAATGCCATAAATCTAACCCCTATTTTGTGGACGCAATAACTTTTATGCAACCCAATCAATATACACCTATTGCGATTTTTTTTTTTTTTACCAAAAATATGTAGAATACATATCAGCCTAAACTGAATAAGAAATGTGTTTTATTATATATTTTTCTTTTGGATTTGTATTCTAGCAAAAAAGTAAAAACATTTTTTTTCAAAATTGTCGCTCTTTGTTTATAACGGTTAATTTAATTTTTCTTTTCACACTAATTTTGGACTATATAACTTTATAACGAGCAGCCTCACATCAGATATTCACAGAATTTGCAGGGGTAGAGGAACATTTATTGATCCTACCTATAATTTTTTTTATTTATTTTTTTTACTAGTAATGGCGATCTGCGATTATCGGGAGTGAGACATTGCGGTGGACAGATTGGACACTTTTGACACTTTTTTTGGGACCAATGACATTCATACTGGGATCAGAGCTAAAAAATCGCCACTGATTACTGTATAAATGTCGCTGACAGGAAGGGGTTAAACTCTAGGGTGCGATCAAGGGGTTAACTGTTCCCTCACTGTGTTCTGTGTGGGGGCTGGGCTGGCAGGGACATGACAGATCTCACTGTTTCCGATTTACTGGGTACAATAGATTTGTCATGTCCCCTGACAGAACAGAGATTCGCTGTGTTTACATTGGCAGATCCCCGTTCTGCCTCTGTAGTAGGCGGTCGCTGGCAGACATCGAATCCGCCCAATCCGCAGGCACACTCATGGAGCGTGCATGCCTGCACTCGCCCGCAAATCGCACATGCATGACTGGCGTAGAGTGACAGCAGTTTGCGCAGCCGAGCCAACCTGCCACAGTGAAACTACGGCGGCTGGTCGGCAAGCAATTAAGGCTGTTTATTGTCTTCAATCTGGTGAGTTCATAGCCTTAGGGGCAAGTGATTTACAAGGTGCAGATTTTGGTGTTTGGGTGCACGCTTTGAGAAAATTGTTTGGAACCTTTTCACCGCTCACCTTTATTCCATCTTCCATCACTATGTGTTCTATTCATACGGGATTTGTTTAATAGTCAGCCACACTTCCCCTGTGTGGTGGCGAGCACTGCTTTGATTGTTAACTACCAAAGGCTTTGTCTGACGGACTGTTTTTATCCATTTGTGTGTACATATATGTATCTTTTTTTTTGAGCAGCTGCTGCTATTGACCACTTTTGTGATTATTAATACATATATCAAACATAAAATAGGTGCATATACCATTAATCGAAAGTGCATCAATATGAGCAAATAACTGCTAATAACTAAGAATTAATGTCCCAATGCAGTTAAATAAATCCACTTTTGTGAACTGTTCTCCTTTAAATATGGAGAGTACAACTGTGTGCTTCCATCAATCATCTACATGCTCGGATGGGATGAAGGATACAGGAACCAACATTACTATACACCTTACAACACTGAAAGGGGACTGGACCCCCCAGAACAATTGGAGGAAACCCCAACATTGGAGGAATAACAGGCGACCCAATAATAACTGGCATATACCTCATCAAGGACAAAGGGATCACAGAGGACCCCCAAGAGAGTCCTACAGGCATTACGAAAGTAGCCCTGCACACGTGTATCAACATGGACCAAGAGAGAGGAAAAGCTATGGGAGAAGTCCTACATATCCATATACTTGTGGACCGAGAGAGAGGAGAGATCCATCGGAAGATCCCCACTATGTCTATGACAGAAGTTCCATCCCTACACACAATTATTACGCCCCCCTACAAGATCAATATGATGAAGATAGACATGGTAGACATCCACATGCCAACATCCCGTACAAGGCTACAGCAAATCTTTTTTAGAGAAAGGAAGGGGGGATCATCCACCAAGAAGAAAGGAAGAACCAAGGAACACAAGGAAAACAAGCAAAAAACAGAATAAAGGGAGAAGGAATATTCAATCTCAGTGGTCTACCCCTTGCTCCAGATGAATTAGGAGTACTAGACAAGGGATTAAAGTGTGCACCCACAAAAGAACCTTGACAAATTTCAAACCTATATAGGAGTTCAAAAATATATCAGAAAACTCAACATCAAAAAATTCATGCTCTGTAACCCAACCCAGCCACGTGTTTACCCAACAGAGGATAGTATAGTACACAGCCAGCTAGCGAGTATGTCGATTTTTTTTTAACCCTAACATTACTGACAATAAGCACATAGAGGTGTTCAAAAAATTGGTACTACAAGATATCAAGCAAATCAATGTAAAAAACAAAGAAGAACCCAACTACATCAAGAGTGGTTTCTGCAAACTCACCAAAAGAAAAGACCTAGTTATCAGGCCAGCGGATAGAGGAGGAATTGCGATTCAATCTAAAGAGCAATATCGCGCTAGCATGCTGACCCTATTGGATGACAATGAGACATATACGTCAGACTACCGAGCAATCCCATATTTAAATGCAGGAAAGAGTTGGTAAAAGTGGTGCATCTTGGTTTAAAGAAGAACATCCTCAATAAAAAAGAAGCAAGATTTTTGGTGCCAGAATCATGCAGAACACTGGTCATATACTCTTTACCCAAATTACACAAGGACAACACCAACCCTCCGCCATGACCTATAGTGAACGTTATTGATTCAATTAGGATGGGTCAATATATAGATACCTTCCTGCAACCAGCAGTGCAACAGATGAAGGCATATCTACAGGATACCAAACAGATGATACAACTATTAGAAGGGATAGAAAAAAAAGTAAATGGACCATGGATCATGGCCACAGCAGATGTTTCGTCGTTATACACAATTATACCACACCATCAGGCATGCAAGGCCACTAAGTGGGGCCTTAGAAACTACTCGACACTTCCCTGTACGCAGAGAAAATACATAATCAAATGTTTAGATTTTTGTTTGAAGAACAGCTACTTCTGGTATAACCACAACTATTACCATCAAAATACAGGCATAGCCATGGGAGCAAAATTTGCCCCCAGTGTGGCTGGACTCTTTATGGCTGAATGGGAAGAAGAATCGGTGTTCACCAATACACCAGTAGAATTGGAACTATACAGACGATACATTGATGATGTGCTCATTCTGTGGAAGGGAGACCAAGAGGGATTAGAAAACTTCCTCATCCATCTGAACAACAACAGTAGAAAAATAGTACTATTCTGGGACATTAGCCCCATTTCTATTCCCTTCCTCAATCTGGAAATTACACAAAATAATGGAAGACTTACTACCAAGACCCACTTTAAAAATGTAGACCATAATAGCTATCTGCCACTGGATATTGGCTGTTCAATATACCAAAAGGTCAGTTAATTCGCCTTAGACGCAATTGCACCAACCTGGAGGACTACGTGACCCAAGCCCAAAGAGTAGGACAAAGATTTGTGAACAAAGGGTATAAGAGTGACTTTATCAAAGAAAAAATCTCTGAAGTAGCGGACCTAGAAAGAACTACACTTACTAGAGATAGAGACATCTGGCCATACGTTGGATAATGTTCCCATTGTTTTAGACTATAATATCCAATATAAGAAAGTTGAAAATATATTCAGACGCTATTGGCATATACTGCAATCGGATAGACCTCTCCAAAATGTGCTACCAAATAAACTGAAATTCATCTATAAGGGGGCACCCACCATACGTGACAAAGTGGTAAAGAATGTATTAGATCCCCCAAAAAAGAATGTGGCATTCTTTGCGGGGAAGGGTTTCTACCCCTGCAAAAGGTGTTATGCATGCACACATACCAAACGCCCCAACGAAAAAGTCTTTAACTTCAGATCAAGTACCACTGGAAATACATATGCAATCAGAGATTTTATAGGTTGCAACACAGAAGGGGCTGTAAATGCCTTAGAATGTAGCTGTGGGCTACAATACATTGGACAAACCAAAAGGCTGCTTAGAATACGTTTTAAAAAGCATGTACAAAACATCAAGAAGGGATACCCTAAACATAGTGTATCCAAACACTTTGATTTGGTGCATAATAGAGACCCATCCCATTTGAGATTTTGGGGGATAGAACCCTACAGAAGACACTGGCGTGGGAGCCATAAAGAAAGCTGAGCCAATTTCAATCCAAATGGATTTTTTATTATGGATACATTTGCTCCCCAAGGACTGAATATTGAGTTTGATTTGAACTGTTTTATAAATGATTTCTGACCCCTGCTTCACTTTAGTCTGCTGATGCATTTCACCCTTCGCAGGTCTTCCCTTTACCCTAGTACATGACTTGTCATCGCCACAACATGCAGACAATATTTCAGATACATTTATGTTCATTGCAACATGGGATTGTTGTTATAGACCTGTTACACCCATCAGTATGTGAATTATGCTGTCTATGTAAGAGATTATTACATCCGGTCTTCTATTTCTTCCCATTCGGCGTCTCATATAGGTTTTATACCCATAACAATGCTTCTAGACATATGCAGCTTATTCCTCCTTCACAACTGCGGTCCTATTTCATAATAAACATTTTGCTGCACCCCTTGCCTGCTTTGAGACCATATCCTCCCTCAGTGACACCAGCACTAACTCGAACTATGCATATATATATAACTTTAATCCCATTAGCAGATTATACAGTATATATTAAATAGATGGCCTAAGTATGCCTTTAAAGAATCTATTCCTTGCGATTTCACTATAGCTTAATAATACCAGCCCTTACTACCTCTATTAAAAACCAGACCTACTATACCTGGGAAAATAATGCTTCCAGACATATGCAGTTTATTCCTCCTCTACAACTGTGGTCCTATTTCATAATAAACTTTTTGGTGTCCCCCTTGCCCACTTTGAGATTATATCCTCCCTCGATGACACCAGCACTAACTCGAACAATGCATGTATGAAATTTTAATCCCATTAGTGGATTCTATATATTACATAGATGGCGTCACTGTGCCTTTTTAGCAATTTGCTCCTTGCAACTTCATTATAGTTTAAAATACCAGCCCCGACCACCTCTTTTAAAAACTGGACCTACTATCTCTGGGAAAACAATGCTTCTAGACATATGCAGCTCATTTCAGAATAAACATTTTGGTGTCCCCCTTGCCCACTTTGAGATTATATCCTCCCTTGGTGACACCAGCACTAACTCCAACTATGCATATATGCAATTTTAATCCCATTAAAGGATTATATATACTACATATATGGCCTCTGCATGCCTTTTTAGGAAGTTACTTCTTGCAATTTCATCATAGTTTAATAATACCAGCCCCTACCACTTTTATTAAAAACCAGACCCATTACCTCTTGGAAAATGGCTACCGGCTTGCTCACATCTCACGGTTCCTATCTATCTGATGATCTTTGAGAAAATGGCCATTGATATAGTATCATTAAGAGTCCACAACAAAATGGCCACAATGTAATATACATACACAAGCCTATTTAAGGACAAGAGTTATGTTAGTACACATCCCCTGATGAAGTCATGTGATGTGACGATACGCGTCAGGGATTGGACCACTAGCATACCAGAAGTGATGCGGTAGGACGAGCTCGCAGCTCGTGGAGTTTTGCACTGTTTTTAAATGTGAGTGTATACTATTGAGATCTCAATAAATAGTGTTTTTATTATAAACTATATCACACTATTTTGGGCATTCCCTTCCTCCCCCTTTCACCCTCCATTGGAGCGTAATTTGAGGAGTGTGTAGGATACAGCCATCTTCCATTAGAGATTGATATCCAGATGACCACCATTCACCACTAGACACTACTGGAGACTGGGAGGAACAGCTAGGAGTGACCAGGAGAAGTTGCTTACGGCCTGTGTACCCACACATGCTGTTACCCCACAGCACTAAGGTGAGAGGCCACCCTGTACATAGGCGTTTGCACTGTGGAAGAAGTGACACCTCTGTTGTTTTTACCCATATGGAATAGCATAAGAAGATTCCATCTCATTTTCCTGTGTTTGTTGAGACTGCACCAGAGTTTCTCAAAATGGAGTTCTATTAACCACATCAGTACCGGGCACGAAAACCCTCTTCCTGTCCAGGCCATTTTTCAGCTTTCAGCGCTATCACATTTGAATGACAATTACTCAGTCACACAACACTGTACCCATATGAAATTTGTGTCCTTTTTTTCACACAAATAGAGCTTTCTTTTGGTGGTATTTAATCACTGGGGGGGGAGGGTTATTTTTTGTGCTATAAATAAAAAAAGATTGAAAATTTTGTGAAAAAATGCCTTTTTCTTTGTTTCGGTCATAAAATTTTACAAATTAGTAATTTTTCTTTGTAAATTTTGGCCAAAATGTATACTGCTACCTATGTTTGGTAAAAATAACCCAAATAACTGTATATTATTTGGTCCTTGTGTAAGTTATAGAGTCTACAAGCTATGGTGCCAATCACTGAAAATTGATCACACCTGATATACTGACAGCCTATCTCATTTCTTGAGACCCTAACAAGCCAGGGAAGTACAAATACCCCCTAAATTACCCCTTTTTGGAAAGTAGACATTCCAAGGTATTTAGTATGAGGTGTGATGAATTTTTTGAAGTTGTAATTTTTCCCACAATTCTTTGCAAAATGAAGATTTTGTTTTTCTTTTTTTTTTTTTCACAAAATGGTCATTGTAACAGGTTATTTCTCACACACAGCACATGCATACCACAAATTACACCCCAAAACACATTCTGCTGCTCCTCCTGAGTATGGAGATATCACATGTCTGAGACTTTTTCACAGCCTGGCCACATACAGAGGCTCAACATGCAGGGAGCGCCGTCAGGTATTCTAGGGAAATAAATTACACATCTAATGTCATGACGACCTATCACATTTTTGAAGGACCTGGAGCACCAGGACAATGAAATTGCTTTCCAGAATGGGGTCATTTTGTGGGCAAACACCCCAACGAATAATCATTGAGGCATAATGAGTCTTTTGAACAGTTCCTTTTTGTTCCAGTAGTTTTTGTAAAATGTGTGAAAAAAATGAAAACTCTTTTATTTTTACACAAAGTTGTCCATTTATATGATATTTCCAACACATAGCATGTACATAGCAAAAATGACACCCCAAAATACATTCTACTACTCCCCCCGAGTATGGCGATACTACATGTGTGAGACTTTTACAGGTGACGTTTACTCATGGGTGTGACGGTCACTGACAGGTGATTGGCGATGGGCACTGATGGGTGACTGGCGGTGGTCACTGATGGGTGACTGGCTGTGGTCACTGATGGGTGATGGGTGTCTGGCGGTGGTCACTGATGGGTGAGGGTGTCTGGTAGTGGTCACTGATGGGTGATAGGTGACTGGCCGTGGTCACTGATGGGTGATGGGTCTCTGGTGGTGGTCACTGATGGGTGACTGGTGGTGGTCACTGATGGGTGATGGGTGTCTAGTTCTCTGATAATGAAATATTTGCACTTTGCAAATAATGAAGAATTTGATGAGACTTCTCATCCAGCTCCAAAACTCAAAAAGATTTGGGAGGTTTATCAAATTATTCTGAAACATTTCCAGCAGACCTATGTACCCGACAGAGACATTAGTATCGACGAAAGTCTAATGGCCTACAAAGGAAGACTCAGCTGGATACAGTATATGGCGTCAAAGAGCACGATTTGGAATAAAATCATTCATGTTATGTGAATCAAGCTCTGGTTACATATGGAATTCGGTCCTATACACCGGGAAAGGAACCAAATTCAACGAACGATTCAGCAATTATGGAATGGCTACCGCTTCGGTTCTTACTTTGATTGAGCCATTGCTGAATCAGGGCTACTGTGTAACCACAGACAATTTTTATACTTCTCCAGAACTTTATGAGTTCCTTGTACACAACAAGACGGATGGTTATGGGACCGTTCGGGCTAACTGGCGTGACATGCCGCCAACCTTTGGCAATAAAAAGCTCAAGGCAGGAGAAATAGTTGCCTGGCAAAAAGGCAAAATGATGGCACTGAGATGGCGCGACAAAAAAGATGTGTGCCTTATGAGTACGTGGTAAAGATGTAATGAAACCACAAGTCGTCATGGATTACAACAACGCAATGGGAGGTGTGGATAGATCTGACCAGGCCATGACATTCTATCCAGCGACGAGAAAACCACAAAAAAAAATTACAAAAAAATATTCAGGCATCTTCTTGAACAGTGTTTGTGGAACGCATTCATTCTGCTAAAAAAAAAGAGTGACAAGCCCGTGGTTCATGCGGACTTTGTTTGGAAAGTTGCCGAACTTATATTTCTCAAGCACCAAACACCAACGACCGTAAATAGATCTGGACGTCGTGCTGCTGGCGTTGTGAACCCAGAACGCTTGACTGGTCGGCACTTTATGGACCACATTCCACCAACGGAAAAGAAGTCTGCACCCACAAGGATGTGTGTGGTTTGCTGCTCTAAGCGTGACAACACTGGAAGGAAAATACGAAAAGAAACCCGCTACTATTGTCCCGATTGTGACGTTGGACTTTGTGCTGTACCATGTTTTAAAATTTTCCATACCCGGGACATGTACTGAAGCAATATGACTACTAATATTGCATCCTTGTTTGACCAAAAAAAAAGTCAGTGTTTTTGAGTATATTATTTACTAAAATTTATTGAATAAAAAGTATTATTATTATATTATTATTTGTTATTATTTATAGTTTTTTTTTACCCGAGATGTCTACTAGACTGTTGTTTGGACAGATTTAACTGAGTTATTCCTAAGAATTACAAGCCTAAAATATAAAACGCCAAATTTCCATGCAAAATAATGGTACCGCTTTCAGCACCAAAAATCTGAAATAATCATACCGCCAGGGAGGTTAAGCACATAGTTTGTTTATCCATGTATGCACGCTCACTGATGTGAGGTGTTATTTTTAGAGTTAAGCGAACCCGAACTGTAAAGTTCGGGTCCGTACCGAACTTTGGGGTGTCCGTGACCCAGACCCAAACCCGGACATTTGAAAAAAAGTTTGGGTTCGGGTATTTGATCACGCATGTTGAATAGCTGCAGGGCAGCCAATCAATAAGCGTTTCACTGGTTTGCCCTTAGAAGCCATCACAGCCATGCCTACTAATGGCATGGCTGTGATTGGCCAGTGCATCATGTAACCCAGCCTCTTTATAAGCTGGAGTCACTTAGTGCTGCATGTCACATGCTCTCTTGCTAGTGTAGGGAGACGATGCTGCCGGCGATGTGAGGGACAGATTGCAGATATAATAACATCTCATCCTGCATTACAGAACGATCTGATTGTGGACTAGGTAGAGATTACTACTACTACTGCTTTTAGGGACAGATTGCAGATCTAATAACATCTCGCGAAGTTCGGCCGAACCCGAACATCCAGGTGTTCGCTCAACTCTATTTATTTTTGTTATAGTTCACTGGACCTTTTCTTATTAGCAGCGAATTAGCACTTTGTGACTGTGTGTGGACACTGTATTATAATTTTTGCCATTTACTTAGTATTTAGCACTTGTATTACCACAGCTGTATACCATCTCAGATCACAGCGCAACACCACTGCACACTATACCCTACTCAGGTATGTTGATTTATAGAATGGGACCACTCTATTAACTAGCCCCTTCCAGTAGGACAAGAAAGGTGCTATCTGTTTTTTTCCACTAGAGGAGTATTGCCTTGAATGCATAAAATAGTAATACATTAAGTAATGTGCGTTGGGCCCTCATGGGCACCAGGCCAAGCAGGAAGGCAGCCACTGTCATGGGCACAGGTACCGAAGTGATTTTGTGTTATGCATCTCCCCACTGCAGAGCAGAACTCCTGCACTCGGACAACTCCAAAAGACATGATTAAAATTAGCCGGGGAATGCAAGCAATGCCAGCATTCAGCCAAGGCTCCAGGATAGATCTTGGCTAATATACCCGCTGTATAGTAAATTCTGTGCAAGAACTTCATTCTTATTATTCTATCCCTGGCAGACACTAAATGGGCAAAGGGAACACTCCAGATATCATCCCAATCATCACCGTCTAAACCCAGGACCTCTTCGACCCACTGTGCCCTGCATTTAATCAGAGGGGGGAGAGGATGGAAATAATTCCTTATACAGTTCAGATAATGGGTTTTTCATAGTGTCATCCCACAAGACACTTTCAAGAACAGATGATTTGAGCTCCAACTCGGCAGAACCGAACTGAGACACAAAAGCGTGCCAGTCATGAAACCACAGTAACATTGATGTCTTGTCTGTTTGACTACCTTGCTGCATGTGTCCATTTAGAGGCCGGGCCTCCCTCACCTGTGTGCTTTAGTAGCCCTCCTCAGCTGAGCTCCACCCAGGCCCTAATCAGGAACATTATATAACACCTGGCAGTGCAAGTCTGCAAAGCCAATCAATGTTGTGCGTGTTTTGGCTTCGTGCGTAGTTGTTCCTGGTGTATGCTCTGTGTCTATTTTCGGTTACCGACTTTTGCTTGTTGACTATCCCTGCCTGCCTGATACCCCGATCTTTGGCTTGTTCTCTGTTTCTCCTGTCTGCTAGTGGCCCTGACCCTTTGCTTGGCCGCTGACTATCCTTTGCTGTTCCTGCACTGCTGCTTCCTCTCTTCCACCTGTAGCCAGCCGAGCGTGAGCTAGGGGACCCGGGAGGTGCGACCTGGATCCAGTTGCAGCCAAACCCATCCTCACCACCAGAGGCTCTGGCGAATACCTACTGGCTCTTAGGAAACCAAAGCACTAGCTACCTGTGTTCCAGTGTCCATGCTCCAGGGGCCCCTCTTCCCATAGCAGCCAGAACTCCATAGCAGCAGTCAGCTATAGGCCCACAACCTTATTGGTGCGCTTCGCAACCCTCGGTAGGATTCGCACCCCAGCGGTGCATACCTGTCATCTGACCCCAGGTGTCGTGACAGTTTGATGGGCCATGAACCTGGCTGATTTGCTGCTACCTGCCGATGAGCTGCTGCAGGACATAGTTCGCAGACTTGAGACCCAGGAGTCTAGTCAGACCCAGGTGATGCGATTCCTTCCAGATCTGGCTCCCCTCTTTGAGCAGCTTCATTCCTCCTCCTTGGGACCTCTGGTTCAACCTGAACCACAGCATGTGGCTGTATCTGTTCCTGTCGTGCTCGCAGCCACAAACTCTTTGTGGTTACCGTCTCCGTCCCGTTATTCTGGGGACACTAAGTCTAACTCTTTCGGAACATCTTCGAAGAACCAGGTCGTGTCTTTTCAGCAGCCAGCAGCCTTTTACGCCTCCGCCAAGAGTCTTTTTTTTGTGGGCCAGTTTTCAGATTTTGTCTGCTGAGCTGAACTGGAACAATGAGACCTTAGTTGCAACCTTCTTACAGGGCCTCTCTGACAGAGTGAAGGACATATTAGTGGGTAGAACCATCCCCGCTGATCTGGACGTGATCTCCCTGTGTAACCAGATCGACATTTGCTTCCAGGAGAGGACCCTAGAAAAGAGATGCCAGCACTAGACTTGTGCATGGCTAAAAAATTTGTTTTTTTCGTTTTTCGGAAATTCGGAAATTCAAAAAATTCGTAATTTGGAAATTAAAAAATTCGGAAATCCGAAATTCGGCAATTTGCGGTAATTCGGCAATTGCGGTAATTCGGAACTTTGCGGTAATTCGGAAATTCGCCAATTGGAGCAGACGAAAATCCGAAATTTGGAAATCCGAAAATTGGAAAAAACTAAGAATATTTGAAATAATAACTAACTAATAACTATTAAATTATAGGTATTGGAATTTCCTTGACGAGGTTAACCGCTTAAAGGCTTAATGGCGTTTCAAGGCTTAATGGCGTTAACGGCTTAATGGCGTTTAACGGCTTAAAGCCTAAAGGCTTAAAAAATTAAAGGTTTAATGCTTAAAAAACTTAAAGGCTTAAAGGCTTTTTGCTTTTTTTGTTTAAAAAATCGGTACGTGTTCAGATCACGACCGTAGAGAAAAGATCCCAGGAGAGGACCTTCGTTTACAGCTAGACCAATGTGTCCCTCTAGTGCAGGTCTAGTCGCCCCTACCAAGATGGGTGATTATACAGGAAGTGAGACAGTCTCTCCGGGACATTCTTCCAACGTTGATTCCAGAGTAACAAGGTCAAGTC
>BLSH010518463.1:21302-38799 GCA_018402905.1 Glandirana rugosa | reverse complement strand
ACCACAAACACGTTCAATTCTAGGAATTCACATATTTCTGAGCTTATAATATTGAGGAAATGGTAAATAGAAGAAAAGAGATTGAAATTAGTGCAAATTCTAGTAATATCACTACAGTACAGCTGACTTTTATGACATTAGTATCATGTGTACCACTAGCAAGGTGCATCTTCGTTATTATCCCATTGAAAAAGATGCTAATGTGCGCCACATTTCACTATTTGAATGGAATTGTCAAAATCAAATCGAATCTGCAACTGTGAAACAGAAGCCTAGTTGTACACGAACGGACACTTCCGCCCGTTCCGGACTTGGCGCATGCGTGTTTAGCACAATACAACTTTGTTGAACACAGCTGCTCTACACACGACCCAACGGTCGTATGCGAGCTTGTTGACACGACCAAGTTTTCTAGTCTGCACATACAACTCCCACGAACGACCGTCGTATGTTCAACTGTTGAAAGCGCCGCCACAGACGATCGATTCTGCATGCAACGGTTGTGAGTACGACGTGTTGAACATGATCGTCGTCCCGTGTGTACGAGGCTTAAGTCAAATAAAAGTCACAACCAAATAAATGTTTGCTTAACTAATTGGCATTAATGTTCTGGTGATTAGTTTATATTAGACTTGTGCATGGCTAAAAAAATTGTTTTTTTAATTTTTCGGAAATTCGGAAATTAAAAAAATTCGGAAATTAAAAAAAATCGTAATTCGGAAATTCAGAAATTAAAAAATTCGGAAATCCGAAATTCTGAAATTCTCGGTAATTCTGAGATTGCGTTCATTCGGAAATTTGCGGTAATTCGGCAATTGCGGTAATTCAGAAATTCGGCAATCGGAGCAGACGAAAATCCGAAATTCAGAAATTCGGAAATCCGAAAATTGGCAAAAAACTAAGAATATTTGAAATAATAACTAACTAATAACTATTAAATTATAGGTATTGGAATTTCCTTGAAAGTTTGGCTGTTAATGAACTTAAATATGAAATTTAGCACGAATAGTCATACTTTCAAGAAAATTTCAATACCTATATTTAATAGTTATTTATTATTATTTCAAATATTCTTTTTTATTTACGAATTTCGGAAATGAGGAAGAACATTTGAAATAATAAGTTATTAATTTATTATTTTTACTTCTTATAAATTATAATGAGCTATTATTATTTCAAATGTTTTTCCTTATTTCTGACTTTTGCAGTGTGTGACTGTATATATGCATACTGGGTGTGTATATACTGTGCTTATATTGTATGTAAACACACAGTATACATACAATATACATCCAATATACACACAGTGTATGCGCACACACATACATACAGTATGCATATATACAGTCACACACTGCAAAAGTCGGAAATAAGGAAAAACATTTGAAATAATAGCTTATTATAATTTATAATTTAAAATAATCGATAACTTATTATTTCAAGACCCCCTTTTTCACAGTTTATGGAAGACACCCTCAGCTTCCTCTTCCTATGACCCGGCTACTGTTCAGTCATTCAATACCATTTGTGGTGAGGTTCATGATTCCCTCTGGGCAGCTCCTGATAACTTTAAGGATTTTGCCAACCGTCACAGGCCTAAACCGCCTTCTCTACAGATTGGAGACAAGGTTTGGCTTTCCACCAGGAACATCAAACTCTGGGTTCCTTCTTTGAAATTTGCACCAAGATTCATTGGTCCGTATTCTATAATGTATGGGGTTAATCCGGTTTGTTTTAAACTCCAGATCCCCAAAAGCCTCAGGATATCTAACCAGGGGCATAACTACACGGGTTGCAATTGCAACCGGGCTCCAGGGGGCACGTATGCCTCCCTTGTACACCTGGATAGGAGGGATGGTGGGGGTGGCATTTAGGAGAACCAATCTCTCCCATTTTCCTCCTAATGAAGGAGATTGGTTCCTCTATATGCTGCCCCGCCACCCCTCCTATCCAGTTTACTTGTATTTTGCTGTTCCCAGGGTCCGTGTGCATCCCTGGTACCCCCCCCCCCCCCCACAGAGCTGCTGTCTTCCCCCCTCTTCTCTCCTACCAGCTGCTGTGGAAGATGTGTGGTGATGGAGAGCTGGGAACGGGTCGCTAAATTTTGTAATTTACCAGCTGCTACCTTTTCTGAATGGACAGAGCCAGTGATTGGTACCAATTGGTTCATTCATAACTGAAGCATAGTAAACTGTTTTTACTATATTTCCTTTTCTGAATGAATGGGAGGCTTGGTACACCACTATTCCTGTCCATTCATTCTGTGCAACTGAGGCTACACAGATGGAGATAGAGTGCTGAGGTTTGTTAGACACCTGATATCTCATCAAAGCCCCCAACAGGGCTCCTAAAAATTGTAAAAGATAAAAGAAATAAAATGAAATGGTAAAAAAAGTACAATCAAAATAAAAATTAAACTACTGACACCAGTGAGGTGTCAAGATTGCAAAGGTTGCAATTGCGACCAGGCCCTGGCAGCTCACCATGGGGAGGACCAAAGATGGCAGAAAAGGGGCCCACTGCAGAACTTGTGAAAGGGTCTTTCTGTGGGACCATAATAAAGAGACCAGCGATGGGAGAAAAGGACCCCAGGATCAGTGGGAAGAGGGAGGGTCCTGGCCAGGGGGGCCCTTCATAATTTCTTGCACCGGGGCCCTGAATGTTTTAGTTACGCCTCTTTATCTAACTCCTTCCATGCTTCCCTTCTGAAGCCCTTAGTCCTCAATAAACCCTCTCGTCCTTTTCCTACCATGGTTCTGGTCTCTGAGGATAATCAGGAGTATGAGGTTTGTCAAATTCTGGATTCTCACCTCTGTATAGACATCCTTCAGTACCTCGTGCATTGGAGAGGGTTTGGTCCTGAGGAGAGGTCGTGGATTCCTGCACCTGAGGTATTTGCGACTCGTCTTGTGAATAGGTTTCATTTGACGTTTCCCTCCAAGCCTGGACCCAAACGGGGGAAGGGGAGGCCTCGTAAGAGGGGGGGTACTGTCATGAAACCACAGTAACATTCATGTCTTGTCTATTTCTCCTGTCTGCTAGTGGCTCTGACCCTTTGCTAGGCTGCTGACTATCCTTGGCTGTTCCTGCACTGCTGCTTCCTCTCTTCCACCTGTAGCCAGCTGAGCATGAGCTAGGGGACCCCCGGATCCGGGTGGCCAAAATTTTGGTGAGAATCTTAAGGTCTGCATCGAGGAGTGCAATTGGTCTATATGATGAACAATGAGTAGGATCCTTACCTGTCTTAGGCAGGAGTACCACATAGGCATCAAACATAGAGGAGGGTAGGACCCCGTTTTCAAAACAATTCTTATATAAGGTCAGTAGCCCAGGGTATCTGAGTATTGTCTGTACCATTCCACCGGGAACCCATCTGGACCCGGGAATTTGTTAGGTGGGAAAGATGAAATGGCAGCCTTTACTTCTTTTAAAGCAATGTCCTGGTCTAACCATGCACTGTCATCTGCCTCCAGTGTGGGGACAGGAAGGCTTCCCAGAAGGGTTAATAACCCGTGCTTGTCATAGGCGAGAATAGGGGAATATAAGTCTGAGTAATACTTATAATACGCATAATCAAAATAGGATCCTTAATAATGTCCCCAGTCTGTGAACGGATGCATTTTGTTCAATAACTGTTTATTCAAAAATTTAACATAACATCTATAATATGGTGCTTACACATAATGAGAGAAGTAGGCATTTTTACAATATAGCATATTTTTGCTTTTTTACACCAATGGACCGCTTCTGACCATCTGCACTTGGTCTTCAGCTCTTCCTATCAAAAACAACACCCTAAGGGTAGCCGTTTTCCAGAAAATACAATTGTCCAGATCTATAGTTGCCCAAGCCCCTTAGCTGTAGCACCAAATGGGTAGAGATATTTACATAGAGAGGATAGAAAAGAGAAAGTTTAGATGGAGAGATCGAGAATAGAGAGAGAGGGGTGAGGGGGAGGGGTGGGAGGGGTAGAGTGGGTGAGTCCCACTCCTAGCTCCTCAGTATAAGGAAGTGCATCCAGTTTTCTTAACAGACTTGAGACATAATTTCTGCATACTTAGTTGAATACTTAAATGCGAACCAGCAGGGCCATATTTTGTTGGATAGTGGGGATTTGCCCCTGAGATCATATGCGAGATCTTCCATACGGTAGATTTGGTCATTTACCTGGAACCATTGTTTAATTGTAGGGATAGAGGGCTGTCTCCAAAGTTTCAGGATTAGCGATTTAGCTGCATTAAGCAGGTGAGGGGTAATCAATTTTTTTATATCGTCCTGCTGGTTCAACCGTACAGTGAAATAGCACTGATCAAGGATCATGAGGTATGGGCGAGCCCTGAATAATTTCAATCCATCGTGTTGCTTTCAGCCAGAATGGTCGGATAAGTGGGCAAAACCACCAAATGTAGGCATGGGAAGCTCTGTCCCCACAGCCTCTCCAGCTTAGAGTAGATGTCTCAGAAAAAAATCTGTTTATTGTAACTGGGGAGTAATGCCACCTTGTCAGGAGTTCATAATTTGTTTCTGCTATTTTTGAAGAGATGGAGGAAGTATGTGCTAGCTGCAATATCCTTGAGCGTTGCTGATCCGATAAAGGAAGTTTGAAGTCTAGTTCCCAGGTGAGTAGGAATGATGGCCAGTGGCTCGGTTGCATGGCTTGAACAGGTTGGTAGCTTAGAGATATAGTTTTCCGGGGGGGGGGGGGGTTGAGTATTTGCGGAAAGGGTTTCAACCGGGTTGAGGTCTGCAAATGTCCTAAGGGGTTTTGGAAGGGACCTGACAAATTGTGCCAATTTGTGGTACTTCCATTTCTCCATGTGAGAGACGGTGGTAGAAGAATGTAGCGAAGATAGAGGGAGAATTCCTGAAGGGGAAGTACAGTGATGAAGGGGAGTCTGGGGTTGTGCTGACCACGTAGAGTATTTTGAGTTATTTTCCCCGGGGGGGGGGGGGAAGGCATGCCCCGTGATAGGCATTAAAGATGAGTTATGTTGCTACATATAACTTTTATGTAGCAAGTCCCAAATATCCAGGGAGGATCTAGTCAAAGGTGAGGTAAGATCCGCCAGTTGTCGATGAAGTCTAGGTATCCAGATTTGGGTATACAAGTCTTTTCCACTTAACTCGCACTCTAATTTAGCCCAGAGTTTCTGCTCTTTAATATATTTCAAATCAGCTATTCTAGCCAGAATAACTGCCTGGAAGTATGACTTTATAATAGTTAGAGAGAGCCCCCCTAAACACTTAGGTTTGTAGAGGCATTGTTTAGCAATACGTGGGTGGTTACGATTCCAAATATATTTGGTTATTAGGGTGGAAATGATTGAGAAAAAGCCTGGTGGAATTTTATAGGGAATCATCTGAAATAGAAAGAGCAGCCTGGGGAGTATATTCATTTTTACCACACTTATCCTCCCCAACCATGAGTGTGCTAGATGGGTCCACTTATGAAGGTCACTTCTAATAGAGTTAAGCAAGGGGATATAATTTGTCCTAAACAGATGAGATGGGCTGGGAGTGAGAAGTATTCCTAAGTATTTGAGGGCAGTGGATTTCCAGGGGAATGGGAAGGATGATTTCAAAAGTGCCGCTGATCTTGCTGGGATGGAAATATTTAAAATTTCTCATTTGGACGAGTTGATTTTTGAAATGAGAAATTGCACCAAAAATACATTAAAAGCCTGTATAAGATTAGGAATTGTAATCAACGGCTGTTGGATATAGAAACGAATATCTTCTGCGTACGCAGCGTATTTGTGTTCACACGACCCTATCGAAATGCCCTGTATATCAGGGGTTTGGCGAATTGTTGACCGGAAAGGTTCTAGGGGGAGAGCGAATAAAATCGGGGAAAACGGACATCCCTGTCGTGTGCCATTATAAAGTGTAAAAGGTTCGCTTAAGGTGACATTAATTCGCAGTTGAGCTGTAGGGTAGTCATATATAGCAGATATCATTTGTTGTAATTTGGGTCCTATTCCAAAGGAAGAGACTGTCGCCATTAAGTAGTCCCAGCCCACCCTATCAAACGCCTTTTCAGCATCTGTTGACAATAACAGGGTGGGCTGGGACAATGACCTCACATATGTAATAAGGGAAATCGTCCTCAGAGAGTTATCTTGTGCCCCTCGACCCGGTATAAGCCACATTGGTCCTGAGAGACCAGCTGGGGTATGTATGGGAGAAGTCTGTTAGCTATTACCTTGGTGTACAATTTCACGTCTAGGTTCAAGAGTGAAATAGGGCGATAGCTGCTGCACAGACTGGGGTCTTTACCCCGTTTGGGTAAGACTGTAATGTGTGCATGTAGGGTTTCAGGGCGTAACTTACCCCCACTTGTAATACCATTTACATATTTAGAAAAGTGAGGCACTGGAAAAGGCACGGTAGTATGCCACTGTTAAGCCATCCGGGCCCGGGGCTTTCCCTGTGGCAAGAGCCTTAAGCGCACATGAGAGTTCAGAGGTAGTGATGTCCATCTCTAAGACAGCCAGGGCGGAAGGCGGTAATTTAGCATTTGCTAGATATTCTTTAATCTTAGAGGATCTCTCAATGGGGTCAGCAATACTATCCGAGACGTGGTATAATTGTTGATAAAATGTATGGAACTCCTTGGCAATAGCCTTGGTCTCGTATATCATTTTATCAGAGGGGTATTTAATTCTAGCTATGAATGAAGCCGATTATCTCTGCTGCAAGGAGCGCGCTAATAGTTTACTGGACTTGTTTCCCCATTCATAGATCCTCTGTGATATTGTTCTGTATGCGTCTTGTTCCGTGTGAAGGATGTCTTTAAGTTCTTCACGTTTTAGTGTTAGGGATTGTAATAGGGCTGGGGAGCAGTGTAACTTAAGGTTTTTTTCTAATTCCGCAATTTCTAAAATCAACTGGGATTGACAATGGGTCTTTTCTTTTTTTTTTTTTTTTTTTACGCAAGCCTAGCTCTATAAATTTACCCCTTCTTTGAAGTACATGTTAATGCTATCCTCAATAGCCTGTTTGTCTATGGCATCTAATAATAAAGCATCATTCAGCTTCCAATTGTTTGGTCTGCGTGGGAGGGTGGGGACCCGAAGAGAAAGACAAACTAGGGCATGATCTGAATACACCATTGTGTCGATTT
Source organism: Glandirana rugosa (assembly GCA_018402905.1). Lineage (NCBI taxonomy): Eukaryota > Metazoa > Chordata > Amphibia > Anura > Ranidae > Glandirana > Glandirana rugosa. Next base: position 31,676 of record BLSH010518463.1, on the reverse strand, counting down.
TGGTGTCAACAACTAAATCCAAATGGTGGTGATCTATAAAGATATAATCGATCCTGGAATAGGAACCATGAAGGTTGGAATAGTGCGTGAAGTCTTTTTCCGTAGGGTGCACCACCCTCCACGCATCCATCAGTTGGGCCTCCATAAAACGCTTACTTATGCTGACCAACTTCCTGTGTGTGATGAGGGAGGAGCCCTGTGATGTATCTAGATACGGTTCTAAAGGGACATTAAGATCGCCTCCAAGAATGACACACCCAACTGCAAAATCTCTTAAGGAGGACAAGGTGGAGGTCATGAAATTTGCTTGGTTTTGATTAGGTGCATAGGCAATGGCCAGAGTGCACTGCATACTTCCCAGGCTGCCCTTAACGAAGATGAATCGTCTGTTTTTGTCAACCAATGTCTCTACCAAAGTGAAAGGGGAATCTCTGTGGAATCCTATAGCCACACCTTTAGATTTTTTTAACATCTGAGAGACCAACAGCCAGGTAGGATACGCAGGAGTGAATAATTTCACATTTGTAAAAGGGGTACGTCTCCCCACAGGCGTTTTAGCTCTCTGTATAAACCATGTCTGACCTGGCGAGCATAGTCCCCGTACGTTAAGTGAGATTATATTGAGTTCCATCATCTGTAACAGAAAAGTCACATATTATCACATTATGCGCCTGAGAGGAGCTGGAGGCAGGGAAAGGAGAGCGAGACAGGATAGAAAAAAGAGCTAAGAAAGCAAGAAGGAATGAGATAAAGTCAGATGAAGAAAACATAGGGTGATTCAAAAGAAAATGACAATATTGGAACATTATCCAAGTTGGCACACATAAACATGCGGTGCGTCTCCAGGGAAGCTCCCCCGCGCTCTGGGTGCGGCACCGCACCTCCCGAAAGAGAGGTGCGGTATCGCTTACCGGGACCCGGCAAAGCCCCCCGGAGGCCTGAAAACACGTTGGGAGACCAGGAAATGCCGACATAATTCTGCCAGTAACTTCCCCCGAGTCCCCGGTCGGAGCATCCACATTTTGACCTTACCACAACTACTCATATATATTGTAAAACAAACATATGTTGAACCATTCTCCACAAGGGCAAGTATAGACCTGCAACTGCAAACTTATACTTTTTGACATATGTCCCCTGGCAACATGCACATTCAATAGTCCCTTAAATTGTAGTATACCTGTGGTGGATATACTTTGTGGGCGCCACTGTCTCCTCCTTACTTATATGAAGGAGGCTGCCATACCTGAGGGGGAGACCTGGAGGAGACCCTATGCGTTCATCAATAATATACTAACAATGTAGAACGGGATCTACTGGGTACAGGAACGCTTGGGTGAACAGGGGCATGAACCCATAACAAAACCGCAACCTTGTTAAAACCATAGCCATGTACTTATCCTTCTGGTGTGAGATGGATCAATCAACTTAACCGCCGAGCAGCGGTTATGAGACACCTTTATCCATTGGGGGTCTTGAGATGATGAGAGGGTAGGGATGTCCTCAGACCACCCTGGAAGATCCGGAGGGGTGATGTTCACATCCAAACAGAATTTCTCCAGATCTTCAAGAAAACGAAGGACGGCCGTCTTACCGTCTCTGTTTGCAATCAGTCAGGACGGGAAACCCCAGTGATATGCAATCGCGTTCACTTTAAGCTTTTCAGTAAGGGGTTTTAACGCCCGGTGACGGTCCAGCGTCTCTTTAGCTAGATCGGGATAAAAAGAGAGTGCGACGCCATCAAAGTCTAACAAGGCCACCTCCCTGGCCTTTTTCATAATGAGCTCCTTCTCACCATAATGGTGCACTCTGCAAATGACGTCACGTGGCAGATCTGCAGCTAGTGAGCAGGGGCGCAGGGCCCTGTACACCCGATCTAGCTTTAGGGGGTGGTCCGCTTCGCGGCCTTGTAGCTGATTTAAAATACCTCTTACTGAGGCCTGAAGATCGCCATCCCTGGTGGCTTCCGGGAGACCCCTAATGCGTATGTTCCTGCGGTTACGATTTTCTTGATCCTCGATTCTATATAATGCCATCCTGTGTGCAATCTGTAGCTGACATGTGGAGGCCCCTGATGGCCGATGCGTGGCGGTCGAACCACAGCTCTGACTCCTCCACACGGGAAAGAGCCTGGGATAGGTCTGAACGCACCGCCGACACTTCCTTTTGGATGGACCTTTCCAGGCTTAGCAACATAGAGGCCAATTCGCCTTTGGTGGGGAGACCGCTCACCAGTGCTGCCACCTCCAAGTGCTGCGAAGTCCCTTCCTCACCTTCCGAGAAGACAGAGGGGGTTGGGGAGCGGTGTCGGCGCGTCTTGTGAAGGGGGGGTGGAGTCACCGCCACATGGAGAGCGGCCTAGGCCATCGGCCTCCAGAGAATCCTTGGGTTCCACCGCCAGGAACCTTTTAATAGAACTCGAGGGGGTAGCTTGGGGTGGCAGAGTCTTCCCTGTGCGTTTCCCCATAGTCTGCTGGCGTCAGATTGTATTAAAAAGATGTATGTGGTATCTTATGCTGTCATCCGACCGGGGAGCTCAATGCAGAGACGTCCTCACAGCACCATACCGGAACCCTGTGAACGGATGCATGGCACACTAATCAGAGCCCTCTGGTCCACCACCAATGCCACCAGTAGTCTGCCATTTGTCACCCTTTTCAAAAAGGGATTCAGCCCTATGTCGCAAGGCGGTGTGTCGTGTGTGTGTGTGTGTGTGTGTGCGCAAGGTCTGTGTCCAACAGGGAAAGATGTCATCTGGCTCCCTCCAGGGATGCAAAGGTAGCTCTCCAGGGGCAGCAGCATACTTTTCCTCCAACCTACGCTCTTCATTCTGTAACCTCCCCCTCTTGGCAGTGTGTTTCTTTCGGACTGTCTTAAAAGCAGAAACATACTGGCCTCGCATTACTGCCTTAAAGGAGTCCCAGACCACCATATCCTTAGCCGAGGAGGCATTCTCTTCCTCGACAATTGAGGGCTGTTGCACCTGCTGAACCACCCGCTCCATTTGTATCCAACCAGGGGACAACCTCCATGCACTCCACTCAGTCCTGACAGACCATGCCAGAGTTATCAACAAGGGGTTGTGATCCGACAGTCCCCCTGCCAAATAAGTGGCGGCGTGAACTAAATTGAGACAAGTGGGTTTTGCGAAAGCAAAATCTATCCTTTCCTGTGCAATATCTTAATGTCCGCGACTCTGGGCAGGACAGACCTGCTTACAAATACCAGGTCTATCTGGGAAAAGGTCCCGTAAGATGCAGAATGGCAAGTGTAGGCTCTGGCCTGTGGATTTCTCCACCTCCATACATCTGTCAGGCCATAAGTCTCAGCCCAGGTTTCCAGTCCTGAAATCAAGCAACCAGCCCTGTCTGTCCATCCCTGAGTCAGGAACAAGGTTGAAGTCACCCAAGATGACCGTGTCATCAGAGGCAAACTCTGTGATCTTGGCCGTTAACTGGTTCAACAATAGTAGTGAAGCTGGTGGTGGTAAGTACACACCCATTATTGTCCATGTAAGAGAATGTATCCTAGCATGAATTATAACTCTCTACCATTCGGGTCTAGTGCCAAGTCCAGGAGCCTGAAAGGGAGTGTCTTAAGCACCAAAATACTGACGCCCCTTGCAACGTTAGAATATGGGGAATGGTATAGATGTCCCACTCATGTTTTTTGAGGGTTAAGGCTCTACTTCCCACTAAGGAGGCTTCCTGGAGTACACAGATAGATATAACGGGCGTATGACCTGAGAAATTGGAACACCAGGGATCTCTTAACTAGAGAGTTCAACCCTCTGGTGTTCCACAACTATATATTAAGTGCAGATATATGAGCAGAATGAAACCCCAAGGCCAGGACTATACAATTTAAACCTCACTGGACAAAGCAGCCAAACCCGGATAGAACAGAGGAAGCGCCACTGTGTTTCTAAATTATTAAGTACATTTGCAGTTGAACAAATTATAACGCAGCAGGAAACAAACAATACATTTATGAACAAATTAGCCCTTTTAGGGCAACCATTCTGCCCCCACCCCACCCATCCCCCCGAAACTGGGGAGAGTCTTCAACCCAAAACCTGAATCAGCACGCCAGCTGCAAAGGGGGGGGCTATGCAAGAAACTGGCTTCACCCCTTTGGACAGTACCTGGGGGGTTCAGACAAGCAAACCAGTTCACAGTTCCATGTGCATCCGCTGGATAAATGGAAGTGCTGTCAGGGACCCAAAAAGAACTGTAAGCAGGAGAGTATATCTAGCTTTCCTGCAGTAGGTAAGAAAAACTGGGACCATGATCCCATTTTTATAAGAAGAAAAAACAAGGGAAAAAACAAAAAAAACAAAACCGTTTAGTAGCAGTCTCTTCATCCTCATTTGGTGCAACAAAGGAATTTGTCAATCAGTTCTCCTGACTTTGTCAGGGGCACATTCTTACGTTATTGATTACTTATTTAACATAGCACAACCGGTGCAACATTACTCTTACATCACTCCATGTGCGTTCCACGTGCCCCCTGAGGGATCAGATCCAGGTTGCCCAGAGCTCCACTCTGATGGTAATAAGGAGAGTGTAGCTCGAGAGGGGTAGTATAGGAGACGTGGATGGGACCCTCAAGAGCAGTAAGGGCTTTAGCGTTTGCCCCTTGGGATATGGATCATTCTCCTGGTGTATAACTGAGGTGAGCGAGATTGTCAGTCTAACTGTGGGCCTTGCCACGCAGTGTAGGGCAAAGGGCCCAAATTCTTAGGTCATGCCTCAAGCACAAGCATTGTGGTAACAAAAGATAGTAAATCTTTATCTGATATTGTGTGCTCTCATCACTGCCTTCACTTGGTCAAACAATTTCCGGAGTTTCTGTGTTTCCACTGAGTAATCCGGGAATATTAGGGGGCTATTATTCTGGAAGAGGAGATCCTCAAGGACTCTGGAAGCACAGAGAATTTCATCCTGATTCTGGAAGTTGAGCATCCTTAGGATGAAGGTCCTCATTGGGGCTCCTGGGGGCCCAGACTTTGGTGGAACACGATGAGTCAGTTCCACAGCATAGTGGGGCGACAGGCGTGCATCTGGTAGGAGAGAACGCAGCATGTCCTCCACAAAACCTGTCAGATTCCCCCCTTCAGCCCCTTCCGCTAGGCCCATAATATGGAGATTGTTCCTCCTATTTCTATTCTCAGTGTCTTCAGCCCTATACTCCAGGGCCTTAACTTTGGTCTGGAGTGTGCGGAGGGCAGCAGAGTGCTCCTGCATCCCATCCTCCATGTGGCTGACCCTCTGCTCTGTCTCAGTAACTCTTGAGCGAAGTTTGTCTAGGCCCTGGCACAGAAGGCCAACGTCCATTTGCTTGGCCTCAATTTTGGTCTTCAGTGTGGACTGACAGGTAGCTATGGCCGCCATCACCTCTGCCATCCAGGGTGGCCGGGAGTCAGCCGACTCTATTGGGCCCATCTGTGAGGCCTTGTGAGTGCTGCACCTGGACCGGGTCTCCACGTGGGTGGCTGGGGACAGAGGGAGTTCTTCCACCGTCTGTGGGAAGTGGAGCTTCTTTCCCTTACCAGATCACTTGCCTGATGATCTTCGCCTCATCAAGGCGAAACAGGGGTTCAGAGCAGGAAGGTTCTAACTCAGGGTCTGGATAAAAGCCAGAAAGCCAGCGGAGCTCAGGACAAGGCATCCGCTCACCACGCCATCTTGGATACGCCCCCCTGGCTATTCTTAAATCTGTAAACTTTCAACATAAGTTTCACAATCACTGTATGCGTCTAAGTTCCTCTTATCTGTCTGACAAATAAGCTATATATAGTATTTACAGGAAGAGAAGGGGGAAAGGTGGTTAGATGCAGGTGTTAGTTAAAACACTTAGATGTCAGAAGTCTACTCAGAGCCTTATAAGTGAAAAAACATATTTGTCAGAATAACCATTTTGTTATAGCCTACATCTTGTCTAAGTTTAGTAGTTATGCCTAAATGTAGCTGTCTTAGGCTGCTACCACAGCGTGAGTATGTAGGCAGTTCCTGGAGCATGAAGGAATTGATACCATTGAATGGCCCCCACGCTCACCTGACCTAAATCCAATAGAACACCCCCGGAACATTCTGTTTCAATCCATCCAATGCCGCCAGGTTGCGCCTCAGTCTGTTCAGGAGCTCAGCGATGCCCTATTCCAGATCTGTGAGGAAATACCTCAGGCCACTATCCATTGTCTCATTAGGAGCATGCCCCGATGTTGTCAGGCATTCATATAAGCATGTGGGGGCCATACAAACTACTGAGTACCATTTTGAGTTGCTGCGATGAAATTTCAGCAAAATGGCCTAGCCTGCTGCATCATTTTTTCACTTTGATTTTTAGGGTATCTTTGAATTCAGAAATTTATAAATTATGGAAATACCGCACTTACTAGTGGATAGACAAAAACAGCTGCTAGCACAACAATTAGACCAGAATTGTGACAAAATGTATATAAATATAAAGTGCAGTGCTCCTAATTACTCAACATATAATTTAATAGATATATAACCAACTGTTAATGTGAAAAACTCATAATATATGAATAGTGCATACAGTATCTTACAAAAGTGAGTACACCCCTCATTTTTTGTAAATATTTTGTTATATCTTTTCATGTGACAACACTGAAGAAATGAAATTTGGCTACAATGTAAAGTAGTGAGTGTGCAGCTTGTATAACAGTGTAAATTTGCTGTCCCCTCAAAATAACTCAACACACTGCCATTAATGTCTAAACCGCTGGCAACAAAAGTTACTACACCCCTAAGTAAATATGTTTAAATTGGGCCCAAAGTGTCAATATTTTGTGTGGCCACCATTATTTTCCAGCACTGCCTTAAACCTCTTGGGCATGAAGTTCATCAGAGCTTCACAGTTTTCCACTGGAGTCCTCTGACACTCCTCCATGATGACATCATGGAGCTGGTGGATGTTAGAGACCTTGCGCTCCTCCACCTTCCATTTGAGGTTGCCCCACAGATGCTCAATAGGATTTAGGTCTGGAGACATGCTTTGCCAGCCTATCACTTTTACCCTCAGCTTCTTCAAAAAGGCAGTGGTCTTCTTCAAGGTGTGTTTGGGGTCGTTATCATGTTGGAATACTGCCCTGCGGCCCAGTCTCCGAAGGGATGGGATCATGCTCTGCTTCAGTATGTAAAAATAAATGTTGGCATTCATGGTTCCCTCAATGAACTGTAGCTCCCCAGTGCTGGCAGCCCCAGACCATGACACTCCCACCACCATGCTTGACTGTAGGCAAGACACACTTGTCTTTGTACTGCTCACCTGGTTGCCGCCACACACACTTGACACCATCTTAACCAAATAAGTTTATCATGGTCTCATCAGACTACAGGACATGGTTCCAGTAATCCATGTCCTTAGTCTGCTTGTCTTCAGCAAACTGTTTGCGGGCTTTCTTGTGCATCATCTTCAGAAGAGGCTTCCTTCTGGGGTGGCAGCCATGAAGACGAATTTGATGCAGTGTGTGGCGTATGGTCTGAGTACTGACAGGCTGACCCCCACCCTTCAACCTCTGCAGCAATGTTGGCAGCACTCATACATCTATTTCCCAAAACCAACCTCTGGATATGACGCTGAGCATGTGCACTCCACTTCTTTGGTCAACTATGGTGAGGCCTGTCAGGAGTGGAACCTGTCCTGTTAAACCGCTGTATGGTCTTGGCCACCATGCTGCAGCTCAGTTTCAGGGTCTTGGCAATATTCTGATAGCCTAGGCAAACTTTATGTAAAGCAACAATTATTTTTTTCAGATCCTCAGAGTTACATAGTTGCATAGTCAGCGAGTCTGGAAAAAGACACAAGTCCATCAAGTCCAACCTATGTGGGTGTTTTTAATGTCAGTATTACATTTTATATCCCTCAATGTTGTGGTCCCTTAGGTGTTCATCTAAATAGTTTCTTGAAATTATCTATACTCCCAGCAGAGACTACTGCTTGTGGAAGAGAATTCCACATCTACACTGCTTTTACTGTAAAGAAACCTCTAAGTTTTTTAAAGTTAAACCGCCTCTCCTATTTTTAATGAATGGGCGCGTGTCTTTGTATGCTCCCTTGTGCAGAAGAGTTTTGTACCTATTGTGGTGTCACCAGTACAGTATTTATACATTGAAATCATATCCCCTCTCAAGCGTCTCTTCTCCAGAGAGAATAAGTTCAGTGCTTGTAATCTTTCCTCATAACTGAGGTTCTCCAACTAGTGTTGAGCGAACCCGGACTGTAACGTTCGGGTCCGTACCGAACTTTGGGGTGTCTGGGACCCAGACCCGAACACGGGCATTTCAAAAAATGTTCGGGTTCTGGGTTCTGGTAGTTGATCACGCATGTTGAATAGCTGCAGGGCAGCCAATTAACAAGCGTTTCACTGGTTTGCCCTTAGAAGCCATCACAGCCATGCCTACTAATGGCATGGCTGTGATTGGCCAGTGCATCATGTGACCCAGCCTCTATATAAGCTGGAGTCACTTGATGCTGCAGTCACATGCTCTCTGAGACTCTGAATAGTATAGGGAGAGGAAGCTGCCAGTGTTTTTGTGAGGGACAGATTGCAGACATTTTAACATCTGATCCTGCATCCTGAGATTACTACTACTGTTGCTCTGAGGGACAGATTGCAGAAATTTGAGAATCGAGATTTCACATTCATTTTCGCTGTTTTGAGTGACAGATTGCAGAGCAAACCCTGCCTAACATAACGATCGTTACAATCGTACACAATGATCAGATTGTGGGATCGTACACAATGATCAGATTGTGGGAGTAATTTGAGATTTCACATACTGCTGCTTTAAGTGACAGATTGCAGATCAAACCCTGCATTACACAACAATCTGACTGCGCTAGGTAGAGGCTTCTGCTTAGAGGGACAGATTATTGTTCAAAAACCATTGCCTACTCCTATAGGGCCAGGTTCCAGCTGTTGCTATAAGTGACACATTATTGTTCAAAAATCATCTCCTAGTTCTAAAGGGAGAGCTTCCAGCTGTTGCTGTAAGTGACACATTATTGTTCAAAAATCTTTTCCTAGTTCTAAAGGGAGAGGTTCTAGCTGTTGCTGTAAGTGACAAATTATTGTTCAAAAATCATCTCCTAGTTCTAAAGGGAGAGCTTCCAGCTGTCTTGCACCAAAATAAAAAGTCTGGCTACGTTGGTGTTTTAAAAAAAAAAGGTATTAATTGGTATTAATAAATACTTACATAGGGCTACATAGAGTACATTTGCGGGCACAATGAGGAGAGCAAATAAGGGACGTGGTCATGGTGCTGCTGGTGATGCTGGTGCTGCTGGTGTTGGTGGTGTTGGTGAACCCTCTGTTGGAAGGAGAGGACGTGGTCGAGGTGTGCCAGCTACACGCACAAGGGAAACACCTTCCTCAGGTAGCCAACAGAACCTTCACCGGTATATGGTAGGCCCGAATGCCCCTCAATGATTGGTGAGGCCATAACAAGTACAGGCGATAGATTGGGTGGCTGAAAATGCCTCCAGTTCCTTCACATTGTCTCCCTCCCAGTCCCTTGATGAAAGCTCAGAGTTGGCTCCTGAACCCCATGGCCATCTGTCTTTCACCTCAGCTGCTTGTAAATTAGCCAAGCAGTCTGAGCCCCAAGTCCTGCAGGAGATGCCCAACCACTTCTGTTGCAGGATGAGGACATGGAAACACCAGCGCAGCATATCTCTGATGATGAGGAAACACAGGTGCCAACTGCTGAAGCTTGCCTCAGTGTGCAGACTGACAAGGAGGGCAGTGGTGAAGGGTGGGTGGAAGATGATGTGGAGGATGATGAGGTCCTAGACCCTGCATGGAATGAGGGTCATGCGAGTGACGTGTGCAGTTTGGAGGAAGAGGTGGTGGTCGCACAGAGGCACCAGCACTAGAGTTGAGCGAACCTCTGGAAGTTTGGGTTCTGCTGGTCCGTCCGAACTTCGGGACAAAGTCTGGGTCCGGGTCCGGGTCCGGACGGAACCCGAACGATCGCACGGACAACGAACCCCATTGAAATCAATGGGGACCCGAACTTTTAGGCACAAAAATGGCTGTAACAAAGTCCTTCGTCTTGGGTTTGAAGGTCTCCAAGCGAGTTGAGATCACGACCACGGAGACACGCTGGTGGTGGAGAAGGAGGTTTGACGTGTGCAGTGAGCGTACTGGGAGTAAGGTACGTCCCAGATCCTGGAGTAGTAGGAGGTGTAGTAGAAGGTGGGTGGGAAGTGGTGACGGGAGGAACAGTCAGACGTGTGACTCCGTTCGAAGTCGTCAACCGTGGACACAAAGGAGTAGTAGTCTCTATACGACGCGACCACAAAGGTACAGGAGTAGGACGTTGTCTTCACCAACCCGTAGAGGAC
>BLSH010518444.1:384452-419242 GCA_018402905.1 Glandirana rugosa | reverse complement strand
AAAAATGTAGATAACCCGACCTGTTGGTTTAAACGTTCTAGGACAAGATGACTAACAAATTTCGAAAGTTGTTTTACTAAAATCGGGGGAACCCCGACTTTTACCTTAACAAAGAATTACATCATACAACTATTAATCAACAAAGGAGTGGACGTCCACAGACACAAAATCTTTTTACAAAAAACTACACCTGAAACGCATATGTAAAGAAATCCAGATACTTATTTAATTTACATAAGTTTACAGATAGTCCTCGTATAAATTGGTGAAGTCGGGGCCTTCCTAAAGGTCGAAATCCTGGCCTCGGGAAAAACAATGTCGCACGACCGCGCAATTTTCAGTTAAAGCGACGCAGCGCCGAATCGCAAAAAGGGCTCCGGTCCTAAAGCTGGAAATCCTTCCGGGGCTGAAGTGGTTAAATATGCTCCTGATAGACATTTGAATACATTTAATTTATTCATAGACCTAAAGAAATGTATACGCAAAGTCCACATCAAAAAACATTTTTCTAAAACACAGACACCTGCAGGTGAGGAAACAACTAATTATCAACATACTACATTAAGAAACAATTCCATTTTCAGCCCCAAGGGGGCTAAAATCATTTTGTTGAAAGCTTTAAACAATCAGTAGAACAGGATCTTGCAAATTTGGTTGTCCAGCCCAATAGATGTAAAAAAGATATTGAAAAAGGCTTTTTGGAGTTAGAGAAAAAGAAAGATATAGTTATTAGGACTGCTGATAAGGGAGGGGGTCTGGTCATTCTCAACAAAACAGACTATTTGGGTGAACATCACAGACTTGTGAATGATAGTCAAAGAAAGGCAAGTGGACCGCGCTGGAAACACAATCCCTCGTTTGGGGATATCGTCCATAGGAAGATAGGGGTAGATCCCCAATATCCAGTGCCTCTATGAGGCGTGATCTGGAAATTTTTAATTCAAATATTTTTATTGTTTTTCATCAAGAAAGAGAAAAAGAAACAAATACAACTTGCACAATTTTGTGCATATCACGAAAGTAAAAGTATAACACAGGTCTGTAATTATTCAAAACATATAAAAGAAAGAGGGCACAGTATACATCGTTCTCTATATATCATCCAAATGAAGCACATGCCTAAGATTTATTATACATGAATTAAGCAGAACAAGGGAGCAAAGGAGCAGAGGAGCAAAGGGAGCCGCGAACCAACGCCACATCCCGCTACTTATTTGGGGACCCCAAGGTGGTCAACTTGTCCTGGTTACCCACCTAGAGTGTAATAATGTAATACAAAAAACACAATCCTGCCCTAGAGTCCTTGGTATATGCTGGACAACGTTATGCAGCTGACAGACAGGTCTGGTATAACCAATAAATATAAAGTGCTAATATACTGCAGCGCAAAGTCCAAACCAATGAAATATAAAGTGCTACTATACTGCAGCTCAAAGTCCAACTATGCGCCATCTTTGTGGCTGGACGCCAGAATCAACATACAGGACGCTGTTTTTATTTCACCAACATGTGAGTGGATCTATTTTTTATAATAAACATCTTGTCAAGATTGTCTGCACTATGGGCTGTTTATGCTTTATTACATGATTGTGCTTGCTTGCCACATGGGACCATGTTGTTGAGCCGTATTGGAAAGCAGCAGAAGGAGAGGCTGACTTGCTGAGGGCGTCTGTGCGAGCCGGAGGGACTACCATATCTGGAGTTTAAACCAGGCTTACTCTGATCTTCCATAATAGAGGGTCGTCCTGTTCCGTTAAGGGTGCCAAGTGTGGTGGTGACACTGGTGACAGGCTGCACTCCAACTGATACTCACAGCTTATGAGTGTGAATACTTATTTCCTTCAGCACATAGTTGGACTTTGCGCTGCAGTATAGTAGCACTTTATATTTCATTGGTTTGGACTTTGCGTTGCAGTATATTAGCAATTTGTAATAATGTAATGTTTAGGGAGAATGTGCCTACCCCCCCACCATGGGCACCCCACGTGGGTCCATCCGTGCCCATGCCAGGGGAGAGGCTCACCCCCCTCGAGATATGTTTTCCATTAGTGTGCTCATATACAAGGAATAACTTGGTCTCATAGTCCAGTTCTCGAATGGGTGATGATATTTGTAGCCTATCTTTGCGGCTCCCCTCTCCCCCCCATCAAGTGTTTCCAGTAATTAGGCAAGACTGGTAAAACAGGAAATCTATTATATAAGCTTGTTAAGGATAGGGGACAAGGTGCCCTTTATGTCAATGGATTAGTTCTGTCATACCATTCGGACCATGGGGTCCAGAGGCCCTTGGTGCGCTGATATTTCCCTTGGGAGGAAGCAAATGCTAGTTCATATTTGTAGTGAGTGTGAATTAAATGAACTATTTCAGTTATGGAGGGTGGTTGAGGGTTTTTCCATTTCCTGACAATGGATAATCTAGTTGCGAGTAGTATATGGGTAACTACTGTTCTAAAGTTGTAGTGTATGTCTTCAATGCCTAAATTAAGTAAGGCCAGTCCGGGCAATAGGTCTATTGGTATTCCCACTATTGTACTAATTATGTGGAATATTTTTGGCCATAGCTTAGATAACCTCCTACAGGACCAGAGAATATGGTGGAGGGTTCCTATTTCCCCACATTGCCTCCAACACTGTGCTTGGGACATGGGGTAAATTTTTGCAATGCGGAAAGGGGTCAGATACCACCTCATCATGATCTTGTGTGACAGTTCCCACAAACCTGCACACTTAGTGACTGTCAGATTAGATGTGATGGCTTTTTGCCATTGCTCTACAGAGAAGGTGGAAGCTAAGTCTTCTTCCCATGCTAATAAAGGGGATGTTTTGACAAGTGTTGTTTTGTCGTTGATTAATGAGTAGAAAAGCGAGATCCCTCCCTTGGCCCAGTTTTCTGACTGTAGAAATATAGCTGCTTTATTTGGGACTGTACAATATTTGTTGGGTAATGTGTGTAGGATGGAGACCGTCCGAAGATAAGTATAGTACTCGGTTTTTGCCAATGAAAATTCTTGTTGGAGCGTCGGGAAGGATTTTATGTTTCCATGTCGATATAAGTCTGATACGGTAAGTATGCCTCTGGTTTTCCAATGGTCTAGTGAGAGTGCGGGGGATAAGTTAGACAGAGTTGTCAGCGGAATCTGGAGGTCTCGAATAGAGTCCTCCAAATTCGTGTGTGTAAGGAAGTACCTCCACGCAAGCTTCGTAGCTCGGATTGTAGGGGAAAGGGAGTTTGGAGGAATATTTGTAGGGTTATGTGTGTGTAAGTAGGCCGGTAAGTCATAGTTGGGGGTGTCAAATTTCTCTAGTTTGCTTCAGTTAGAATCTGCCTTCTGTGTGAACCAGTATTTGGTTTGTGATAGGATGGCGGCTATATAGTAATCGTAGAGTACCACATGTTCCAGACCCCCTGCTCTTCTTGATTTAGTTAACTTACTAAAGGCACATCTAGCTTTTTTACCTTGCCATAAATAGCAGTTAAGAGTAGATTGTAGGGTTTTAAAAAAATGTTGTGGAACTGGAATAGTGGTCGTTCTGAAGAGGTATAAGAGCTGTGGCATTATTTGCATTTTGAAAGCCGCCATCCTACCAGACCAGGATAGGTCATGTTTAGATAGATTGGACAGTTGAGTTTTAAGCTTGACTAACCAAGGAACATGGGTTTGGATTGGAGGAAGTATGGTGGCACTTGTCCTACGAGCACCTTATCCCAATATATAAATTGTAGATTATGATGGGAGGGAAAGGGAAAGGTCAGGGAAGGGAAAAAGGGGCAAGACAGATCAAATATTCCCAACTTAATTAAAACATAACAAATTTTTATTATCCATGTTAAAAAAAAGTACACATTTGTACTATTGAACATTGGGGTATTTAAAACCAAATACAATATATTTTTAGTTCGGATAATTTTGCAGTAGGATACAATGTGAGGTTTACAGCAGTTTGGAGTCTGTATAGATGTCCAACATGTTTCGCCTGTGAAGGCTTCCTCAGGGACTAGAACAGACACATGCTTTGTATAAGTCTGGTTACAGAGAAAAAGGATAGGTATAAGAATCAAGTAATACATGTTATGGAACATGTGCATATAAAAAGTTCAACAATGAAATGAATTAATTCACAAGAATTATATTTTTTACAGATAAGTTTCAATCCTACATCACCTCCCACTGTTCTGAATTGTGCCTAAAAATGGGGTCCAAACCGTTTATCCCCCACCGGTGCCACACCGGGAGTGAGGGCGATGTGCATCCGCCAACCACCTCTAAAATGGGCCAACAACTGAAGAGAAAAAAAAAGGGGAAAAGGAAATAATGAAAGAAATAATATCCAGAAAATAAAAGGAAAAAGGTACAAATGAATAATAAAATAAAAATAAGGAGATGAATAATCAAAAATGTTTGAAAAGATAAAGGAGGGAAAAGAGAGAAAAAATTAATCGAGGAACAAGGATATAAAAATCTAATGTATAAGAAAAAAAAAAAAAGGGAGAGAGGAATTGATTAAGAAAAAAGGACGCAGTACCTTGAGGCAATTAATTTGCAGATATTGACTCTGCAAAATAAAGTGGGAATCCAAATACCCTGTTAGATATTCTAAACCGGGTATAGGTTGCAAAGACGGCTGTAATGGTAAAAGAAGGAAAAGAAAAGCAAAATGAAGAGATGACCGATATCAACATAGGAGGAAAGAAAAAAAAGAACAACATAACAATGAAAGTATTTTTATATAAACTTAAATTGTGCAAGGCCATATTTAATTGGACTGCAGCCAGCCAGACTACCCACTATCAAGTGGCCAAAGCCAGGCCAGCCAATACGCACATCAAGTGAATAATGTAATTGCCAATGCATATATGGGGTTTAGATACAAACAGCCCCAAGTATAAAAAAGAAAAGGAAGAGACGATTGGAAAGCATAATCCTGATAGAGAGATACCCCCATACTTCTAAGCAGATGGGCCCATTAGCGCTCGCAATATGCGAGCGGTAGATACAAAGAGAAACATACCTGCAGTACGTGATGTTGGATGTGAACGGTCCATGGACTGGGACCGTATAGACTTAGAGTCAGCCTAATATAGGTGGTCAACGCGCGCCGCGTGTGATGTCACGTGCGCGCGTTCGGATAGGTCAGCGTCACCGCACATGACCAGCTCCAGTACCCGGGTGGAAACTGCAATTCCCACAATGCTAGCTGGCGGAGAAACGCACAGTGCAGTGGGTAAAGCAAGGATCCAGCCCAGGGGAGGAGACAGGGCAACGGCGGTGACACCTAGATACCGCTATGGGAACCGCAGCATCAATCCGTGCGAATACCCAAACGCCCAATCACACCCGGGCAGCCGGGGGGGAAAAAAGGAAGGCGGCTCGGACAAACATCTCAGGCACCTTGCAAACATGGGAGGATGTATATAGATACCAAATGCAAAAGAATTTCTTATAGTTAGAGCAAGAGTCGCATACATAATTACCAACATGACCACACAGAGATGCCTCGCAGACAGATATATATGGATGTAGTGACATCTAAAGTTCATAACAAGTAGCCCTACAATAAGTACCTCATAGTAATCAATTAGCATAGTATACATACTTTAATATGCAGAACTCAAAGTATAGAACATTGCATACCAATGCTTATATGCCATAACAGGCTAAATATAACTCTTTCCAACGATAGATAGATACAACATATCGCATCGATGGAAGAGAAAACCTTCAGAAGGCGCTGTAATCACAGACGTAGCTGAACAAGGATGCATTATGGGAAAAATGCACCAAAGTGCAGCAACATTCAATGACTCATAACAAGTATCTCCACAAATAATTTTACATGATAGTCAACTGGCATAGTATACATACAATGGTGTATTACAAAACAGGCAATCAACCCTAGCATACAAAAGATTATGTATCATATGCTATATATCATTGCAATTGAGTATAACTCCTTGTATGAATAATGGAAAGTGCAACCTTATCAATGAAAGGGAAAACCTTTAACAAAAATGCAAGTAGATATCTGCGTCAATTCGACACTCTCCCTCGACAGTCCCTTGTTGAGTGTAAAAGGGACTAACCTTATGTCTATTGTTAGTTTGTTGTGTTTTTAATATCTTTACATTTTTGTCTATCTAGTATATATGGAATGCTATATCTACTGTAGCTAATTAAGTGTGGAATAGTTCATAACACGGGCTATCATACAATGGTAATGAATGCTCCCGGGTGTATCCATTCATTTGTGCTAAAGGAAGGAAGCGAAACTTATATTCTTGTTTAATCCCGGAAAAACTGTAGCTCGTAAAAAGTGAATCCATCTTGCCTCTGTCTGGAGGAGAGCTTGATCTATGCTTCCTCTACGGACTCCAAGAGGCACATGATGGAGAGCTGCAAATTTCACCACCCTGGAATCAAAATGGTGAAAATTGGCAACATGGTGGTTTATAGCAGTAGTGATTTGTTTTTTAAAAAGTGGTACAATATGGTCCTTAATACATTAATGAAGGGTCGTTTTGTTTTACCCACATAGAAAGCGCCACAGACGCAAAATGCTAGGTAAACAATGCTGTGTACATGTCTTTAATGAAGGGTCGTTTTGTTTTACCCACATAGAAAGCGCCACAGACGCAAAATGCTAGGTAAATAATGCTGTGTACATGTCTCCGAGAGATTTTGTGAGTGCTATTCCCAGATATGGAACACCTTCATCTTTCCATGAGAAAGGATATTGGGATTCTAATGTTCTTCTAACGGGTGTTGATACCCCAATGTCTAGTATATATGATTTAGATTCATTTATTTTGTAGTAGGAAATCCCATTAAACGTTTAAAGGATGTCATAGACAGCTGGGAGGGATTTCTCGGGATGGGTTAGAATTAAGATGACATCGTCTGCGAACAGACTGATAACATGGTTTTTACGTCCCACAGTGAGACCCTGTACTTGGGGATGCTGCCTAATGTGTGAGGCCAGCGGTTCCATAAGTAAATTAAATATTAATGGTGAGAGAGGGCAACCTTGCCTTGTGCCATTGGAAATTTTAAATGGCTGTGATAGTGATACTGATGTGTACACTCTGGCTGAGGGGCATGTGTATAGGGCTAAAATAGCAGATAAAATTTGCCCTGAGAACCCGAATTTCAGTAGTGTCGCTTGGAGGTACCCCCAGTGAATCCTATGAAACGCCTTCTCTGCATCCAAAGATAGGACCAGAGAAGGCGTTTTGAGTTTACCAGTTAAATGTATAATATTCAGGAGTCTCCTGGTGGCGTCAGAGGATTGGCGTCCCTTGGTGAATCCTGATTGGTCCACATCTATCAATTCTGGTAGAATATCAGTGAGCCTTAGGGCGATTAATTTTGCATATAGTTTAACATCATTGTTTAACAGTGAAATTGGATGAAAATCCTGCGCTCTATCTGACGTTTTTCCTGGCTTTGGCAATGTAACTACTAATGCTTCAAGCATTTCCGGGGGGAAGGAGGCAGCGGCGGCCTTAAAAACATGGCATAGGTGAGGACTCAAATGGCTTTGAAATGTCTTGTAATACTCTCCAATGATGTCGTCAGGGCCTGGGGATTTGTTATTGGGAAGTGTATTGATAGTTTTGATAATTTCTGGGATTGTGAAAGGCATGTTGAGGGCATCACTTTGTTGATTAGTTAAGCTGGGAAGGTGAATGTGGCGAAGAAAGTTGTTTATATCTTGAGATGTGGGTTGAGGTGTATTTGTGTCTTCATGTAAGTTGTAGAGAGAGCTGTAATAGGAACTAAAGGCATTAGCTATGCCTTTCGGATCATATGTTGGGGTGTTGGAGTCAGGGTGTAGTAGTGAAGCTATTCTTGTTTTGGAACGGTGCCCCTGGAGTTTTTTTGCTAAGAGCTTCCCAGCTTTATTAAATGTGGAGTAGTATATCATTTTAAGTCTTTGGGTAGCCTTTTCAAATTTGTGTAGGAGTAATTCTTTAAGTTCATAGCGTAGTTCAGATAATTTTTGTTGGTTTCCGGGAAGGGGGTTCTTTTTATTTTCAGCTTCCAATTTAGCAATATTGGAAGTTATGGAACTAAACCGCCATTGCCTCCTCCTCCTCTCCTGTGCCCCTAATTGAATACAAACTCTTCTAATGTAAGCCTTATGGGCATTCCATAGTACCATTGGACTGTCCACAGAGTTGGTATTGTTGTTGAAAAATTCCACAAGATTCTCCTCAATATGTTTCCTCGTCTGTGCGGTCTGAAGGAGTGAGGAGTTCATTCTCCACACAAACGAAGAATCCGAGGGATATGCATCGGCCAGTGTTAGTGAGATTGAGGCATGGTCAGACCAGGTGATCACATTAATAGTAGATTTTAGGACCTTTTGCAGGAGCCATTGATCTGATAAGAAGTAGTCTATTCGGAAGTATGTTCCATGGCTTGCTGAGAAAAAGGAGTAGTCCTTCTCACTGGCCTGCTGGCACCGTCATATGTCATATAGGTCATGATGCAGGAGAAAGTCTCGTAGGGTTGTAGGGTTTCTAGCTTTAACAGCAGTTGAATCCATTGTGGAGTCAGCAACTATATTGAGATCACCACCAATAAGGAGAGAGCCCTTTTGGCATTTCTTAATTTTCCTTAGGAGAGAGTTTAGATATCGTATTTGGTGCTGGTTTGGGACGTACGTATTCACCAAGGTGTAGGTGGTAGAGTTGATATCGCAGACCAATATGATGAATCTGCCTTCTGTGTCAGTTATTGCTTCGTGCAGTTTAAAGGCTACTGTGTCCTTGATTGCTATCATGACGCCCCTTTTTTTTGCTGCCATACAGGATTTAAATATATGCGGAAAATTTTTGTTAGTGCATGGAGGGGACTTTTGTCGGTGAAGATGTGCTTCCTGCACAAGGAGGATGTCACTATTATGGATATTAGCCTCCTTCCATAATGAGGCCCTTTTAACGGGGTGATTCAGACACTTCGCATTGATGGAAAGGAGCTTGATTCCCATTGTGTGAGGTAGGATATTGCAAAAGGTACTCACAATTGGTTGAAGTAGTAGTCAGATGTAGTTCTAGAGCAACCTCTGGTGTTTTCTGCCAGAATCACTGGTTGTTCTGTTTGTTTTGTTGATTGCAGATTTTCAGTGGAGAAGATATATACTGCTCAGCCAAACAGTAGAAATAACAAGAACAAGAACAAAATCAAAGCAAATCGGTTATTAATGTCAACAGTGTAAAAGGGAGGTTGATTGGACCAGTTTGCAGTGTGTACTGCTCAGATTAAGAGGGGTAGTACAAAACTTGTAAAGTTCCAGCTAGCAGTCATAATATAGTGCAGAACAGGCGGGAAGTTTGAGATAATAGTGGCCTGACGATAAACTATCGGCTGATAGGTGGATCAGGATAGTGAGAGGAGTCATAGGAATCCTCATCCCTCATCTTGTTGTGGTGCACTTACTTGGGGTCCCCTTAAGGTGTTGTGTCTCCAGGCTTTTGGGCTGGATGGCAGGGTTCGTGGCGGGATAATGTCCCATGTTTTCAGCAGCTTTAAGCCTTTTTCCAGGGAGGAAATTATGTAGGAAGTGCCCTTCCATTGATCAGCGAGCCTAGTAGGGAATTTCCGCTGATAAGGAATGTTGTTATTCCACAGTGTTTTAGTAACTGTGTTCAGATTTCTCCTGAGCTGCATAGTGTATTGAGAGAAATCCATAAACAGTTGTAAATTGTCATATGGTTCTGGTAGACTCCGCAGTTTGGGGGATGTTTGCATTATTTGTTCCTTTATATGGAAAAAGTGCAACCTCAGGATGATATCCCTAGGAACCTGATCTGGGATAAAAGCTGGCTTAGGGAGACGATGGATCCTGTCAATGATGAGATCTGTAGGTGTCAGAGTTGGCAGCATGGATGTGAATAGCTCCTCTGCGTACGTCTTTAATGCTGAGTCCCTAATTGATTCTGGTACACCTCTGATTTTTATATTGTTTCTCCTGCTTCTGTCCTCTAAATTTGCTAATTTCTCTTTAACCCACAAGTAGTTGGAGTCCTGAGCTTCATTAGCATCCACTAGATGATTAATCGTATCAGCAAATTCACCCATCTTAGTTTCTATATGTGAGACTCTGTTTTCCACTGCTGCAATTTCCTTGCCAAATTTTTGCATGCAGGATAACATATCAGCATGGATGGTGCTCCTTAATGACACCAACATGTCCTTAAGTGTTGTGTCAAGCACAGGCTGGTTGCTAGTGGGGAATGCAATGATGGATTCATGTAGTTCTCTATTGTCATCATGAGAATCACAGAGCGGACTCACCTCAGGTTGATCACTTAGCTTAAACCTGTTTTTTTCCAGGCTGCCAGATAGAGGACTGGAGGATTGTGGTGTCCCATGCCCGTGGAGATGCTGGGGTTGATCGCTGCAGCGTTTGTCCTTCCCCGCTGGGAGCCTCATGTGCGGCGTGGAGAAGGCCTCGGGGCCATCTTGGCTGTGAGTCTGATGTGGCAGGCCGAAAAAGGCCGGCAGCTTTTTCGGCTTGTGCGCGTCTTTTCGTTTACGAGACATGTCTGCTCCGATTCCCGGTGCTTGCTGTGAGTGATAGAGGGTAAGATCGTGGCTCTTAGTCGGCCATCTCCGCCGGCTGCTAGCCACGCCCCCAGCTGCTACCGCTGTAAACGACTTGACGTGTCGATTCACATATAATACAAATACTAGATACGAATGGAGCGCCCGAGACAAAGGTGTAAAAGTTGCAAAGGTGGATTTTAATCAGTAGAAAGAATAGTAAAAAGTGCCCTTTTACTATTCTTCCTACTGAATAAAATCCCCCTTTGCAACTTTTACACCTTTGTCTCGGGCGCTCCATTCGTATCTAGTATTTGTGAATGATAGGGACACCTACGAAGAGCTTAAGGGTAATCCCACAAATAAATATAAAGCTCAGCTTAAGAGATTGGTTAAGGTGGCGCATAAGAAAGGTATAGTGAGCGGGGTGGACTCATTGTTCTCAAGGGCTGGTGAATATTTGGATTTCTTTCTCCAGCCGTTGACCACACAGTACCCTGCTTATCTCAAACATAGTAAGGATTTGATAGGCCTTCTTAAAACCATCAGATTGGAAGGCGATTGTCTTCTAGCAAGAGTTGATGTTAATTCCCTTTATACGAATATCCAACAAGATCATGCTATCAGTGCAGTCCAATGGGCATTGGAGAATACTGATCTTCTGGCTGAAAAGAGAGAGTTCTTTGTTCAGCTACTTCAGCTGGCTATGAGCCATAATTACTTCTGGTATGATAGAAGATTCTTTAGGCAAAAAAAGGAGATAGCGATGGGGGCCAAGTATGCCCCCTCGGTTGCCAATATTTTTATGAGCTGGTGGGAGAAGGATGCCATTTTTGGGAGACCCATACCCCAATTAAGGTTGTACAGAAGATATATTGATGATGTCCTGATCATTTGAGCAGGATTGCGGGAGTCGTTGGCAGATTTTCTGGGAGAGATTGGTAACAACCCTCTTGTCATGTCCTTCTCTGAACTCATCAGCAATCAAGCCATTCATTTTCTGGATCTAAGTATTTATAAAAATGGTGACCGTTTAAACACCCACACCCATTTCAAGGATGTTGATCGCAATGGCTACATACCCCTGGGGAGTTGCTATCACCCTAGGTGGTTAAGTAACATCCCCAGGGGTCAAATGCTGAGAATTAGACGCAATTGCGACATTTTGGATGACTTTGACAAACAGGCTGAGATCATTGCCGAGAGATTTGCTGAGAAGGGATATAGTACAAGGAGTTTGGAAACGACTAAAAATGTGATTAGGAAATGCGATAGGGATCTACTTTTCCAACAGAAAATCAGAAAAGAGGAAGACTATGGAATAGCATTTATGACGGGTTTTACCAGGGAATATAGTCAATTTGAGAAAATTGTGAAGCAACATTGGCCTTTGTTGTTAAAGGATAAGGACCTTCAGAAGGTCCTCCCTGGTAAACCTTGGTTCATCTATACCAAACCTCCCTCCTTGCGATTGAGATTAGCTCATAATGTGGTGGATCCCCCTAGAAAAACTTGCACTTTTTTAGATCAAGTTGTTTTTTTCAGTTGTGGTAGGTGCACGATGTGTAGGACATCTTCTTTTAGGAAACGTAAGACCATTTCGTTTGGATCTTCAACTCAGGGTAGATCCTATGAGGTCAATAAGTTTATTACGTGCGATTCAAGGCATGTTACTTATTTGTTAACCTGCACCTGTGGTCTTCAGTACATAGGTCGGACCACACGACATGTAAGTTGAGAGTGAGACTAAGGGAGCATGTTAATAATATCAAAAGGGGCTTCACTGCCTCTCTAATCACTTTAGACTTATTCATAATAGGGATCCTAGCCAACTGTCCTTTTGTGGTATTGACAGAGTGGAGGGGCATTGGAGGGGTACCAACCTCACCAGGGCCATCTACCAGAATGAGACCCAGTGGATCCATAGATTGGGTACTATGGATCCACTGGGTTTAAATATTAATTTGGATATTAATTGTTTTCTGTCCAATTGGTAGCCATTTGGGATATAGTATCCTTCCCGTCTTTATGGTCCCATAGAATGCATATTCTGAGGCCTACATATATATTTTTGCATATCCTTCATCTGTCTAGTTACTCCTCTTTCCCCTCCTCCCCCTGTCTTGATGATTATATTTATATACTTTTTTGATTATTTTTATTTTTTAGATTGTTTTTCTTTTTTGATTCTCCTTTTTTGATTACTTTTTTTACTTCATTTTCATTTTATTAATTTATTAATTACATATGCAATTAGATACATTACTTTTTATATTTTATTTATTTTAATTTTTTATATTTGATTTTTTATTATATACCATTTGTGTTATATATTTTTTTACAATTTATGGTTTTCATCCATTTTTTATCTGTTTTTAGATTCTTTGTATAAGGAGTATTCATTCTACTAATGGTGTTCAGCTAAGTTGATTTTATATTTGTGCCATCCACGTGCGCCACTACAGGGAGGTGAGGTGACGTTGTGATTGCGATGGGCCTTTTTGTTTATACCTTACCATGGGAACGCGAGTTGAGGGTGTGATTGGCCATAACGACAAAGGGTGGAGTTTTCCCCCCGAGTTAATGTGAGTTAACATCCGTGATGACGCTCTATGGGAGGAGCGAAACGCGTTGACGCCATTTCCGGTCTATCGCAACCATCGACGTCACCTCCGCCTGCGGTGAAACGCACGCTGTGTGGACGCCATTGAGATTGTTGCCTTTTTGTCCCATCCTTTCTGTAAGTAGTATTTGTGTGGCACAAATAGAAGTTTTTAAACAATACATCACTATGAGGCTCTTTCTGTTTCCGTAAGTGCATCGGAGAGGGAAAGCATGGATTCTTTATCTCCTGACACAAAACTCCATAAGTCCAGAGGATCCAAGAACTAGCTACCACCATTACCTGGCCTGTCTGACCCCTAGACTGAAAAGCTGGGGGTCCATTGTATCTGGTGAGTGGGGCCACACGAGGGGTTTGTCACCGAGCACTGTCGACTGTTTTGGAGAACTGTGGAGCACTTTATCAGTTATAAGCACTTCAGTCACTTTATTGGGATTGTGTACCCGGTCATTTCAAGACAATTTATTGCATTTTGCACTTTTTTGGACTTCTATAAGGACTATTTAATTTTCATAATTAAGTTATCATTTACTCATCACTTTGTTGAGTTTTTTTATATATTTGTTGATTCATTTTATCACATGTTAGTATCACATTTATTACTGAGCAGTTATTCACATACATATTGTTTTATACGGATTTATTAGAGGGGTTGGCACTGCTATAAACGCCTGAAAACTGCGTCCTATTCAGTGCAATGGGTGCTTTCACATTGGGGCGGTGCACTTGCAGGAGGTTCGGAAAAGTCATGCAAGCAGTATCTTTGGGTGGTTTGGAGGCGGTGTATATAGCGCTCCCAAAACCCCCCTGCCCATTGCAATGAATGGCCAGCATTTCCAAAGCGCTTCGAAAGCGCCGCAACACGGGAGTTTTAACCCCTTTTTTGGGGTTAAAAGTGACCTGCTAGCGGCCAAAAAGCAGCGCAAAAGCGCCGCTTAAACAGCGGTAAGGCACCGCTAAAACGAGCGGTGCTTTACCGCTAACGGCCAGTGCTGTGAAAGCACCCTTAATGTTTGCATGCATTGCCAATAATCAGCAATGCAAAAATCGCCATTTCTTGTCCGCAGCTAGAACGGTCATCCCTCGTCATTGGAACACAGCTGACATACCTTCTCTTGGGGAGTGGTCCACGGAGGTTGACACTATCAGAGACCACGAACGACTGTTAGTGCAGGAGGCAGGTATAGAAGATCAGTTTTCCCTAACTTGGACTTCATGGTCTATGTCCCTCTACTCACCTGAGTTTTTCACCTGGGCCACGGGAGACCCCATGCATATCTCTCACTTCTGGACCTTGACGGAGTATATAGGTCTCCTCTCTCTGGTTATTTGTATTATGCAACTTTACCATCTTTATTATCTTTCTGATTCCTTGCTTTTACCTTGAAAAAAGTATCAATGATGATGTGTTCTACTCCTTAGTGATCCCTTCAGCATACCTATGATTCTTAAACATAAATCTATTAATCAGAAGTTTTCGATCTTTGCTCTGTGATCTCAACCTTATTGATATCCTTTACACCGACACCAAGATATATGTCTTAGACCACTTAATTGTCCATTTAATGTTAAATATTTTCATCTAGTCGACTAACTATAGATCCTTTTACGCACTTCTTGTAAGATCTTTATTCTTATTTTTATGGAAATATTATCTGTATATTGAGATTCTCCCCTTTCCAAACTTCTCCTAGCATAATTTCAACTAAAGAAGACACACCTCATCCCAAAAAAAAAAAAGTTTTAGGTTATCTAGGTTATTAGGATGTTCCCCTATGGGATTATGCGATGCAGAAAGACAAATAACTCAAAAAATATACACATAAAATGCAATTTTTATTTTATACAAAATAGATAAAAGACCAAAAAGAATACAATTCTTAAAACCAACACCACAAGGTATCATTCCAATAGTTATGGGTAACACAGTGAAGATGTGTGAACGTGTGAAGATTGGGTCAAAATTAATCCTGACATGTTTCGCCTATCTCAGGCTTCCTCAGGGGATATTGATTGACAGGTACCAATCATATGTTCTTTAAACAAGAAGTACACAATAATCAGTACACAATAATAAGTACATCAATAGATACAGTTTGTCAATTATATACATTAATGCAATGTGAGAATGTAATCAATGTGTGGCCCTATTCGCTCCCATCCAGAGTAAGGGATCACCCAGACACTTCCCCAAGGGGACACACTTACCAGGAAGGCATCCATCACACAGAACGGACACCAAACAAACCTCTCATCCGAAAGGAGACCTGGCATTTAGTGATTGCAGAGGATGCACATAGTCCAGGCTAAGATAGGATAACAAAACAAAAAGCTTATGAAAACACCGGCCAAATAAGGTAAAGGGTTCAATAATCAATGTATACTTTAACTTCCTCATGCCTAGCTATAAATGTGCACGGCATGAAACAGACCCAAAGTCTCCATCATTGCACACACATCTACCATATAATTCGTCAAAATATATATATATATTAGAAACTTACATTAGCCAATGGTCAATATTAGAAAAAGAGCTGGGGGTGCCGTATTAGCGACTATGCAAAGGTAGTCCAAACAAAGGCAATGAGGAGGAATAGTTGGTTTTATAAAAAAAAGACTAAGAATTGAAACGTGATCAGTTCTAAAAAAGCCATATAGAAGGTCCAAAAATTCAATTTTCGAATAACGAAAGAAAATTAACAAAACAAAAATAAATATATATTTTTTTTATCCTGAAAAAGCAGGAAGGAGGGCAAAAAAAAGAAAAAAAAACCTAATAAAAATTATTATTTATTCCATATGGATAAAAATTATTTCACATGGATAACATCACCAAATCATGAACAGTCAATTAATTGACAAAATGACGACCTTCCAGGCTTAAATTAACCCGGTCCAGTCCCATACAGACGTTGTCTTACTATCCAAGAATTGATAATGTTGGAGCAGGATAAATCTAAATTAATAAATTACTTAATAACAATTGAAAGGTACAACCAAATCACAAAATCACCTCATCACAAAAGCACCTAGTACCGAATGAGGCTGCCCAGTCAGTGAATCAAGAAAACATAAACTAAAAAACCTGCAGAGACATGACTCAATATATAAATCAATACACCACATGGCACAGAAATTAAACTAAATCCACACAATCCCATCACTAAGTGGAACTAATAGAAAGACATAAAACTATTGTTTACCTCCAATGTGTCTCATAAATGCACACACCCCTAGTGTCCAGCGAATGTGTATGCTGGAAGTGCCGGCATTTATGCATCCTCCACTTGGCCGGCGTCTGACGTCACCAGCCGAGTGCGGACGTGACTCCCGACAGGCGCATGCGCCAACCTCAGGAGTCTCATCCAAACCACAACTCCCAGACTCACCTGGTCCTGTGGAGAGGGAGGAATAGGGGCGGATGAGACCGCCCCAATAGGACACCTAGTACCTACAATTCGCTCGGATGGTAATTGGCCAGGGCAGGGGGAAGGACGGTCCGGCGCGATGTTAGGCCATGAGACAGGTTGGTCAACAGACCCAACCACCAAAGGGGCGCAGCATCTGCCATGGGAAAAGGGGTGCATGCACTCCAGGGGTGGCGGCATTGATACAGCGCTGCTACAATTGGAATCTCGTTGGATTTACAAGCTCAAAGCCACCCAATATCCAGGGTACATTATGTGCGACGTTGATTATCATAAATTTCTTTATATATCTACTAAGTGAGTAACCAACA
Organism: Glandirana rugosa; assembly: GCA_018402905.1. Lineage (NCBI taxonomy): Eukaryota > Metazoa > Chordata > Amphibia > Anura > Ranidae > Glandirana > Glandirana rugosa. Next base: position 402,333 of record BLSH010518444.1, on the reverse strand, counting down.
TTTATGGTAATATGCATTTTTGTTCAGTACTTTGTTAGTTTATATATTATATTTCTTTATATGTATGTTATGCTTTGTATATTCCTTACAAAAGATGAGAATATTTGTATTGTATTTGTACCTTATAGTATTAGATTTATGCTTTGTGAAATTGTATTGATGGGTTGGTTGGCCCTGTTGCTCCTATTCAGGGACCCTAGCCAACCTCCATTTCCCCCAACCACTTTTACAACTATTGGCTGATACACTTCCAGACCGGGCCTCCGTCGGGGGATCGGGCTCTGAACTGCCTCTGCCGTTTGGGACCAAGGTGTACTGGGTGATTGTACGGACGCAAAGGGGTGTTTGCATGCACCCCTTTTCCCATGGCAGATGCTGCGCCCCTTTGGTGGTTGGGTCTGTTGACCCACCTGTCTCATGGCATAACATCGCGCCGGACCGTCCTTCCCCCTGCCCTGGCCAATTACCATCCGAGCGGATTGTAGGTACTAGGTGTCCTAGTGGGGCGGTCTCGTCCGCCCCTATTCCTCCCTCTCCACAGGACCAGGGGAGTCTGGGAGTTGTGGTTTGGATGAGACTCCTGAGGTTGGCGCATGCGCCTGTCGGGAGTCACGTCCGCACTCAGCCGGTGACGTCAGGCGCCGGCCGAGTGGAGGATGCATAAATGCTGGCACTTCCAGCATACACATTCGTTGGACACTGGGGGTGTGTGCGTGTATGAAACACATTGGAGGTAAACAATAGTTTTATGTCTTTCTATTAGTTCCACTTAGTGATGGGATTGTGTGGATTTAGTTTAATTTCTATGCCATGTGGTGTATTGATTTATATATTGAGTCATGTCTCTGCAGGTTTTTTAGTTTATGTTTTCTTGATTCACTGACTGGGCAGCCTCATTTGGTCCTAGGTGCTTTTGTGATTTGGTTGTACCTTTCAATTATTATTAAGTAATTTATTAATTTAGATTTATCCTGCTCCAACATTATCAATTCTTGGATAGTAAGACAACGTCTGTATGGGACTGGACCGGGTTAATTTAAGCCTGGAAGGTCGTCATTTTGTCAATTAATTGACTGTTCATGATTTGGTGATGTTATCCATGTGAAATAATTTTTATCCATATGGAATAAATAATAATTTTTATTAGCTTTTTTTTTTTTTTTTTTTTTTTTTTTTTTTTTTTGCCCTCCTTTCCGCCTTTTCAGGATAAAAAAACTATTTGTTTATTTTGGTTAATTTTCTTTCGTTATTTGAAAATTGAATTTTTGGACCTTCTATATGGCTTTTTTAGAACTGATCACGTTTCAATTCTTAGTCTTTTTTATAAAACCAACTATTCCTCCTCATCGCCTTTGTTTGGACTACCTTTGTATAGTTGCTAATACGGCACCCCCAGCTCTTTTTCTAATATTGACTATTGGCTAATGTAAGTTTCTAATATATATATTTTGACGAATTATATGGTAGATGTGTGTGCAATGATGGAGACTTTGGGTCTGTTTCATGCCGTGCACATTTATAGCTAGGCATGAGGAAGTTAAAGTATACATTAATTATTGAACCCTTTACCTTATTTGGCCGGTGTTTTTATAAGCTTTTTGTTTTGTTATCCTATCTTAGCCTGGACTATGTGCATCCTCTGCAATCACTAAATGCCAGGTCTCCTTTTGGATGAGAGGTTTGTTTGGCGTCCGTTCTGTGTGATGGATGCCTTCCTGGTAAGTGTGTGCCCTTGGGGAAGTGTCTGGGTGGTCCCTTACTCTGGATGGGAGCGAATAGGGCCACACATTGATTACATTCTCACATTGCATTAATGTATATAATTGACAAACTGTATCTATTGATGTATTTATTTTTGTGTACTGATTCTTGTGTACTTCTTGTTTAAAGAACATATGATTGGTACCTGTCAATCAATATCCCCTGAGGAAGCCTGAAATAGGCGAAACATGTCGGGATTTATTTTGACCCAATCTTCACACGTTCGTCTGGGTTACCCATAACTATTGGAATGATACCTTGTGGTGTCGGTTTTAAGAATTGTATTCTTTTGGGTCTTTTATCTATTTTGTATAAAATAAAAATTGGATTTTATGTGTATCATTTTTGAGTTATTTGTCTTTCTGCACCGCATAATCCCATAGGTGAACACCCTCCTAACCATTATCTGTATATGCATTTTTGATACGATAAAATGAGATTGAACTAAAAATTGTGCCACACTAAACTGCATAGTACTGTGGTACCATGCTGTTTGATGGCTGCAAACAAGCTGTTTAATGCAACCTGCATGCACCTAGCAAGGGCAGTGCGTTCCTGTGCAATGTGGGAAACAAGCATGGAAACTGGTTCTGGTGTGAACAGGCCCCAGCTGAGTTTCACACTGTAGCGGGTCCAGGAACATGTGTAAATCACACGCATTCCCCAACCCACAGGCAAAATGTGCTGCTCTTTTGTAGATGCAAGGGGGTACCATTAATTCTTAATGGCACCCCCACACAGCAGAAAACATGGTGCATTTTTGGGAGTGTGACTGCAGCACTATGCGGTTTCCCTGTGGCTGCATTTTTTAAAACAGGTTCAGGAGTTTTTACCCATGTTTCTGACAGGTGCAGCAGCTGCTGTGCACACTGGCCCTGCTACATTGTGACACTTGTGTTTGTAAACCCTTGTTTTTTTAATGTTATACTTACCTTCTCTGTGTAATTGTTTTGCACAGAGCAGCCATGATCCTCTTCTGGGGTCCTCTGCTGGTGCTCTAAGCCCCTCCTCTTCATCGGGTGCCCCTACGGAAAGACACTATCCATGGGGGCACCTGTGAGGGCTCACTCCCGAGTCCCGCTGCTGCACCTATTGATACAGACAGTGGGACTCGGCCTCACCCCCCCCTCCCCCCCGCTCCCATGTCACAGCTTTTGATTGCAGCAGTCAGAGCCTCCTGCTGCTATCAATCTGTCCAATGTGGATAGAGCCTCCAATGGAGCCACCGCGCTTGTGCTGGATCGGATCGGGCTCAATTAAAAAAAAAGAAAGGGGGAAGGGGCAGCTGCTGCACAGAAGGTTTTTCACTTTAAAGGAGTTGTAAAGTCTCCAGGTTTTTCACCTTAATGCATTCTATGCATTAAGGTGAAAAACCTTTTGTTGTGCAGCTGCCACCCAGACCCCCCCTTTTTCTTACCTGAGCCTGATCGTTCCAGCAACGAATATGAGCACAGCAGCTACAGCTGCTGTCTCTGCTCCTCATTGGATAGACTGATAGCAGCGGGAGCCATTGGCTCCCGCTGCTGTCAATCAAATCCAGTGATATGGGAGCTGGGGGCGGGGCAGAGTCCTGCTGTCTGTATCAATGGACGCAGCAGCAGGACTCGGGAGCATGCCCACACAAGTGCCCCCATGGAAAGCAGCTCTCCGAGGGGGCAATCGATGCGGAGGAAGAGCCAGGAGCGCTGGTGAGGGAACCCAGATGCATTAAAGGGGAAGAAAACTCTAATGTTTGTACCTATAGGTAAGGCTTACCTATAGGTACTGTAAATATCTCCTAAACTTGTACCGTTTAGGAGATATTTACTGTATACTGCTCTGATGATGTCATCGGCGCATGCGCTCTGAAGGAACGGGAGCTGGTATGCTGTGTTTACTTCTGCTTTCCCTGATCGGTCACTTCCGGCCTGTCTTTTGGGGGCGGATGTCTTTTTGCTCCCCCCCGCCTCCGTCCTTACTGTTTCCGGATGTTATTGGCACCAGTGGGGAGTGGCTTGAGTGAGGCTTGGGGCGCATGCCCTTCGATGCGTGCCTATCACCATGGGCGCTTATGATGAGGCGTGGGACGCACGCTGGGATGGAGCGTGAGGCTCCATATAGTGGTAGGGGCAGAAGTCCCCATCCACGGACCGGAATTGCCTGCTTTTGGAATTAGGAATCTAATGGGGGTCAGTATCTATTTAAGCTGTGATGGGGACATGCGGCCCCCACATCCCAGATAATATCCACGTGGATTAAACGCGTCGGCGAGGGTCGCATGTCCATTGCAGCTATTTGATTTTAACTTGTATCCAACCTTTCTATTACCGGCTTGTTTTATTTTATTTTTAACTATTCTGTTCACCTTGTCAAAATAAAAAGGTGTTATTTTACTTCATTGTGTCATTTTACTTCATGTGAGCGTTTTTTTCACATGTTCTTGTGAACGCTTACTGTGGGACTTATCCTGACCTGGCACCGGAGGATAACAGCGCATACCCTTGGAGTGAGTTGACATCATCGAGGCCGACCACCACGTTGCTGCCCGGATTACCTCGGTGGCCTGACCCACATAAGCGTGATAGATCCACCGATTGCATGATTGAGTGGGTCCAACAGTTCTGGTAAGAGTCCATTCCATCTGCTTGACTTATGTGGTTCTGCTGTTTGACTGTTTTCATCCTTTGCCTCCAGAATCCGACCAAGACCCCTGTGTCCATTTCTCAGCTTGAATTATTTGGACTGTGTGGGACTTACTTTTGATTAAATTTTCACTTTATTTTCAATATTTTTTCATAATATTTTGTTTTATTTTGAAATAATTCTGATGGTTTTTTGACCTTACCCTTTGTGCATTAACTTTTGTTTATCCGCGGTCTCTTACAGTCTCTTGGGCAATGTCTGCAGTCTCTTACAGTCTCTTGGGCAATGTCCGCAGTCTCTTACTGTCTCTTGGGTAATGTCCGCAGTCTCTTACAGTCTATTGAGCAATGTCCGCAGCCTCTTACAGTCTCTTGGACAATGTCCGCAGTCTCTTACAGTCTCTTGGGTAATGTCAGCAGTCTCTTACAGTCTATTGAGCAATGTCCGCAGTCTCTTACAGTCTCTTGGGCAATGTCTGCAGTCTCTTATAGTCTCTTGGGCAATGTCCGCAGTCTCTTACTGTCTCTTGGGCAATGTCCGCAGCCTCTTACTGTCTCTTGGGCAATGTCCGCAGTCTCTTACAGTCTCTTGGGTAATGTCTGCAGTCTCTTACAGTCTCTTGTGTAATGTCCGCAGTCTCTTACAGTCTCTTGGGTAATGTCCGCAGTCTCTTACAGTCTATTGGGCAATGTCCGCAGCCTCTTACAGTCTCTTGGGCAATGTCCGCAGTCTCTTACAGTCTCTTGGGCAATGTCCGCAGTCTCTTACAGTCTATTGAGCAATGTCCGCAGCCTCTTACAGTCTCTTGGGCAATGTCCGCAGTCTCTTACAATCACCTCTGCGGTTTTTATTTTTTGTGCTATAAACAAACAAAGAGCGACGATTTTGAAAAAAGAACAATATTTTTTACTTTTTGCTATAATACAAATCCAAAAATATATATATAAAAAAATATTTATTGGGTTTGGCTGAGATATATTCTTCTACATATTTTTGGTAAAGAAAAAACGCAATCGGCGTATATTGATTGGTTTGCGCAAAAGTTATTGCGTCTACAAACTATAGTAATTGATTTATGGCATTTTTATTATTTTTTTAACATTTTTACTAGTAATGGTGGCGATCTGCGATTTTTATCGGGACTTTGATATTGGGGAAGACATGTCGGACACTTTTGACTCTTTTTTTTTTTTTAGGACCAATGACAATTATACAGCGATCAGAAATTTGAATATCCACTGATTACTGTATAAATGTCATTGGCAGGGAAGGGGTTAACTTGCAGGGGGCAGTGAAGGGGTTAACTGTGTTCCCTGTGTGTGTGTTCTAACTGTATGGGAGCGGGGCTGGCCGGGACATAACAGATCTAACTGATCCCAGTGACAGGGATCAGTAGATCTGTCATGTCCCCTTCACAGAACGGAGAACCGCCGTGTTTACATCGACGGTTCCCCGTACTGCAGCTCTGACTGGTGAGCGCGGGTCACGAGCGGACATCGAGTCCGCCCGACCTGCGGGCACGCCCACGCAGCATGCATGGACGTCCACCCGGCAATTGAGATCCACGCTGTAGCCGTCTTTCGGCTATAGCGCGGATCTGAAGGGGTTAAAGCTGCCTAGCAACAACATTTTCCCAAAAAAATAAATACATTTTATAAAAAAAATTTAATATAAAAAAAACCCCAAAATCGTGGTAAAAAATGTGGAAAGCACAGCAAAACGCAGTGAAAAAACACTGAAAATGCATTGATGTGAATCGAGCCTTACTGTCTCTTGAGCAATGTCCGCAATCTCTTACACTCTTGAGCAATTTCTGCAGTCTCTTAGGCAATTTCTGCAGTCTCTTAGGCAATTTCTGCAGTCTCTTAGGCAATGTCCGCAGTCTCTTACAGTCTCTTGAGCAATGTCCGCAGTCTCTTACAGTCTCTTGAGCAATGTCCGCAGTCTCTTACTGTCTCTTGAGCAATGTCCGCAGTCTCTTAGGCAATGTCCGCAGTCTCTTACAGTCTCTTGAGCAATATATGCAGCCTCTTACAGTTTCTTGAGCAATGTCTGCAGTCTTACACTCTCTTGAGCAATGTCCACAGTCTCTTACAGTGTCTTGAGCAATGTCCACAGTCTCATGTGCCATGTCCGCAGTCTCTTGAGCCAAGTCTGCAGTCTCTTACAGTCTTTTGAGCCATGTCCGCAGTCTCTGATAGTCTCTTGTGGCATGCCCGCATTCTCTGATATTCTCTTGTGGTATGTCCACAGTCTCTGATAGTCTCTTGTGGCGTATCCGCAGTCTCTGATAGTCTCTTGAGCAATGTCCGCAGTCTTACAGTCTCATGAGCCATGTCCCCAGTCTCTTGTGCAATGTCCGCACTCTCTTACAGTCCCTTGCGCCATGTCCACAGTCTCTTGTGCCATGTCCACAGTCTCTTACAGTCTTTTAAGCCATGTTCGCAGTCTCTTACTGTGCCTTGAGCAATGTCCGCAGTCTCTTACAGTCTCATGTGCCATGTCCACAGTCTCTTGAGCCATGTCCGCAGTCTCTTACAGTCTCTTGAGCCATGTCCGCAGTCTCTTGAGCCATGTCCGCAGTCTCTGATAGTCTCTTGTGGCATGTCCACAGTCTCTGATAGTCTCTTGTGGCATATCCGCAGTCTCTGATAGTCTCTTGTGGCATGTCCTCAGTCTCTGATAGTCTCTTGTGGCATATCCGCAGTCTCTAATAGTCTCTTGTGGCATGTCCTCAGTCTCTGATAGTCTCTTGTGCCATGTATGCAGTCTCTGTTGGTTGGTGGGGGGGCACCAAAATGTACCTTCGCCTAACTATACAAAAATCCTTGCACCTGTCGCCTGTCGCAGCACTGTCCCACACAGCTGCGGCACCCTCACTGAGTCTGCACCCAGTGCTTCAGTGACAGCCTGAGCCAGGAGATGAGTGTGAGAGCGAGCCTCCTCCTGGCTCTGCTGATATCATAGAGGCAGGAGGAACATCTCACACAAGGTCCTGAGCAGGGGAGGCGGCAGGTGAGTCTATATACCCTAGCCTTTCTATATACTTCACTAGCCTGCTGCCTGTGTACCACACTAGCCTGCTGCCTGTGTACCACACTAGCCTGCTGCCTGTGTACCACACTAGCCTGCTGCCTGTGTACCACACTAGCCTGCCGCCTGTGTACCACACTAGCCTGCCGCCTGTGTACCACACTAGCCTGCCGCCTGTGTACCACACTAGCCTGCCGCCTGTGTACCACCCTAGCCTGTCTATATACCACCCTAGCCTGTCTATATACCACCCTAGCCTGTCTATATACCACCCTAGCCTGTCTGTAAACAAAAATACACAGAAGGTGCAGCCGTAATGAACAATCTTATTAAAACACAACTGAAGGTACTCACAAAGATGTAGAGCGGGAAAGCAATGCAGTGTTAGCCACTGCGGGCTGTACTCAGCGATCACGCCTAGGCTGGCCAGAAGTGGTGGAGATAGGCTGGAGGTAACACAGGGCTCAGGAATGTGGAGCACGCCAGTGGCTTCTAGCGCTTCCTTTATCCCAGAGCAGTGGAGTGGAGTGTCTCCGGCGTCACTTCCGGTAGCGGCAGGTAGGTGTGTGGTAACGCGACGCGTTGTCGAGGCATACGACCCTTCTTCAGGCCAATAGAGCCATGCTGAGTATGGACAAATTTAAGGGCAAATCAGTAATGACATGGAGAGAACTCCACGTCCACCGCTCGGGGCGGCCAGTAATATACAAATTCAGGACCATATTGGAGTACTGTTTCAGCAATATAAAACCAATATAAAAACAATTTTAAGAAGATTTGCAGGAAATTCATACCTACATTTCAACAGTTGCCATCACCCTACATGGATATCCAACATACCAAACAATGACCACTGCCTACACCTATAACTGGCCTTTGCAGCAAGGAGCATTGGAGGGCAACAAACAGCAAAAAAAGGGCCAAGGATGAATTCAAGGCAAATACCAAGCTCTACTTACGAGCCAGCCTGCGACCAACCAAATTAACCTGTCTAACAGTTTGCGTTTAAAAACAGGGGATTCGTTGCAAAAATTTGCAAATGCATGCGTAAGCTACAGGCCCGCCAAGGCACCCTGTGATCTGTAGTTCCTATCTCTGACTTGTAAGAGACCCCACAGTGGGAGCACATGCATTTATATAAGATAGGTGAAGGCAGATGGTCTGGAGGGGGCTCCACCCCTCCTTAAAGGTGCAGGGGCACATTGAACACCCAGCATATAGCACAGTGGCAGCTAAGATGTCAATGCGTTGTCTGGCCAAAAAACAAATGTACCAAACAATGACCACTGCCTACACCTATAACTGGCCTTTCCAGCAAGGAGCATTGGAGGGCAACAAACAGCAAAAAAAGGGCCAAGGATAAATCCAAGGCAAATACCAAGCTCTACTTACCAGCCAGCCTACGTTCAACCAAATTAACCTAACAGTATTGTTTAAAAACAGGTGTTTAGTTGCACAAATTTGCAAATGCATGCGTAAGCTACAGGCCCTGCCAAGGCACCCTGTGATCTGTAGTCCCTATCTTTGACTTGTAAGAGACTCCACAGTGGGAGCACATGCATTTATATAAGATATCCAACATACCCAAGAGCCAGTTTTGCAGACTCCACAGAAATTGCATTAGAGACCAAAATTCTTACAAAAAGGTTTCCCATTAGAACTAATTAATGAAGCGTACTGTCATTACCTCTCACCCCCAGATCCATCTATAAATATACATTCTAACACAACTCATCCACAAACCATCAGGTTCACCACCCAGTTTAATCACAAAAATATGGATATACAGAAATATGGAAAAGATCCTGACCAAACATTGGCCCATCCTCTTGGAGGACCCACACTAACATAACATTATTCCGTCCAAACTGAAGCTCTCCTAAAGAAAAGCCTGTAACATAAAAAACATCATTGCTCCTAGTAAGCTTAAACCACAAATCAAAACAGGGCCAAACCAATTGTGCATGATCCCGCTTGTAGGCATGTTTCAGTGTCGAAAAGCTCTGTGCTTGACCTGTAAACACATTACTCATGGCCAAAAGGAGTTCACCATCAAGAATAAGACATACGCCATCTCACAATTCTTTAATTGCTCTACAGACTACATTGTTTATTGTTTGTCCTGCCCTTCCGGCCTATTCTATGTAGGCTGTACCATCAGACCCCTCAGGAAAAGGTTTGGGGAACACCACAGATTTGTTGAAGGTGGGAGAGACAAACACAGTGTCCCCCCGTCACTTTGCGGAGCACCAGGACCAGTCCTTTGAGGGTCTAAAAGTTTGGGTCATTGAATCCATACCAGCCACATTTCCACCGGCGGAGCGTTTTCAATGCCTCTGCTGGCGTGAAACCTTTTAGATATACCATCTAGACCTCCTTCATCCTGGGGGGCTTGAACAAGGAGATAGAAACCAATGCTCTAATATGATGTGATATGTTAGATTTCTGTGCACCCCTCACATATTTGACATGGATATTGGGGTTACACATAGCCTTTCAGACACATTTAATCCTTCGTCCTCCTCCCCTTTCTTTAGGAAGGCAGTCCCTTCTACAAAATAACAGTAGACTTGTGAATAATAAAAATCCCTTCTCCTATCCCTTCTTTCCTTGAGTGTATCATATAGGTTTTTCGTCTCCGCCATCCCCCATTTGGTATCACATTATACAATCGCCCCCCGCCTGTTTTTATGCTTAGTGGTTTATGTGGGAGACATCTAATAATTTCTCCCCTTCTCCCTATTAGTTTTTCAGATTAGCGTTATTTATGTTTTTATACCTTCTGCACATTATAGATTATGCTTTATTCCTGCATTCTGTTATTAACATTTGTCAGTTTTGGTAACATTCCTTATATTGCTGCTATATCATGCCCATAACTGATATGCTCTTCGTTGTATTTTATACTGTCTATTAAATCTTCTTAAAATTGTTTTTATATTGCTGAAACAGTGCTCCAATATGGTCCTGAATTTGTATATTACTGGCCGACCCGAGCGGTGGGTGTGGAGTTCTCTCCACGTCATTACTGATTTTTTCCTTCAATTTGCCCATACTCAGTATGGCTCTATCGGCCTGAAGAAGGGGCGTATGCCTCGACAACACGTGGCCATTACCACATGCCTACCTACCGCGACCGGAAGTGATGCCGGAGACACTCCACTCCACTGCTCTGGGATACAGGAAGCGCTAGAAGCCACTGGCGTGCCCCACATCCCTGAACCCTGTGCTACTTCCAGCCTATCTCCACCACTTCTGGCCAGCCTAGGCGTGATCACTGAGTACAGCCCACAGTGGCTAACACTGCAATGCTTTCCTGCTCTACATCTTTGTGAGTACCTTCAGTTGTGTTTTAATAAAATTGTTCATTATGGCTGCACTTAAAGGCGCTTTCTGTGTATTTTTGTTTCTTGCCTCCTAGTAGTACATCTGTCTTCTACACTACAGCTGCCCTAGGACTGCCATTCCAGTGGACTTCCCATCACAGCTACCCTTACATCCCCAAACCCTTTGGATGCATTCTATTTGCGCTCTACCAATAACTTTATTCCTAGCCTGTCTGTATACTACCTTAGCCTGTCTATATACTACCCTAGCCTGTCTATATACTACCCAAGCCCTTAACCTAGGTTCACACTTATGTGTTTAGTGCAAAATCCGACTGAAATGTAATTTTATTTATCATGATATAAAATAATGGATGAGGGGGCCTTTTAGTGGGCGTAATTTTTTTTTTTTTTTTTGGGGGGAGGGGGCAGCATTTCATTCTTGGACCCAGGCAGCACAATGTCTTGGGCCAGCCCTGGTGACTAGCCTGATTGACCTTCCCAGGAGGTAGTATTTTAGGGCCTCTAAGACCCACTTGATAGCCAGGCACTCCTTCTCCACAATGGCATAATTCCTTTCATGCCTATTAAGCTTGTTGCTTAAGTAGACGACCAGGTGCTCCTCACCATCTCTGATCTGGGACAGAACAGCACCTAGTCCCACCTAAGAGGTGTCGGTTTGAACCACCAACTCCTTTGTGAAGTCTAGGGTCACAAGCACTGGCTGTACACAAAGGGCTTGCTTCAACTTCTGGAATTCCTTCTCGGCTTCGGGATTCCACTTAACCATTCCTGACCCTCTACCCTTCGTCAGATCAGTCAGAGGGACAGCAATGGTGGCAAAGTTGGGGATTAAGCGTCGGTAATGACCGGTAATCCCCAGGAAGGCACGAACCTGTTTCTTGTTCACTGGTTGGGGCCACTTTTGAATGGCCTCGATCTTATTGGTCTGGGGTTTAATCAGACCCCGGCCAATAACATACCCAAGGTATTTGGCCTCCTCTAGAACTATGGCACACTTTTTCGGGTTGGCTGTTAAACCTGCTACCCTCAGCGAATCTATCACTGCCTGCACCGGGGGCAGATGTGATTCCCAATCTAGGCTGTGGATGACCACATCATCCAGATAGGCCGCTGCATATGGCCAATGCGGCCTCAAAGTTTTGTCCATCGTCCTCTGAAAGGATGCAGGGGCCCCATGAAGACCAAACGGCATTCAATTGTATTGGAAGGACCCCTCGGGGGTAGAGAAGGTTGTTTTTTTCTTTGCTGACTCCATTAGGGGAATCTGCCAGTATCCCTTAGTTAGGTCTAGGGTTGTTATGTATCTGGCACCTCCCAACCTATCCACAAGTTCGTCAACCCGTGGCATTGGGTATGCGTCAAACTTAGATACTTCATTCAGCTTACTGAAATCGTTACAGAACCAGATAGTGCCATCGGGCTTTGGGACCAGTACTATAGGGCTTGACCAGGCACTGTGGAACTCCTCTATCACTTCTAACTCCAACATGATTTTTATTTCTCTCGCCACCACCTCTCGTTTAGCCTCAGGTATTCAGTAGGGTTTTACATTTACATGGACCCTGGTTCCGTGATTATGTCATGTTGTAATACAGTGGTCAGTTTGAGTAGGGAAGAGAAAAAGTCTCTATTTTTACTGACAAATTCCTTAACATCATTTTGTTGCGTCAGTGACAAGGACTCGGTTATAGGGACTTCCGGGGTCAGAGGTAACCTGTCCTTTTGGAGAGTGGGCACCGCCAATAAACTCTCTCTGTCCTTTCCCGATTTTAGGAGATTATAATGGTAAATCTGTTCCGGTTTCCTTTTCCCAGGCTGGTAAACTTTGTAGTTTACTTCCCCTACTCTTTCCCTAATCTCAAAGGGACCCTGCCACTTTGCCAGGAAAGGGGTGTCTTGACTACCACTGTCTGGTAGTCAAGAGTGTCCCCATGGATGCAAATGACTCCGACAGTGCTAGAGTGTAACCTTGCAGGTTTTACACATTTGCTTTTTACCAATGTTACCACACTACCCGAGTCAAGCAGTGCAGTGACTGGTCTCCCATCAACAAAAATCACACACATTTGCTTCTCCATGCGACTTGAACATGATGCTGTATATGTGACCTTTGCAAAAAGAGAAAGACGTCTATTTACATAAGTATAATTGGATTGCATTGGTTCATCATTCAGGGGGCAATTGGCGCAATATGGCCCAATGCATGGCATCAGTAGCACTGTATGTGTTCTATGCCCAGTCCCCTCAAGGGTCCCCAGGACCTTCCTGGTCTCTTTGGCCAGTCTCCAGCTCTAGATCCCATAGTTTTTTTTTAGCCATAGCAGTCTTAACAAACTTCCCCATGCCCCTGAACCCTGGAACAGTCTTACCGGGTCTGCTGGGCGACCTTTCACCCCTAGATGCATTGGAGTGGGGCGCAGATGGGTGAAACAAGTCCTCAGCAACAGTGTATCTCTCCACGAGGTCCACCAATTGGTTGGCAGTTTTGGGGTCCCCATGACTGACCCACTTACTCAAAGCAGCAGGGAACGCAGATACCGGTTCATGACCAGAATCTGGGGGTCTGGCAAGGTCTCAGGTTGCAATCACTTCCTCGTGAGATAGATCAGGTCGAACATTTGCGAGTGGGGTGGCTTGTCCATGCAGTAGGACCACTGATGCACTCGTTGAGCCCGGACAGCCATGGTGACCCCCAGGCGTGCAAGCATCTCCGTCTTTAGGGTCTCATAGTCCTGGGCCTTTACTGGTTCCAAATCAAAGTCTGGGATTCACCTGTGAAGATGCTAACAGTTCCGCCCACTGCTCTTTTGGCCATCCTTCGTGATCAGTGACTCTTTCAAAGGTCGTGAGGTACGCCTCCACGTCATCTGCAGGTGTCATCTTTTGCAGGTGGTAGCTGGCATGTACCATGTTTTGTTCCGCTGGCACAAGATTTGCAGACCCCTTCTTTAATTCCACCAGGGCCTCAGCAAACTGGCGGTTCATCTCCTGTTGAGCCACGTGTTGTGCTGCGATAGCTTGTCGACTCTCCTCTCGCTGAGCTGCAACGACCTCTGCGACTTGGCGATTGCTCTCTTGTTGGGCCACAGTGGCCTGTAACAGGGCTTTTACTACATCCTCCAGGAAGATGCCCGCTGAGTCCACCACGTGTGGGAGATTAACTCGTGAGAATCACTCTTCAGAAGATAAGATTCAGCATGGAGTACAGTTTCTTTAAAATCTGGCAGCTTGCCAGGTTTTATTATTACAGGTTTGCAAGCTCAAAACACATAAAAGACCAGGAAACAAAACCTCGCCATCTGGCGCTAAACTAAACACTCAGGTTCCTCTCTATACCATGTGGAGCAGTCCACGACGCCCACAAAACATAAGCACATTGCAAACCTTGTTCTTTGAGTCCAAATTAGCACACAGAGCTCACTCAGCTTTCTTCCTCTGAGATCCAGGATAGAGCTCTTCTCTGCTCTTTTCCTGGTCATTAACCACTTGGCATCCGGGCCATTTTTGGCACTCCTCTCCTACATGTATAAATCATCATTTTTTTGCTAGAAAATTACTCAGAACCCCCAAACATTATATATGTTTTTTTAGCAAAGATTCTGGGGAATAAAATGGTGGTTCTTGCAACTTTTTATGTCATGCAGTATTTGCGCAGCGATTTTTCGAATGCTTTTTTTTGGAAAAAAAACAGTTTCATGAATTAAAAAAAAACAAAACAGTAAAGTTAGCCCAATTTTTTTTCATAATGTGAAATATGATGTTATGCCGAGTAAATAGATACCCAACATGTCACATTTTAAAATTGCGCAAACTCGTGGAATGGCGCCGAACTTTGGTACTTAAAAATCTCCATAGGCGATGTTTAAAAATTTTTACAGGTTAGGTGTTTTGAGTTACAGAGGAGGTCTTGGGCTAGAATTATTGCTCTCACTCTAACGCATGCGGCGATACCTCACATGTGTGGTTTGGACGCCGTTTACATATGTGGGCGCGACTTACGCTTCTGTGCGCGAGCTTGTGGGGACAGAGCGCTTTAAATTTATTTATTTTTTTTATTTCTTATTTTACTTTTATTTTTTTAATTTTGAAACTTTCACTTTATTTTTTTTTTGATCACTTTTATTCCTATTGCAAGGAATGTAAACATCCCTTGTAATAGTAAAAGTGTGTGACAGGTCCTCTTTATGGACAGATGCAGGGTCTATAAGACCCTACATCTCTCCTACAGGCTGGAAAGGCTGAGATCAGAAAAAAACAGACGATCTCAGCCTTTCCTTCCCCTTTAACGGCTATTGTTTACTTCGGAGACCCGGAAGTGACGTCACGACGTGCGCCCGGGCCTCCGAGAGACATAGAGATGACCGAGGGCCATCTGTCCCTCAGAAATCTCTGTCATCTCGTTCCGGCGGCAGGCGATTCCTTCTCCCGGCCACCGATCGCTCAGGTGAGTCGGGAGAAGCACCGGAGGGCGGCGGGAGGGGGGGACGCCCCCTCCCGCCGCCTGTAAGAACGATCAAGCGGCTGACCTGCCGCTATGATCGTTCTTACGGTGATGGGAATCGCCTGCTCTAAAAAACGATACCTCAATGATGCCTGCAGGTGCCGGCATCATTGAGATATCACCACTGAAATCCCAGGACGTCAATAGACATCCTGCGGATGGGAAGTGTTTTTTAAATGCATGTGGAGAGGGGTTTGAGTCGACCAGAAAGTTCGGGCTGGAACCAGCTCTGCCATGGTGGCTGGCAAAACCCAGGTCAGACTCTCGCTAGTCGCCTCAAAACGATCACATGTGCGGCAACAATGATCGCCCGTCCATTGTGGTGCCTCGCATAAGGTCACAATATACATACTAAAACAAACCATTAGATTAGTGTTCCGTATGATTCCAGACAGCTGGAGAACAGTTATAAAACCTTACACATTAAAGCGGTAGTAAACCCGCTGACAGAATTAAAAATAAAAAAAAATCCTGCAAGAAAATCGCATAATATGTTAGTATGCATCGCATACTAACATATTATGAAATACTTACCTTAGAACGAGGCCCCCGATGCCCGAGTCGGTCAGCGCTAAGGACGCTGACATCTTTGTCCTCTTCTGTCTTCCGGGTACGCGGCTCCGGCGCTGTGAGTGGCCGGAGCCGCGTGACGTCACTCCCGCGCATGCGCGCGGGAGCTCTTCGCACCGGCAGCCAGCTCTGAGATGCCGGCCGTCTCGGCCGGATCGTCAGAGCGCATGCGCCGCTAATGTCAGCGGCTGCATGCAGGGCGAATATCTCCTGAACCATGCAGGTTTAGGAGATATTCTTTTTACCTACAGGTAAGCCTTATTATAGGCTTACCTGTATGTAAAAATTGATTTTAGGGTTTACTACCGCTTTAATACATCAAATCTCCTCCGGCATATCTGTGAAAAAAAGACCCTATACCGTATCTAAAGGAGAAACGATGTTATCCTTAACAAAATATAGAAGGGTGTAATTGTTCAAGACCTAAAGGCCAATTTTATGTTCCAAATTCATGGAAACACATGGAAACTAAATGATTATACATGCAGCTGCATCTTAGAATGGATACATCTATTATTAAAGAAAAATCTTTATATTTATATATGCATGTATGATGAAAAGTGTCGGTCTATGGGTGCTGCTACAAAAACCACCAAGGGATAACAAACAGAAGCTATGTGTATGGAAAACCATAAAATGTATCAATCTATTAGTTCCGTAAGGGCCTGTTCACACCTAGGCGACTTGAGTTGCCTGACAAGTCGCCTCAATGCAGTACAATGGAACCCTTCTAATATGAGCGACTCAAGTTGCTCCGACTTAGAAAAAAGGTTCCTGTACTACTTTGGGGCGACCTCAGCACGACTTGCATTGACTTCTATAATAGAAGTCGCCTGCAAGCCACGCTGAAGTCTCTTCAGGTGTGTGCCCTTATGAAAACACCCCGTGCAGCAAAAACAGAAGCCAATAAACTGGCACATAATTGGATCAGACATGTGGAAAAGAAAGTTGCAGAAACCTGTATTTATCCTATACGTGGGATAAACCCGTGGCCATAAAGGTTATGATATACTTTTGATTACAAGAGAAAGAAACCACAAATTGCGTATACCATGTATTATGAGAAGCAGCCGTAGATACCACATAATGAGAAATAACAATGAGCGATCACCAGTTAAGAGGGCCCTGGTTATTCGTAAAAATGGGACACATCCCACTCGTAATTCAAGCCTGCTGGTTTTCTGGTGTTTAAATTAAATATCCAAAAGACCTCACAGCTGTAGTCCACGGACCTGGAAGGAAGACTGGTGAAGATGGATGCGGCCTCCAGAAGGGACGACGAGGGCTTTATTTGCAGGAAAGTTTCACATAATGTGCTAGTATTCAAGGCATACTAGCACATTATGCCTTTACTTTGCAGGTAAGAAAAAGAGAAAAGCAGAGTTTACTTTCTCTTTAAAGTGAAAAACCTTAAGGCGTTACAACCACTTTAAGCTGGTCATAGACGGTTCGAATCTAGGCTGGTTCAGCAGGATCCGGCCGAGGTTTGAACCATGTATGGGCAGGCTGAATGCACCAAGATGATTGATGGAGCCTGCCAGAGTTTTACATGCGATTATTGTTAGCGGCTGTTATAGCGATAGCAATCATTGCTGTGTTCTCCCAGCCGGGACAGCTTCCCCCAATGCCGGAAGAACACAGTGGGGGTCATTTACTATAGTGCTGCCGCAAAATAGCGGCAAAATTGCCGCAAAATAGCGGCAAAATTGCCGCGAATCGCGGTAATTACCGCGATTCGCGGTAAATAGCGCTAAAACGGTATTCACAATAGCGCTGGGCGGTAAATAACGGCCAAAATGGAATTCACTAAAGCTCCAAGGTCACAGATAACTCCCAACTCCTTACTCCAGCCCAGACCTGGAGTTGTGCAAATAGAAATAATGTTTGGAGCATAATCTGATCCCCTAAATTGCGCTAAAATATGCGGTATATTGTTTAAAGATAATCTGCTTTTAAACTGTGTGAAAAAAGTGATTTCTACACTGAAATATCTTAAAAAGTCTGAGAAGAGACAAATACCCCGGCTCTTTACTCCTAGACACCG
>BLSH010518444.1:354354-371520 GCA_018402905.1 Glandirana rugosa | reverse complement strand
ACTACCTCCGAGGTACACAGTACACCAAGGGCCCCCATCACCAGGGATCACATGACACATGGAGCCTCCATCACCAGAGATCACATGACACAAGGGCCCCCATCACCAGGGATCACATGACACATGGAGCCTCCATTACCAGAGATCACAAGACACGAGGGGCCCCCCGCACACCATTTACCCCCCCTCATTATTGTTCTGACATTTTTAACCCTCTATGTTATGGAGCTGCACGATTCTGGGTAAAATGAGAATCACAATTTTTTTTGCTTAGAATGAAGATCACGATTTTCGCGCCATAACATCATCTTTCACATTGTACAAAAAAATGGGCTAACTTTACTGTTTAGTTTGTTTTTAATTCATTAGAGTGTATTTTTTCCAAAAAAATTGCATTTGAAAGACCACTGCCCAAATAGCGCGTGACATAAAATATTGCAACAGCCACCAATTTATTCTCTACGGTCTCTGCTAAAAAAATATATATATAATGTTTGGGGGTCCTAAGTAATTTTCTAGCAAAAAATACAGATTTTGACTTGTAAGCAACAAGTGTCAGAAAAAAGGTTAAAGCGATACTAAAGGCTCCTTTTTAAAAAAAAAAAAAATAACAAACATGTCATATTCACCTCCTCTGTGCAGCGGTTTTGCACAGAGTGGCCCCTAACCCCGTCTTCTGGGGTCCTCCATCGGTACTCTGGGCTCGTCCTCTTCTTGAGTGACCGGCACACTTCCCTGGGGTCACCCGTGCGGGCGCGCTCCCGAGTCCTGCTGTTGTGTGTATTCACACAAACAGCGGGACTCGGCCCCAGCTCCCGGGTCACTGGACTTTATTGACAGCAGCAGGAGCCAATGGCTCCCCAGCTATCAATCCAGCCAATGAGGATCGGAGCAGCTCGGGCGACTCGTCCCCGTCGCGGGTTCGTTTTGTGCTCAGGTAAGTAAAGGGGGGCTCGGGGGGGGGGGGGGCTGCTGAAGGTTAAAAGGTTTTTCACCTTAATGCAACCCCTTTAATCTTTCAGTGGTTAAACTGCCCTCATTTACAGACACTGCAGTTTATTCCTTTGATCTAACGCTGCTTTCACACTGGGGCGGTGTGGGCGTCAGCGGTAAAGCGCTGTTCGTCTTAGCAGCGCATTACCGATGTTTAAACTGCGCTTTTCGGCCGCTAGACGGGAGCTTTTAACCCCCAAGAAGGGGTTTTCCTGTCTGCAAGCGCACCGCCCCAGTGTACAAGCCCTTGGGCTTTCACAACTCGGGCAGCATGAGAGGCAGTTTCCAGGTGCTTTACAGGCACTATTTATAGTGCTAAAACGCCTGAAAACTGCCTCAGGGCCAGTTCACACCATAGAAATGCAATCCGGATGCGTTCCAGATGCTTTTCTGCATGCACATTTTTGGTGCGCTCCTGTGCAATTTTTTCCCCTCTTTCTTAACCTCAAATAATGACATGTGTGTTCCAGTGCGTTTTTGACACGTTTTTGATGCACTGGAATGCATCAGAAATGCGTCAAAAATGTGCATGCCGAATAGCATCTGGAACGCATCTGGACTGTTGTTCTATGGTGTGAAGAAGTACATGTTACAAAGTTTCTCTTTATCTCCGCTTAATGTGATAAACTTGGCAGGCTGCCTGGATTTTTTTTTTTAATTTTTGTCTTCTGTCAGAAGTGAGCAGGGAACTCTCTGCACTTGATACATAGAATTGGGGAAAATCTATTTTAAGATTGTGAGGAGAGTTGAATCGCAATCTCGATTTCTTTAACAATTAGGCTAGGTTCACACTGCTGTGGTGCGAATTTTCTGCGAATTTAATACGATTGCGATGCGCGTTTTTTCAGTTCAGACACAAGTGCGATTTCTACATGTGTTGGTGCGAATCTACTGCAAAGCTGTAGCTGGAGTTGGAGGGGGAAGCTATCGCAGTGATGTGAATGGAAGATTGCGTTTTCAATCCGTGTTCTATTGTAGTCTATGGAGCTGAATTCGCAACGCACAGGACCCTTTTTTTTCACGGACTAGATTTGCAACGCATCAGTGTGAACTGCCCTGATAGAACACTATGTTATTGGAGATGACTTGCGAATTTAATCTATCGCAATGGCTTCAATTCGCAGTAGAGTTCACAGCAGTGTGAACCAAGCCTAAATCGTGCAGCTCTACTATGCTATGTATTGTAGCTATGTATATCTCGATGTCGGGGGGGGGGGGGCTCATTCTCTGCACAAAGGAAGGTGTTTATGTATCCGGAGTGACAGGTGTCTGCTTACAAAGCAGTGTCAGGCTGTAGACTTGTGTCACCTCCTATGTGAGCGCTTACATGAGTAGAGGAGGATGAGCAGCCCCCGACACAACTCAGTAAAGTGATAAGGACACTTTTCTATTGGTATGGCCCCTTTAACTGGCCATGGAACGCGGGGAGAGGGGAGGGCTAACGCCAGCTGTCACAGACATAACCCCATCTCTAGCTATGATTGGAAGCTAGCAGGATGGGCTCCTCATCTTGTGACCACAGTGACAGCCAATTGCAGTGGTCACGTGATCTGGAATCTGGAAGTCTGCCCTAAAACAGTTGTTAATGGTGCCGGTCTTCTGTTATCTTGATAGGCCAGCTCAGGATGACGTCATTTCTGCATCCTAGCACACAGGCACCATGCCACAAATCTATATTGAGCTGCACATGCTCAGCTCAGTGTACATATAATCCCTTCCTGCCTGCCCCAGAGTCCCATTGCACCCGAGGGGGTCTGGAAGGTCTGCCTAATCATATGACCTCTGTAATTGGCTGTCCAATGGTCACATGGTTGGGAGCCAGTTACACAGGTTCCCATTCATTAGTACAGACCAAGAGTTGTCTTTGATAGCTCTGTCCTGAAAAAGGGTGCAGTGAGCACACCCTCTGCACAGAAACCTATGCCACCCCAGGATGCACATAGGCATTGAGTGGACGTTAAAGCCCACCCCTTTTGCTGCCACAAATATGCATTACATGGGTGGCGAGTTGTTGAAGACAGCGAGCAGGCAGTTAGGTTTATTCTATTGCAGAAGAGACAGTGAGGGGGATTTACTAAACTGGAGAGTGCAAAATCTGGTTCAGCTCCGCATAGAAACCAGCTTCCAGAAGGTTTACCCCCCTTCTTGACCGGGCCATGTTTTGCGATACAGCACTGATTTACTTTAACTGACAATGAACCAAAAAGTCACTATTAGCGCTTGGAGGACCCCTGGTATTTTGTGTGAGTGACACTTATACCAAAAATGAAAGTAAGGTGACACCAATTTAAATAGTTCAGTAAAAACATCATATGTTTATTTGAAGCAACAGATGGATAAAGCCAAATTGAAGGTAAACTAAGAAGTTTAAGGGTGCAACGTAACTCACTCAGAGAAATGAGGTGCAGTCATGCAACAATGTACCGAAATAAAATGTATATCCTTTTTTTCCCCACAAATAGAGCTTTCTTATGGTAGTATTTGATCACCTCTGTGGTTTTATTTTTTGCTTTATAAATGCCGGTTCACACTAGCACAATGCGGGAACCAGCATGATTCCAGTGCGGATTTCCACATCGCATAGGACTCGCAGGCAGTTCACACTGCCCTATGCGAACCTCTGTGGGTGTCAATAGAAGGTTAACGACACCCCCATATCGGTTCGCATATCGCAGTACAAACTGCCAAATGATGCAGGATTCGGATCTCATGGGTGTTAACACCCATGCAATCCGATTCCAGTGTGGACCAAAAAAAGGGTCCTGCATGGCTGAATTTGCATTGCACAGACATCGCATGTGGTGCAGATCACATGCAATGTCTAACATTGCATTAGTGTGAACCCAGCCTCAACCAAAAAAGACCTACAATTTTGAAAAAAAAAATATTTTTTACTTTCTGCTATAAAACAAAATCATATTTTTTCATGAATTTAGGCCAATGTGTATTCTGCTACATATTTTTAGTTAAAAAAATCTCAAGTGTATATTGATTGGTTTACGCGAATGTTATAGCATCTACAAACTATGGGATATAAAATTCAATTTTTATTTATTTATGTTTTACTAGTAATGGCGACAATCAGCGACTTATAACGGGACTGCAATATTGCGGCAGACAATCTGACACTGACACTTTGTGGAAACCAGTGACACTAATACAGTGATCAGTGCTAAAAATATGCACTGTCACTGTATTAATGACACTAGCTGGTAAGGGATTAAACATCAGGGGTGATGAAAGGGTTAATTGTGTGCCTAACCAGTATTTGTGTACTGTATGAGGTTCTTTTACTAGGGGAAGTAATGGATTTTATTCTCTGCTTTGCAGGGGCACAAATGACACCCCCCCCCCTCTGATTGGAGATCTGCCTTGTTTAGATAGGCAAATTTCTGTTCTGTGGGTTTCACTGAAAATCTTCTGGTGTCAGTGGACATCCAGTGTCTGGCACCCGCAGATCAGCTTCTGCTGTGATTAACCGCAGCAGAAGTGGCCCGCCGACACTGTTCACGTCCGCGCCCCCTAGGTGGAAGTGTAGAATCACGTGTATATATGTGATCCTGCACAGGAGGGCCACCCTGTAGCAGTAAATCTGCTACAGGGCAGTCTAGAAGTGTTTAATTGAACAAGCTGAAGTTAGAAGCTGATTGGCTACCAAGCAGAGCTGCACTAGATTTTGAACTCTCCAGTTTAAGTAAATAAAGCCTTTTGTGTGTCTCTTCTGTTATATAACCTGTTCCCGCTGGCTTTATGCATATATGCTGCCTCTCAGTGAGTGGACTTTAAAGCAGAGGATATATATATATATATATATATATAGTGCCATGTAAACATTTTTCTGTGCTTAGAGCATGCGCTCTGCGTGCTTCCAGTTCAGAGACTACTTGCGATAGGAAGCTTTCCATTCACCAATCACAGCGGTCACACAATCGGAATGTCCGCCTCCCGACATTTAGAACTTCCTAAAGGGCCGGGAGTCGGAGACAGAAAGGGGTTAAAGTTAGACTTTCGTTCTAATGCTTCACTCCTTCACATTTTCAACATCTGCATTGTAAAGCAAAGGAATGTATGTGTCCTTCATGGAGGCTATTCAGATCTTTGTAGTGCATTGCTCTGTGATTTGAAAAAATGAGGCATGTTCCTTTCTCTCTGCTTTTTTTCATGTACTGAGATTCCCATCAGAATAATGAAAATGTGTGTAAATGTGCTACAACGCAAATGAAGAAACAGATAACAGAAGACAGGGATAGATGTGAATCTAAGACCCAGTTAAAGGGCCACAGTGGATGGGAAGGGGTTAACATCACCTACATCTAATTCATGAAAGTTGTGCGTCAGTTTGGGTACCAGTACTGGCTTGTGCTCCATATACAGGTAGTACTTACTATTGCCTCTTTTACAATATGTCCCTATGACTGCAACAGTTTAAAAAGAATTATGGCCAGTGCACAGATGAGGAAGCTGGTGGTGGGCCAACTGTGGGTTGGAGTACAGAGACGCCAGGGCACAGAATGCGGCATATATGCTGCGGAGATCCTATAAATGTGACCACTTCCTGCTGGTTTGCTAGGTTCCAGTGGTCACTGATGTGCTAGCAACCAGTGATACATCCGCAGCCACATTAAGAGATATTCCTTGGCCAACAGCTGAGAGTAAACAAAGGGGTAGGTATGCTGGCTGGCGTTGTCCAATGGGCATATTTGGATGATGCCGTCCTTTTGTTTACTTTCAGCTGTCAGCCAGGGTTAGTCATTGGCTGCAATGAAGCTGTCAGTTGCAGAGCAGATGGTGTTCTAGTTAGTTTAGCCCCGTACACATGATGCAAAATTTGTACGGTAATTTTTGTACGATGAACGATCTTCCGATTTTCAGATCGTTAGTATGGTGCTTTCGACAGCCAATTCAGATTTTTCGGAAGACAAAAGCTGGATGTGCAGACTAAAATTTTTGTTGGGTGTAACCACAACGTCCGATTTTCGTATATTAGTACGGTTTTGGTCCAAAAAAAATCGTAAGAGGAAGACTATGCATGCTCAGAAACGAAAAAATACATACAAAACTATTCAACACATTATGTCACTTCTGACGTTGAATTCGGTCGTACGAGAATTTTCGTATTGTTAGTACACTCTTCACATTCGACATGAGACAAGCATCCAACAAAAAACTGAGGTTTGGTCGTCCAAAAATCGGATCGTGTGTATGAGGCTTAAGGGGCTGAACATGCACTGAGGACAGAGTGCTTGCAGTGTGGATGCTCCAGAGCAGTGGTTCCCAACCTCAGTCCTCCAGTACCCAAACAGGCCATGTTTTCAGGTTTTCCTTTATCTTACCCAGGTGCTTTAAATCAGAGTCAATGGCTTGGTATTTTGGACAGCTATTTTATCTAAGAAATTCCCAAAACATGGCCTGTTGGGGGTACTTGAGGACTGAGGTTGAGAACCACTGCTCTAGAGTCAGTGCTGCCCCCTTCATGCCACAGATTCACAGATGTAGCTGCCCCTGTCCGCTAAAAAAATCTGTTTGCTACGATGACATTTGTTGTATAGACTTCAGGGGCGACATTGCTAGGCGTTTTGAACGTGACCTCAAGGCGATTTCAGCGTGACTTTGGGTGACTTACAACGTGACTTAAAGCAACCTCCATGCCAGGCGACTTTGTCTGTGGCCAATCAGAGAAGGGAGGGAGTGGGTTGCCTGGGTAATTTGTGGGGAGTACCTTGGTCTTTTCTTTTTCCTGTAAAGTCGCTTCAATATAGATGGGGATCCGACTTGGAGGCGACTTCCATTGAATTCTATGGTCACAAGTCAGATATTTT
Organism: Glandirana rugosa; assembly: GCA_018402905.1. Lineage (NCBI taxonomy): Eukaryota > Metazoa > Chordata > Amphibia > Anura > Ranidae > Glandirana > Glandirana rugosa. The sequence goes on along the minus strand of BLSH010518444.1, from coordinate 364,708 downwards.
TATTTATTTATTTCAGGTACTTGTATAGCGCCATCAATTTACGCAGCGCTTTACATATACATTGTACATTCACATCAGTCCCTACCCTCAAGGAGCTTACAAACTAAGGTTCATACACACATACTAGGGCCAATTTAGACAGGATCCAATTAACCTACCAGCATGTCTTTGGAGTGTGGGAGGAAACCAGAGTATCTGGAGGAAACCCCCGCAGGCACAGGGAGAACATGCAAATGTCATCATCAGCATTGCCGTCCATTTGCAGCTGTGGGAAATGCTCCAGCCACAGGTCTTGCTGTACTGGGTTTTGGACCAAACTCAGCACATCTGGCTGTCATGTCTTAGTCACATAAACACACACGGCACTTCCACTGTTTGAATGAGGCCTTACACAGTGCTTTACATTAATGGTGCACCGAAACCGAAAATTCAGGATGCACTTGGCTGCAAACCGAAATGGACAGTTTTTAAAATATATATGTATATTTTTTTATATATCATTTTATTATGTTTGACTCTTTAATTCAATCATTATTGAAGTGATTTTGCATTAAAAGAAAAAGCGCAAGAAAAGCCCATCCCTTTCAATTCTATGTATGTCTTCACACTGGTTGTTGCACTTGCATTGCTCCATTTTTGGTGCACATTTGGTCAGTTACAAAAACACACCTCCCCATTGAAAGCGCAGTAAAATCGCATGTTTTTTTGGTGGTCAGTATTGGCACAACACGATTCACACAATACCATGTATAAAAGACACCTTTCCACAGATTCTCTTTTCTCCATTCAAACCTCACTATCATGGTCATGCCCAAAGAGCTGTCAAATGACATCATGGACAAGATTGTAGACCTGCACAAGGCTGGAATGGGCTACAAGACCATCAGCAAGAAGCTTCATGAGAAGGAGTCAAGTGGTAAAGCCTTTATTCACAAATGGAAGAAATACAAAATGACCATCAATCGCCTTCGGTCTGGAGCTCCATGCAAGATTTCACCTCATGGGGTAAGGATGATCATGAGAAAAGTGAGGGATCAGCCCAGAACTACACGAGAGGAGCTTGTGAATAATCTCCAGGCAGTTGGGACCACAGTCACTAAACAAACCATTGGTAACACAATACGCCGCCATGGATTGAAATCCTGCAGCGCCCGCAAGGTCACCCTCCTCAAGGCATATGTACAGGCATGTCTGAAGTTTGCCAATGAACATCTAAATGATTCAGAGAAGAATTTGGAGAAAGTGCTGTGGTCAGATGAGACCAAAATTGAGCTCTTTGGCATAACTCGGCTTGCCATGTGTGGAGGAAGAAAAATGCTGACTATGACCTAAGAGCACCATCCCTACAGTCAAACACGGAGGTGGAAACATTATGCTTTGGGGCAGTTTCTCTGCTAAAGGTACAAGCCGACTTTGCCGCATTGAGGGGCCCATAGACCGGGCCATGTATTGTAAAATCTTAGATGAGAATCTTCCCTCGGCCAGAACACTGAAGATGGGTCATGGATGGGTCTTTCAGCATGACAATGACTCAAAACATACCACCAAGGCAACAAAGGAGTCACTAAAGAAGAAGCACATTAAGGTCATGGAGTGGCCTAGCTTTATAATCCTATAGAAAATTTATGGAGGGAGCTGAAACTTCGAGTTGCCAAGAAACCTTAAGGATTTAGAGAAGATCTGCAAAGAAGAGTGGACCAAAATCCCTCCTGAGATGTGTGCAAACCTGAGAGGAACAAGCAGTGATTTCTTCAGAATAACAAAAGTGGAGCGTCTATGTATTTTTTCTCCACATATCTGCTTCGGGAGCGTTTAAGATCTGTCTCACCCGACTGTTCCAATTGGAGAGATTGAGTCCATCTACCTTGCCATTGCTATCCCTGGATGCTGAAGATACCTACCTGGAGCTCCTGGTGGAAAGTATGATTGGACCCCTGTGGTGGGAGACCACACAAGCCCGATTGACCCCCCGGTCATATGACTGAGAGGGTCCAACATCTCTGGTAAGAGTCCAACTGAATATTTAAATGAATTATGTCTTGCTCTCTTGGATGTGGATTGATCTGACTCAAGGCATTGAATCTTACATCTGTACACAATCCCCCACACCTTTGGATGGTTTTGATTATTTTGGACATTTGTTATGCTGTATAGATTTCAGCATCACCAGTTATACCATTATTATTTTTGGACATTTGTTTTGCTCCACGGATTTGAGCACTGAACAGATTTTTGAACTCTTTTGACACAATTTTTTGATGATACTTTGTATATTGTTTCCCTCGGCACACTCGGGATTACCTTGTTAAATGCCACTGCATTTATTTACCTTGTCTCTGCGATCCCGTGATGTTCCTGGCGGTGTCCTCCGGCCAGATCACCGCCCGATGCATAAAGGTTCTGGGCTCCCGGGGGCGGAGCCGTCTGGAATTTCAAAAGGTTACAAACACATACACAATACTTAGTAATCTATTGATTGCTTTACTGTATCAAATCAGTACACCTCCGATTTGTCCCCAGTGTTTTGCCCAGTGCCCTGCCTGCACCTGCAGTGTTCTTTGTGCCTGGAAAGCTGAGAGCGTCCATGGCATCCAAAAGGCATCCCTCTACGTTATCCAAAGTGCTTTTGGAGCAGCTAGAGGACAGCGACTTAGAATCGCTTGAAGAATGTAGCGTTAGTAAATCGTGGGGTTCTTCGTTATCCGAGTCTGAAAGTGATGACATTGACGATCCTGCACCCAAGCTCAGTGGGGTGCACACTTGGTGCTCTATTGAATGCGGACAGATCATGCAATGCCCCCAAGATTCCCATTTATTGAAGCACCTGGTATGAAAGTGGATGTCAAGGATGACAATCCCCTGGTGTACCTTCAACTATTTCTAATGTATGAGATGATAGAAAAAATCGCCACTGAAACAAACCGGTACCAGGAGCAACAATCCGCTACTTCTCATCTAACATTTTTGAGAAGTAGAATGTGGGAACCAGTCACCAAAGACGATATTTGGAAGCTTCTGGGCCTAATAATTCTTCAGGGAGTGGTGGGGAAACCCCTGCAGAAGTGGTATTGGAGAAAAAATAAATTGCTCTCCACTCCATTCTTTGGCATGGTCATGCCGGAATACAAATTTTCCTTTTATTATGAAATTTTTGCATTTTGAAAATAATGAGGAATTTGATGAAACGACTCATCCTGCCCTGAAACTGAAAAAAAATTGGGAAGTATCCCAAAAGATTATAACAAATTTCCAATGGAGCTATGTGCCAGATAGAGACATCAGCATAGAAGAAAGTCTAATGGCCTATAAGGGAAGACTCAGCTGGATACAATACATTGCATCAAAGAGAGCACGGTTTGGCATAAAATCGTTTATGATATGCGAATCAGCGACTGGCTACATATGGAACTCCATCCTTTACACTGGAAAGGGGACAACATTTGACAATAAATACAGTAATTATGGAATGGAAACATCTTCTGTTCTTTCCCTCATTGAGCCTTTACTAAATCAGGGCTATTTTGTGTTACTACAGACAATTTTTACACTTCCCCCTAAACTGTATAAGTTTCTGTTGCAGAATAAAACAGATACCTATGGTACTGTTAGAGCTAACTAGCACGACCTGCCACCAATGTTTGGCAAAAAGAAGCTCAAGACGGGAGAAATGGTTGCCTGGCAGAAAGGCAAAAGGATGGCATGACAAAAAAGATGTGTGCCTAAGGAGTACCGTGCATAACACCGCCACTGTTATGGTACACACAAAAGGTGGAAAGGACATCGTAAAGCCCCAGTTAGTGCTTGACTACAATAACACCATGGGAGGTGTCAACAGAGCTGATCAAGGGATGACATTTTATCCTGCAATACGCAAGCAACAAAAAATATATTACAAAAAGATTTTCAGGCATCTTTTGAAACAATGTTTATGGAATGCCTACATTCTGCACAAAAAAAAAGAGTGACAAGCCAGTGGTTCATGCTGACTTTGTTTGGAGAGTTGCAGAATGCTTTTTTGGCAAACACCATCAATGGCTGTGAACAGATCTGGACGTTGTACTGTTGGTGTTGTCAACCCAGATCGCCTGACTGGTCGTCACTTTATGGACTACACCAATCGCAAAAAATCAGCACCCACAAGGATGTGTGTGGTTTATTGTTCAAAGAGAGATGACAGTGGAAAGAAAATCTGCAAGAAAACCAGGTTCCATTGTCCTGATTGTGACGTTGGACTTTGTGTAGTTCCTTGGTTCAAAATCTATCATACCCGGGAGGTTTACTAAACTGTCTAGTATTACAGTGACTTAGTAATATTGCACCCTTTTTTGATCAAATGTCAGTGTTTTTGGTTTGATTATGTTATTGAATAACTTGTATTATTATATTATTAGTTTTTGTAATTATTTATAATTTATTATATTATAATTTTGTTTGGAAAGATTTAAGTGAGTTATTCCTAAGAATTACAGGCCTACAATATAAAAAAACGAATTTCCATGCAAAACAATGTACCGCTTTTAGACACAAAAATCTGACAGAATCATACCGCCAGGGAAGTTAAAGAGCCATTAGTAAACAAGTTTCAACATTAATGGGGGGAGTGGATGACATCGGGACCCTATGACTAAGCCCCAGTGGGCGGGGTGAAATGCATCAGAAAGTATGGTTTGGTGGAGATATGTAAGCTGAGGCTGCTCTTTATCGTTTATTCACCTGGGCTGGTTGGGGGTAGCGGGAGTACTGTCTAATATTAACCTCCCTTGCAGGTATATTATTCATGCAGCATTTCTGGAGGGATGCCCCCTTAAAGCGGCATTCCACCCAGAATTTTTTTTACATCATTCAAGTCCTTTGCCTATATAGACTTACCTTTGAAGGAAATTTTTTTTTTTATACTCATCCTAAGTCGCTTGTTGCTAGGTGGTCTCTGTAATCTGCCCCTATTAGGTCCTAGGCTCTTTTCCTCACTTCCTGCTTCCCCTGGCCTCCTGTGAGATGTGACTCATCATTTCCCAGGAGTCAGTGGGCTTCCCCGTACTGTAAAATCGTGTTATATACAGACAGGAAATTACATGATTTAAGGTGGACCGAGATCGAGGAGTGCATGATGGTTACCCACCATGCACTTCTTTCAGGAAGAGATGCCAGGAGACCCAGGATGGGCTTCAGGTGCCCTCACCTAAAATGGAAAAGTCCAGCAGTGAGAGAAACAAAATTGTGAGTAAAAAAATACATGTAATTACTAGGCGGTTTGAAAGTAAGGGAACAAAAGGTTACATCTAAATATGTTTTGGGCAGGCCCATATCTCTGGTAGACTGGGGTAAAATCTGGGATTTGACTTCCAAAGTTTCTAGATGTGTGTTTCAGAGGGAGACGGCAGTTAAGATACTTTATTTCTGGTATAGAACCCCAGATATACTTCATGCACGTCGCCCGGAGACGTCAAATCTCTGTTGGAGATGCGATAAGGACATAGGGACTCAGTTTCACATATTTTGGGAATGTCCTCCCATACAACAGTTTTGGAATCAGATCCAGGAGGTGTTACACACACTATTCCACATCAATGTCCCTCTAAACCCTCTGCATTACCTATTAGGACTAGTGATGCACCGAATGGAAATTTTGGTGCCGAAACCGATACCGAAAATGAAGGATGCACTAGGCCGAAAACCGAAACCGATACTGAAAATGACAGTTTTTAAAAAATATTTATATCTTATATATATAGTTGTATTATATTCCACTTTTAATTAATATCAATTTTAAATTAATATGAATTTATTGTAGTGTCAGTGAAAGTGTTCAGTCACTTGGAATGCTGAGCATTAGATGAGTGTGGCTTTTGGCTTGGCTGCTTTCATTTTTTCACAGACCAGCAGGGAGGGGTGGCAGAGGGGATGTGTGGAGTTGCTAAGGGCAGACTGCAGACATGCTGGAGGTGATGTGGACGGAGTCATCTGCACATACAGATAGCAGAGGACAGAGTGAGGGGGAGGAGGGGAGCAAGCGGATGGATTTTCGGGTGACCGGCATCTAATTTCAGCACGTGATGTTTTATCAGGTGCTCCCCCCGCCCCCTCCCTCCCAGTGTCTGTGGTGTCCAGGAAGAGCCCTGGATGTCTGTGCCTACTAGCACTATCTCACTCTGTGTCACGGAGCTGCATTAAATCACTGGGCAGCTCTGTAACAATGTCCTTCCTGGACAGCCTCCTCTGACACACGGCACAATGGTTCCTGACATTGGATCATTGTGCCGTCCAATACAAGAGGCTGCCTAGGAGGCGGGACATTGTTACATAGCTGCCCAGTGATTTAATGCATCTCCGTGACACAGAGTGAGATCGTGAGGAGGGAGGGGAGGACTCTGCTAGGATGAAGTGCGGCACCCAGCGGGGTGGGGCGACCCTGCATGACCCCGCCCCTTTTTCGGCTTCATTATCTGCAATTTTTTTCTTTCGGCAACTTGCCGAAAATGCGATTTTCGGCCGAAATGTTTCGGCCGCCGAAATTTCGGTGCATCCCTAATTAGGACTCCCAATAATGGATTTCAATAAGACTGCAAGGAAGCTCACATCTTACATCTTATTAGCAGCAAAAAGGGTTATACCTAGATGCTGGCTTTCTACTTCCCCCCCATCTTTTACTCAGTTTCTTTCCACTCTGGCGGAAATACGCAGGATGGAACATCTGACTGCAATGGTCGATGATTCTATGGCACGTTTCTCTAAGATTTGGGAGGTGTGGGATACTTCTCAATATTCCTTGGAGTCATATTGCCCACAATTATAGGAGTACAATAAGTGTGTCTTAAAACCCTATGATACTCTGGCGGTAGCGTTTCACAGACCTTGGTGCTTCTTCCTAAGACTTATTCTTGAGCGAAACGCGCTTTATTGTCTCTGTTATTTTTGTTTCCAAATATATAGTTTGGTACGTTATGCTCTCTTCATTTGTTCTGCTGGTATATTATATTTGAACAACTGAATTTTAGTTTTGACTCTGTTATGGAAATATTCCAGTCCATTGGCGTGTTTTCTATTTCCATTATTTTTCCCATACAGGATTGTTATTTTCATATTGATATATGGGAAGAGTGTATGCGCGTCTGTATTGTTTTATTCTTGAAAATACTATAAATAAACAATTAAAAAAAAAAAAAAAAAAAAAAAGGTTACATCTATTTAGTCTTAAAAGAGTGGATGCCAATAAAAAAAAATTCTGGGTGCATCCAAGCTGCAAGGTCCACTTTAAAGAGAAGCAGTGCAGGAATCCTATGAGAGATCTCGTCTGGATACCACTTGTTGAGAACTTGTATCTTACATTTTTGTATATTTATTATTTTCATTAGTGACTGTTTTAAACAGGCTGTAAAACTGTGAAATTATTTTAATTGCATCTATAATGATAAAGCAGCAACCCACCAGACTGTGCCCTAGTGTGTAACAGGAAATCATACAACTTGAAATAGGAAGAACAATTACCACCACATGGTGGGGATGTGGTGGTAAAACAAATATACAATAGTATGCCATATCCTAAGACAGAATTTTAGAATTGGTAAATTAAGAAAAAGGAATGGACTTTAACGGCATACTGGGTAAAATGTAAATGTATAAACTTTATTTGTTGCAGACAAACATGGCATTCAAATGCCCATATAGACATAAGACATCTAAAAATGACTTAGTTAAAAATACACATGTCTCATGTATCATGTATATTGTCACAAAAGGCCCCTAATAGGGCCACAAAAATGGAGTGTCCTCTAGGTCCTGACCATACCGATCAGTAAATGACCAAGAGGATCATACCATGAATTACTACAGACTGCTGGGATAACTCTATCAGACACGTACAAACCAATGCCCACAATAGCTTAGTGTGTATCACATGAAAACCACTATGGTAAAAATATGGGGTTAGATCTGATTACGCTGATGTGGATCCCAACAGAGTCTGTAGAAACGATTTCTTGCTTGCTCAACTAGTTTCGGGCTTTTTGTATATTTTGCGCTTCATCTGGAGCTGGAAAAAGGTATCAATCTAATAAACGAGAAAAGTATTCATATAAACATACAGATCATACTCTGTTATTGCATAGTAGAACACAGTATATTGGAACAAATACATGCTAAGTGACAATCACTTACATGGTATGATATATGATATGTACCCAAAAGATGTGCAATCGCGTTGGTGGAACACCCCCTGGGTACAATAGGGCCTCCCTGGATCCAATGGGAAGCCCCCTGGTATCTTCAGGTGCCCCCTCGATCGGCCTCACAACCCGACAGTGACCCAGAGACTGCACCAAGCAGGTATGGGGGCCTGTGTGTGATACAAGAATCCCATATATATGATATGATGCAAAAATGCATATAATGTATTATAATCACTGCATGTGTAATAGGAAAAACCTATTCGAACCAATGCATACAAGAAAACCTCTATACAAATTTAAGGGTACCATAAATACCTATGAGGAATATCCTCCAAGGGGGGTCAGTGTCCTTAGACAGGGTTGGATGACAATGTCCTCAAGGATCAGGGAATAGGGCCTCAGTAGAGTAGCCATAGTACATCAGCAGGGATATGCTGCCATGACAGAAACCTCACAAATACTTCTTGCTGGGTCCAATTCAAAGGAACTGTATAAAGAAATATACCTATGTCAACGCTAGGTTAAACAACTAGTGTGTTGAAGCGCATTCGTTTGTAGGAATGCATACATAACGGGCGGACCAACCGTCCTGAGCCATGCTTACCAGATCTTATGATGTATATAGAGGCGGTACGGTAATATCCCCGGGAGCCTATATGGACCACCAACCTGCCTGGACACCACTGATTCCCCTCTTAAATAGGCACACACGGTCCCAATTGTTGGCGTCTCCCAGTAACACGCCGCATGGCAGCGGCGTGTGACGTCATCAACCCGGTTGATCCACTGCGCATGCCTGGCACCGCCATAACAAACCCGCCCCCCATAGGCCAGAGCGCCGAAGAATACGACACTCCTCAGCCCGGAGGGCAGGAGAAGGATGGCCCGAGCATCGAAGCAGTAGGGAGCTCCCCCTAGTGGGAGACTCCCACGCCGCAGCACCCAATCCCCAAAGCAGCCTAAGGCCAAACAGAAGGGCGGGCAACAGCGGCGCTTTCAGCCGCATACCCGCCCAATGGCGCTGGCCCCGGGCCTCCCCAGATGGCGACTCTGAATATAGAGGGGGACCCAATGATAGGAATGGAAGATTAACCAGGGGGGAATAAAACGTGACCACCAAAACTAAAGCACAACCTTTACCAGAAAGCACTTGATACATAGCAAATGGATTTTGCTCAAAAGGAAGAGAAATATTAAACCTCATCGTATTACTTTAAATTGGAAGTTTTTCTATATCCTAACTAGGAAGCCAAAAAATTATAAAACTTTTTTACACATTGAGTAGTAGTGTTGCCCAGCTTAAACTCCACTGTGGAGGTTGTCCCCTATGTAGTAAGGGAACAAACACGGTGGAAGCAACCACTAGGTATAAGGTGCCCAAACCAATGGAGTAGCGAATTGGGGTCCAAGGGCGAAGGCACCACAGCAAGGAGAATATCGATCCACCAGAGCCCCTCATTCCATAATGACTGAATGTCGATCAAGGGCTGTAGGGCTAGAAATAAATTCATAAAGACAATACAATACCAATATAAATTCATAAAGACAATACCAGCTAATCCCAGAGGTGGCCCTTGGGATAAGATCATTCTGCAAAAAGAAAGGCTGTGTATTGAACGCCTGGAGGCTACAAAGGCCCCAGGTTTGAATGAGGTTTTGACCTATAGGCCCTTTTTATGATTTATAAAAGTCTTTCTGTCCATGGAAGATTTATTCAATGACAAAATCTGGTTGCTGATTTCTGTGGAGGTTGAAACCAGACATGCCAGCCCACAAGGGGAATCCCCTGGACTTTTGGGATTCCAGAGTCTGGTTTCTAGTTTATAGTTACAAGTCCAATATAAATAATATTCTTTATGAATTTATTTCTAGCCCTACAGCCCTTGATCGACAGTCAGTCATTATGGAATGAGTGGCTCTGGTGGATCGATATCCTCCTTGCTGTGGTGCCTTCGCCCTTGGACCCCAATTCGCTACTCCATTGGTTTGGGCACCTTATACCTAGTGGTTGCTTCCACTGTGTTTGTTCCCTTACTACATAGGGGACAACCTCCACAGTGGAGTTTAAGCTGGGCAACACTACTACTCAATGTGTAAAAAAGTTTTATAATTTTTTGGCTTCCTAGTTAGAAATGTGTAACTCATCATCACAACGGGTCGAATTTGAGGTGACACCTCCAACAGGGGAT
>BLSH010518444.1:329988-347354 GCA_018402905.1 Glandirana rugosa | reverse complement strand
GTCCACAAATGATCATAGGCAAACTTGAAAGAATGTTTCTCAATAAACGTCTTGCAAGCGGGCATTTGTTAAGGCCCCTTTCCCCCTTTCACACTGGCGGAGTCCATCAGCAGATCAGCCTGCTCAGCTGATCCCCGTTGAGCAGGCGGTTGACAGTTCTGTGTCTGCTCCGCTTGTGCAGGGTTGACACGGACACATAGAACTTTCCTCTATATGGGCTGTCGGATGGAAATGGACTGCCTATCTGTTTCCATCTGACTGTCATCCGATCTGCCAGACTGCATTTTCCCGGACAAGATCAGATTGGATGTCAGCGGGTGATGAAAAGTGACTTTCTGATTGGTTAGTATGGATAACAAACATAATTACTCTTTGCACTTTATGTATTCATTTAAACCTTATGGTGTTCTTTTGTTGAATAAATTCAGCCTCCAATATGATAGAAGTCTTCTGAGAGGCTCATCTGAGCTCCGGCAGACTGGCAGTAGAATGAACCCGGGCTGAGTACCCGACCCAATGTGACTGATTGCTGGCTGTGTGAGTCTGAACCTCCCCATGGTGCGAGTAATTAAAAAAGACTGATTCATTAATATCCGAGTATGGCTGTATTATACCATTCAAACTCATTAATTGGTCTGCAGTGATTTTTAGCAGAACGATGTGAGTTGGATAAAACAAGTTATAGGGCTTACATTTACGTAAGGCTCCAAAGCCCATTCATCTAATTGCCTACCGGGCACTTTCACCCCCTGCCTGCCCAGGCCAATGCTCCGCTTTCAGTGCTGTCCCTCTTTGAATGACAATTGTGCGGTCATGCAACACTGTACCCAAATTAAATTGTTTTTATTTTTTTCACACCAGTAGAGCTTTCTTTTGGTGGTATTTAATCACTGCTGGGTTTTTATTTTTTGCTAAATAAAATAAAAAAGACCCAAAATTTTGAAAAAAAAAACTTTTTTCATAGTTTGTTATAAAATTTTGCAAACAGTTGTGCGCTGATAAGGCTGCACTGATAGGCTGCATTGATGGGCACTGATGAGGCAACACTGGTAGGTGGCACTGATGAGCAGTGGTAGGCAGCAGTGATAGGTGACATTGATGAGGCACTAATGGGCACTGATTTGCAGCACTGGTGGGCACTGATAGGCAACACTGGTGGGCACTGTACTGATAACACAGCTGTGGTAAAGAGCTGCTGACTGGCTCTTTACCTCAATCTGTGATCAGATGTGCCTGGAGTACACAGTGATCACAGAGCTCTGCAGACGCGATCACGTCATATGACGCCTCCCAAAATTGGCCGGCCATGCTGTAGCCGTCATTCGGCTATAGCGCGGTCAGCAAGTGGTTAAATGATGGCTTGTGGTTTATAGCTTCTCTAAGTATTTCTGCATTTCTGTGTAAGACGGGTGCTCAACCTGTGGCCCTCGGAGCCCTCTGATGTGGCGACCTCAAACCAGGGAAGCACACGTCTATTATATCTTGTGGGTTTGGTGCGCTTTCTAAAAGAGCATTAAAACTCCTGAATGCAGCGCATCAGTGTGCAAGCAGCCTTATGGCAGACTCAGGACAGTAAGGGCTCATTTACATTTGTGGTTTGGGGAGGGGGGGGGGCAGTAAAACCACCTAGTTGAGGCGTGTTTTTACTATACCCCCCAACCACTGGCATAGCATCAGGGGTCACAATGGTGACCCTGCCCCATGCTCCATGGGGTCCATGCGACCTCCCTGTCACATTCTGTTTTGCACTAGGACAGGAGGGACGGTGGGTGCGGCATATAAAGATAGCCGATCCTCTCCTATTTTCATCCTGCAACCGCTGAAAACTGGCTTCTCCTCTTCTCCCACCTGCCGGCATTCAGTGGCTGCAGGAGGAAAATTTTCATGATGCTATTTATAATAAAAAATTCAAAATTCTGAACCATTTCATTTCGTTGTGGCCCACAACTGGTTATCAAACCACTTAAGTGGCCCACACTCTTCAAAAGGGTGAGCACCCCTGATGTAAGATGTAGTGAAAGTAACAACAATATATAACCCATTTTTCATTAAATATCCACAATACCAATTGTTTTTTGGGGTTATAAATAGCATTTTCTCATTATTTATAATGTGTAGCAACCATCTTATTTAGCAAAAGTTAGTTATTAAAAAAAAATGATGCCTAAAAAGATGCACTACGAACGCATTACAAATGCATAAAGAAGTGCATACATAACTGCACATTGGACGCAGGGATTGTGGTGGAAATCTGTTTCATTCTGTATAAGTGTTTGCTTAGGCCTCATACATACGGGCGTTTTTTAGCGTTTTTTACAGCTCTCCATGTAATTCAATGGCCCCTTAAAAACGCTGACGCTTTTGAGCTGTAGACGGCGTTAGGGAGCTGAAAGTAGAACCCATGGCCAGTTATGTCGTCCTATCAGGAGTGACTAGGCAAAACAGATGCAAAAGCATCAGGGATAGGCTGGCCCCTCCCATGGGGGCCGTCCTCACCTGAGCCTATAAAACCCCCTGCTGGCCAATAGCATTCAGTTTTGTTTGCCTAGTGCAAAAGGAGTTGACTGGGTTCCCTCATGGGACCTGCGTTTTTCTGCATGTAAATTTTCTCTAAGAAAAAGATGAAGACTTCTATCAAGTAGCCGGCCTTGGCATAGAGCGGATATCACAAATCCAAAGCTTTGCCCTGCCCGGCCACCTCCTGGCGACCTACCCTAAAATAACAGGGCAACATCGCTCAGGGCCCGTTCCGTGCGGGCGGCCTGTGGCTGTTGCCACTTGTGCCCAGTGTCTGGCTTTTGCCTTTCCAGTGGCCTTGGCCAGCAGCAATCCTTCCCGGGACAAGGGGGGAAAGTCTGCTTCGGGTGGCTACCCGCAATGCCCGTCGGACTGGTGAGTGGACCCCTCCTCCGCCTTAGGGCATGGGGGGGGGCCACATCCGGGGCAGTTTTAATTTTAGTGGTAGCTTTTCCCTGCCAAGGGGGCACCTAGTAATTGCGTTGCCCCCCTCCCACCTCCACCCCCCCCACCTCCGACCCCCCCCCGGTCTGCCGCGTTCGCGCGGCGTCGCGTTTGTGATATAGAGGGCCCTGGGGCCTGTACCGGTGTTCCCACTGGGGAACATTCGTTCGCGTTGCTGTTTTAGCCGCCGCCATTTTGTGTGGTTGGCTCGTGCTGTGCGAGCGCCATTTTCTCCCCGGTGGTGGTTTGTGGTACTGCACTCTGTGTAACTGCGCGCGCTTTCTCCTCAGAGAAGCGGCAGCTGCACGTGTGGTACAGTCCCCAGGCGCGCTTTTTTCTCTCACAGCGCTGACAGGCTACAGGGCTAGAAGCAGCAGGTTTGGCTGGCTCCTTGGGGTGTTGGTATAGGTGGGCTTGTCCTCCCAGGCTCCCTGGGTGGTCTCAGGTGGGGGTAGTTATTACGTGGGGGGGGCGTCCCATTCAGGCCTATGGCTGGGGATGGCGACGCGGCGGCTATGGACCCTGCAGCGCCCTCTGATTTTGAACCGGCAAAGCAGTGCTCCACACAAGCCCCTGCGGTCACTTTGGACCTTTTGCGGGCTCTTTTTGTGGAATTCATTCCAAAGGTTACTGCTCCGGCCCCGGAGCCCCCGCTAAGCTCTTGGCCCCCCATGTCTCCTCAGGCGAGGATTCAGATCATGAAGTCGCTTCGGTTGTCATGGGGACCCCCGTGGAACTCTCTGAAGTCGAATTGGTCCTCTCAGATAACTGAAGAGGACCAGGGGGCCTCAGTGGCGCGCGGCAGGGCAACTGTAGCGGCACTAATTGCTGACATCCGCCAGGCCCTGTGCCTTGATCAGTCAGAGGAGGCGCAGACTTCCACTTATGTCTGTGGGTCTATGAGGCCTCCTAAGTCCCCTAGGGCTTTTCCCTATGATCAATTTTTTGAGCGGGCTGTTTTTAAGGAATGGGGTTCCCCCAAAAATTCCTTCACCTTGCCCAAGCGTTTTGCGGTGCGCTATCCCTTTAAGGATGCTTTCCTTAAGCAGTGGGCTTCCCCTTCGGTGGACCCACCGGTGGCCCGTCTAAATAAGGCTACCACCCTTCCTGTGGAGGGTTCGCCCTCTTTTAAGGACGCGGCGGATCGTCGCACGGAAATGGTGTCTAAGGCTATCTTTCAGGTAGCAGGTTTTGCTATGTGTCCAGCTCTGGCCTCAGCAATGACAGCAGTCTCTTTTTGAGTGCCTCTCCTCGGTGAGCAAAAATTTGCGTTGCAATTGTGCGAGGAAGGAGTTGCATAAGGTGCAACACGTGGAGGAAGGCCTCCATTATCTGTGCGACTCCCTGCTGGACATCATGCCCATGCTGTCCAAAATTTCAGCCTTTGCTATAATCATCAGACGGGTGTTGTGGCTGAGGTCTTGGTCGGGTGATCAGGCGTCTAAGAAACGCCTCACTGACCTTCCCTTCCAGGGGGGTCGTTTATTTGGACCGCAGCTGGACGAAATCATTAAGGATTTCACGGGGGGGAAGAGTCTCTTTCTTCCGGAACCCAAAGGGCGGGACTTTCGCCGACGACAGGGCCCCTCTTTTTCTGGGCAGAAAAAGTTTTTTCGTGCCTCCGGCACAGCCGGGGTGGGTTCCAAGTCTGGTAAGGCCCCGGCTGGGTCTGGTAAGAGAACCTGGCAACGGAAACCCGGTAAAGCGGAGGATAAGCCCTCCTCAGCATGACGGGTTTCCCCCGCCCATCTCTCGGGTGGGGGGGGCGGTTATTGGAGTTTGCGGACTGCTGGACAGCTCACATCTCCGATCGGTGGGTCCTAGATATGGTGTCCCCCGGATATCGGATAGAGTTCAAAGCTCTGCCCCCAGACAGGTTCTTTCCCTCAAACCTAAGACTCCCGCAGGGGCGTCTGGAGGAGCTGTTAGGCACGGTCCAGTCCCTTGCGGACATGGGCATCGTGGTGCCAGTTCCACTGGAGGAGAGGTTCTGCAGTTTTTACTCAAACCTCTTTGTGGTGCCCAAAAAGGGCGGGGTCAGGCCGATTCTGGACCTCAATGCTCTGAACTGCTTTGTCAAAGCACAGAAGTTCAAGATGGAGTCCGTTCGCTCGGTCGTTGCCGCCCTGCATCAAGGGGAATTCTTGGCATCCCTAGACATCAGGGACGCCTATCTGCACGTTCCCATCTGCCAAAAACACCAGCGTTTTCTGCGCTTCACAGTGGGAGACCTGCACTACCAGTTTGTGGCCCTACCTTTCGGTCTGGCCTCGGCTCCCAGGGTGTTCACCAAGGTGTTGGCACCGGTCCTAGCACTGCTAAGACAGAGAGGTATCGCAGTGGTAGTGTACCTCGACGACCTGCTCTTGAGGGTGGAGTCGGCAGTGTCCTTGGAGGAGGACGTGAGAATCACGACCTCTACACTAAGGGACTTCGGTTGGCTCATCAACCTGCAAAAGTCCTCGCTAGCCCCTCATGTCGCCTGGAGTACCTTGGTCTGATTCTAGACACGGTGCAGGCGAAGGTGTTCTTGCCTCCCGACAAGCTATTGGGGCTGCAAGCGGCGGTTCGGACCCTACTGTCACGCCGGAGGTCCTCCCTAAGGTTCTGCATGCGGGTGTTGGGGCTCATGGTTTCGTCCTTCGAGGCAATACCTTACGCCCAGAGTCACACTCGGCTCCTGCAGAAGGATTCTGTCACAGTGGGACAAATCTCCCTTATCCCTGGACAGACTGATCCGTTTGGACCACCAGACCAGGGGATCACTGACTTGGTGGCTCCAGGCTCCAGCACTGACTCTGGGGAAATCCTTTCTTCCCCTCAACTGGTCGATAATAACGACGGATGCCAGCCTGACGGGCTGGGGAGGGGTGTTGGGTCAGTTGTCTGCTCAGGGCCATTGGTCAGCTCAGGAAGCTCGACTTCCAATAAATGTGTTGGAACTGAGAGCGATCAGGCTTTGCTTGTCCCGTTGGTTGACGAGGCTGCATGGCCTCCCTGTCCGGGTTCAGTCGGACAATGCCACAGCTGTGGCATATGTGAACCATCAAGGGGGGACAAGAAGTTCCGCGGCAGCTGCAGAGGCTGCTCTGATTTTCCGCTGGGCGGAACAACACGTTCCAGCACTCTCCGCAATTTACATTCCGGGAGTAGAGGCATGGCGGACTTTCTCAGTCGCCAGACACTGGACCAGGGGGAATGGTCCCTGCATCCGGAGGTGTTTCGCCAGATTTGCTGCAAGTGGGGCACACCAGAGGTAGACCTCATGGCGTCCAGGTTCAATCACAAGGTCGAGACCTTCGTGTGCAGAACAAGAGATCCGTTGGCGGTCGCCACCGATGCGCTGGTGGCTCCTTGGGGTCGGTATCGGTTAATATACCTCTTCCCTCCCCTGAAGCTGTTGCCTTGGGTTCTGCGCAGGATAGCTGCGGAGGGTATTCCGACGATCCTGGTCGCTCCCGATTGGTCTCGGCGCACTTGGTACGCCGATCTGGTTCGGATGGTGGCGGACGCTCCTTGGCGGCTTCCGCTTCGCGAAGACCTGCTGTCCCAAGGTCCCATCTTGCACCCTGCTTTACCCTCGCTGGCTTTGACGGCTTGGCTATTGAGGCCCAGATATTAAGGGATCGGGGAGTTGCTGACTCTGTAATCCCTACTATGCTTAAGGCACGTAAGTGCACTTCGCGCAAAATTTATCATAGGACCTGGAAGGCCTATATTGCATGGTTGGAACCCTCGCTCTTATTTGGTGTCCAGGGTGCTGACCTTTCTGTAACAGGGACTGGACAAGAGCCTGGCATTGAGTACACTCAAGGGCCAGATTTCGGCCTTAGCGGTCCTTTTTCAGAGACCTTTGGCTTCCCATTCGTTGATCCGCACATTTGTACAGGGTGTACGTCATGTGGCTCCCCAGTTTCGGCCGCCTCTGGCGCCGTGGGATTTGAATCTGGTGCTCTCTGTTTTACAGAAACCACCGTATGAGAAGATTAGGGACATTCCCTTGTCCCTTTTGTCGCAGAAGGTTGCCTTCTTAGTGGCTGTCACATCCGCGCGGCGGGTGTCGGAATTTGCTGCCTTGTCCTGCAAGTCCCCGTACTTGATTATTCATAATGACAAGGCGGTGTTGCGACTTCCACCTTCTTTCCTTCCGAAGGTGGTCTCTTCTTTTCATTTGAATGAGGATATTGTCCTTCCTTCATTATGTCCTCACTCAAAACATCCTAAGGAATTTGAGTTACACTCTTTGGATGTGGTGAGGGCCTTGCGGGTTTATTTGAGTGCTACAGCTTCCTTTCGGAAGTCTGACTCGTTGTTTGTGTTACCCGGGGGCTCCAAAAAGGGTTCGGCAGCCTTGTCGGCTACCATTTCCCCTTGGATTAGACAGACCGTGACCCATGCGTATGAGCTTCGGGGCAAGGTTCTCCCTTTTCCGGTCACGGCTCATTCCACCAGGTCGGTCAGTACCTCCTGGGCGTTCAGGCACCAGGCTTCGGTGTCTCAGGTGTGCAAAGCGGCCACTTGGGCCTCAGTGCACACGTTTACTAAGTTTTACAAAGTTGATGTTTCAGCATCTGCGGATGCTGCTTTTGGCCGCAAAGTTTTGCGAGCAGCGGTGTGAGTGTGTCTGGCGCTTCCTGAGAGGGTTCTGTTGGGTACAGTTGTTGTTGTTTGCCCACCCCTCTAGTTTTTGGCACTGCTTTGGGACGTCCCCACGTGTCAATTAAGAAGAGCTGCGTCTGTCAGTGAATGTAAGAGAAAAAGGGATTTTATTATAACTTACCGTAAAATCCTTTTCTCTGAGTTCACTGACAGACGCAGCTCCCACTCCTCTGGTTTTGTTGCACTGCTTGTGACAAACTGAATGCTATTGGCCAGCAGGGGGTTTTATAGGCTCAGGTGAGGACGGCCCCCATGGGAGGGGCCAGCCTATCCCTGATGCTTTTGCATCTGTTTTGCCTAGTCACTCCTGATAGGACGACATAAAACCCACGTGTCAATTAAGAAGAGCTGCGTCTGTCAGTGAACTCAGAGAAAAGGATTTTACGGTAAGTTATAATAAAATCCCTTTTTTTCCCTGACGTCGGGCCCGATGTTTTGCTTATTTTTTTCCATACGCCCTTGTGTATGAGGCCTTAAAGTCAAGGCTCCTTCACACCACACCACAATCTCTTCATTCTTTGTTTAGTTCTGCATACGCTTTTACATACATGTATTTGCAGTGCATCTATAGTGCATTTGCAGTGCATTTCTTAGGCATTATTTATATATGCATAGTGTGTGTATATACTTATGGTCGTGGCCCTCTGACCGAAGATAAATGTGTATCACATAAACACACGACAAGACTTGCAACATAAATAGACCTAAGGTGTGCCTTGGTCATCTAGTCGGTATGCCAATCGAAGGGGGCAAAAATATGCAGTTTTAGGGAAGTAGTCCTTTATTGGTACTGTGATCATTGAGCAAGTTTAGTGAAGGCTTGTGCCATCTCCAGCTGAGGATTTGGAATGTATCTAGCAAAGCAGCCGGACTTCCATCTGCCTAATATCCTGATCATGTGGTCCTGTACTCCATGCTGAGATGCAGCTGAAGCTGCTTTGATCCGAAAGGAATGTCCGGAGTACTGACCGGGGTCAAGGCCTAGGTTGGCCAGTAGGATTTTAACGTGCCTGATGAATTGGCTGCTGCTTAATGGGCTGAATGGGAAAGGCAACAACGGGCTAGAGTCGAAGTGGCTGGGTAGGTGCATCATTAGGCGGTCCAGTACCGCTACTGGGCACCAGGCGTTGTTGGAAGAGGCTGATGTCGACCCCGGGTCTGGTTTGCTGGGTTTGGGAGACTTCTAGGTGGAGGACGTAGTGGTTTTGGAAGCGAGTTAAGTGGTATCTGTATAGTATCTGGCAGCTAGCGCCACTGACGGTGAATTTGCTAGGCCGCAAAAAGCCGTTGAAGGTTAGGTAGATGGCCGCTTGGATGACTAGACTGGGCTGAACCCCGAATGGGGAGCGTGCGAGGGCTTTAGACATGTCTCTAAAGATGATGTTGTTTCTGGATGCTGCGTAGGAGGGACCTGACTGCATGGGCTATAAACAGAGAAGGTTTTGCTGAGTCCTGTAGGGACAGGAAATGCTGGATGCCGGCTAGGTGTAGGGTGATAGTGTTGTGAGAAAGAGCCAGCTGCGTATGGCAATATGAAATGAAGGCTAACGCATGCCTTGTGTCGCCTGTGGTGGCTTTGTGGCATGAGGTTAGAAACCTGTCGTAGGTGTTCCAAGCAGTGTGGTAGGCCTTCAGTGTGTTGCGGGATAATGAGCAGTTAATGAGCTGAGTTGCGTTAGCAAGATGTGGTTTCAATCCATGGTTAGCTGTGACCAAGGAGAGATAGGTGTGGACATTGGGTTGGCTCCAGGATCCTGCTTAAAAAATGAGACAAAGTTGAAACGTGATAACGCATCTGCTGCGATATTGCTTTTGCCTTGAATATGTTTACAGAGAATGTTGAATTGGTGGGTCAGTGACAGCTGCACCAGCCTGTGTAGGAAGGACATAATGGGGAGCGACTTGGATCTACCCTTGTTGACGATTTTGGCCGTAGCCTGGTTATCAGTAGCAAAGACCACGATTTATTCTGTCCAAGTGTGGCCCCAGGCCTGAGCAGCTGCCACGATGGGGTACAGTTCTAATAGTGAGGATGACTGAGAAAAACTGAGAACTAACAGGATTTCTGGCGGCCAAGGATCGGCGAACCAGTGGTGGCCAAAAATTGCAACAAAGACTGTAGAAGTTGCAGCGTCTGTGACTACCTGTGGTGATAAAGCTGATGCCGAGGCGATAAACATTGATATGCCATTCCAGTTTGTGAGGAACTCATCCCACATTGCTAAGTCGGCTATTATTGCTGGGTCTAATCTAATGATTTGATCAGCATCTTGTACCTGAGTAAGGAAAGACTAGGAGCCGTCAAATAAAAGAGCGGCCATGAGGAATAGTCCTCATCGCAAAATTGAGCATCCTTAGCAAAGACTGCAACTGTTTCTTAGTACACCCCTGCGAGAGAGTGAAGTCATGAATGACCGACCTAATACAGGCTAGTTTGTCGGGAGGCAGGCTGGCTTGCATGGCCACATGTGTCCAGAGTGACACCTAAGAAGGTGATGGCTTAGAAACATAGAAACATAGAAAAGTGACGGCAGAAAAAGACTGAGTAGTCCATCGAGTCTGCCCCTTTTTATTTTATTTTTTTTTTTGTTTTTTTTTTTTTTTACATTAACCTTGTTGTCTGACTATGGATTTATGTTTATCCCAAGCATGTTTGAAGCCATTTACTGTTGACTGTCTCACAACCTCTGTTGGTAGTTTATTCCAATCATCAACCACCCTTTCAGTAAAATAATACTTTCTAAGATTAGTTTTGAACTTCCCCCCAGTTAGTTTGAGGTCATGTCCCCGTGTTCTTGATTTTGGTTTCATATTGAAAAGACTGCCCTCCTGAACCTTATTTACCCCCTTGAGGTATTTAAAGGTTTCGATCATGTCTCCCCTCTCCCTTCTTTCCTCCAGACTGTACATATTAAGTGCCTGAAGTCGCTCTTGATATGTTTTATCCCCCAGACCTTTCACCATTTTTGTTACCCGTCTCTGAACTCGTTCTATTTTATCAATATCTTTTTGTAAGTGAGGTCTCCAGAACTGGACACAATATTCCAAGTGAGGTCTAACTAAAGATCTATATAGAGGAATCAGAACCTCCTTCCTCCTGCTGGTGATCCCTCTACTGATACATCCCAGAATTCTATTTGCTTTTCCCACTGCCTGGTTACACTGTTTGCTCATTTTGCAATCATCTGAAATAAGCACCCCCAAATCTTTTTCTTCTGTAGTGCTGGCTAACACTGTGCCCCCAATGCTGTACTCTCTAAGCGGATTCTTTTTCCCTAGATGCATTATTTTACATTTAGAAATATTGAACTGCAGTCTCCACTGCTTTGACCAATCTTCCAGCAATGCCAAATCATGTTCCATGTTACAGACCCCTCCAGGGATATCAACCCTACTACACACCTTACACACTAACCTAAATTTATTGGATAACTTGCCCTTGACAAGCCCAATAGGGCTGACTCCAGATCTGAAAAGGTGACTGTGGGAAAGGGCCAATCATAAATCCTTTGTCTAGTTTGGCCTGTAGCAGGGTATCAATGGCCTGTTCGTCAAGAGTTGCCGACTGGAGGTTTTTGCACTCGTGAGTGGAGAGAGGTAGAGTGATGAGGCTCGGTGGAATCCTGCTGTGAAGCCTTGGACCAAGAATATCGCCAGCGAAGGGGTGGGGTGGGTGGTGAGGTAGAACTCCAGGCAAAGGACATTCACCCAGCTTAGTCAGGACTTGATAGGCCAATTTAAATTACATGTGGTCTTCGGGTGTGCCTTATGGCAGCCTGTACAGATGTGCAACCACCGGCACTGGCTGTAGAAGCATCCACCATAATTATAGTTGATGCAAATGGCCGCGCCTCCGACTGATGAGATCGGTCATCCTAGTTTGTCCAGGTGTCGTTGCTGTACAAGGGCTGGCAAGCCGTGACCAGTACCTGAGGTGGCAGGGGGGGGGTTGAAGGGGCGTCTTGTGGCCACATTTGAGCACCAGTTCGCAGTGTGGGAAGATGACTTGCAGACAGCAAAGAGCGGGGAGCATAGGCCGGCGAATTGGCAACAAAAGAGTTCCATGTCAGTGACACTCCAGTCGGTCTTGATCTGGAACTGGCCAAGCCTGGCTGCCGCTCTGGTCAGAAATGAACGATGGTAGTCATAAAAGGCATACCCTACATATTTCTACCCTAAATCTGTCACTGCGTGGAGATATCAGTCCAGCTCCTCCCTCCTCCTGGGGGTGGCTGAACAAAGGACGTCCCTGAACATTCCGAATGTCACGGCAAATTTGATGACCGACAGCTTGCAGTTGAGCCTGGGATCCTTAGCCTTAATGACCACTAAGATATCCCCCCCCCAGGCATACGTCCTTTCCCTGTCTTTCCTTACGCCGTCTGGCACGAGATGGGCAGGGAGGACGGTGGGTGGGGCATCTGACGTACCTGCTGGAGGAGATGGCAATTCTGGGACTATGGCTGGGTCTGGAAGAGACGTGGGTGGGGGCACCTCCTAAATTGCCACTCTGGTCTGGACATCGGTGACTGCTGCAAACAACGCAGTGACCATAGAGTGCAGCTGGGAAATGGCCCCTGATATTGATTGCAGGGAAGCCTGCTGAGTGCTAGGCCGGCCGCAGCTGGCGGCGGGAAGAGGAGCCTGAAAAGTTCTGCCTTCCTGGCTGTAGCGGGGTAGTTAAGCTACTGAGCTCTGTAACGAGCTTGGGGGTAGTCCATCTGAGCCCGGGAAGGGTGACAGAGGGGTGGGAGTGAAGCACTCGATGCCGGCCTGCGACATGGCTCTGTTTATAAGACATAACAAGGGGGTGTGTGTCAAAAAAAGGTGTGGAAGTAGGACAAAAAAACCGAGTGGGATACAGAAATTCAAGAAGGAGGAAAGAGAAGTGTTCTACGGTGATGGAACACTGTATAGTGGAAATTTAGAAAACTCAAGAGAGTGTGTGGCACCAAGGTTGACTGGCCAGGTAACCAATAGCTCGGGTGCCTGTCTGTGCTGAGCAGAAACCTGTGGACCAGAGCCCCAGGGCATACTGGTGCGAGCGGCTGAAGTCTTGTACGGCCTACGTAGGAATGTTGCGGTCTGTAGATTATGACGCATGCTAACTCTTGGCACTGTCAGCAAGTTGACATTCAGTGACCTTGTCTGTGAGGGGGAGGGTCAGTCTCTAAAAACAGAGTGTAATGCAGAGACATATGTGACAGTAACTTACACCCAACCTTAGTATGCCGAATTGGTGTAGGAGAAATTGAAGGTTTAGTGATAGAGTGCTGCAGGATAACGTGATAGAGCGACTACGCACCTGACTGACGCTCTAGTAGTGAAGTCTTGGTAAGGATCAAAACCTGGTTGACCGGAAACCTGTGGTAGGGGTGAAATAAGTGAAAAAATGTATATCTCTTAATTTATCTGAACGGGCTGTCCCACCTCTGTTGTGTGAGTGGCCCTGATGAAGAAGTGATCCCTATGTTGGGATTTTTTTTTTACCTGAGGGAAAACGTCCAACCTATGCAGGATGCAGGATGAGACCTGAACTTGACTGACCTAAAGGAAAAACGACAGAGAAAACGATGAGTGGCCTGTGTGTAAATGCCACTAGAGATGAGTGGCCGATTAAGTGCCACTAAAAATGGTGTGTGGCTGATTGTGTGCCACTGAAAATGTGCTTTGCAAGGAGTTTATGTTCGTGCCTGCTTGCAGTGATTGCGAGGAGTTGATATCAATACATGCTTGCAGCGTTTGCAAGAAGTTTAGTATGCATGCTCACAGCGATTGCGCGGAGTATATGTAAATACGTATTTGCAGAAATTGCAAGAAGTTTAGTATGCGTGCTCACAGCAATTTGTGAGGGATTGTGTAGATGCGTGCTCGCAGCGATTGCGAGGAGTTATGTATCACGTTTGTAGCAATTGCAAGAAGTTTAAGACAATGAGTGTTCGCAGTGATTGCAAGGGGTTTACGATGATACGTGCTCGCAGCGATTGCGAGGAGTTAACAAAATATTTGTCTGCAGCGATTGCAAGAACTTTGAGTTTGAATGCGTGCTTGCAGCGTTGCTGGGACTTTACGAAAATACATGCTTGCAGCGATTTGCAAGATGTTTTGTGTAAGTGTATTTGCAGCGTTTGCAAGAAGTTGGCATTTGTACAAGCTGGCAGAGATCGCAAGGGGTTTATGTTGTTACATAATCGCAGAGTTTGCAAGGAGTTTACGAAAACACGTGCTTGCAGCGATTGCAAGGGATATTTTTTTTTGCGTTTTCTGGCGACTGCAAAAGTTAACGTTTGTACGTTCTAGCCGGGTATTGAAAAAGGGGTTATACACGTGCATGCTTGCCGTAAATGTATGAGGTAACTAGCACCCGTGCTTGCAGCGATGTGTGCTAGATGTCGTGCTTGAATGTGTGCTTGCTGCGACTAGCAAGTGCCTGAGCGTGCTCGCAGCGGTTGCGAGAAAGGTTGGGCTCGGTTGTGATGCGATCGTTTGTAAAACAGAGGGGGCTGCCACTGGAAGCATGTTTTATGGTGCATGTGAAAGTTAGTATCTAGTTTGTGCTTACAGCGATTGCATGGTGTAGTGCTGTCGGAGAGTCTGTACTACTGGAGATGAGTTTGCAGTGATTGCAAAAAAGTAACCTACTGATAGGTGAAGCATGAGGATAGCAGAAATAGAAAGTATAGGGATGTATTGTCGCCGTAAATTTCGTAATTGTGCATGGCGTAGAACCTTGACCGATACGAATCGGTAGGCGGGGGGGGGGGGGTTTCACGGAGTAATGACACAAAAAGATACGAATCAGTGGTGGGACATGCCATGAACCGATACGAGTCGGTAGTAGCAACTGATTTGCCCTGATGCGAATCAATAGTAGGAAGTAACATGATACAATTTGGTAGGTAGTTTAACGATGAATAGAGACATGACACAAACCGATTCAAATCGGCAGAAGAACTAACATAACCGATGCAAAGTAGTAGGGAAATTACATGAACTGACACGAGTCGGTGGTAGGAAAATGACATGAACCAATATGAATCGGTAGTAGAAATGACATGAACTGGCACAAGTTGGTAGGAAGGGTAGTCGATAGACTAGGGAAGATAACATGAACCGAGTAAACATTGTGCCCGCTACGGATTGGTAAATGGGTAAGAATCTGACTGTTTAGTAAGTTTGCAAGGTATCCAATATTTATCGGGAAAAAAGCCGGCCTAAGACTGGCCGCGTGGTGTAGCACCGTGCATGACACACATGGGAATTAACCCAGGGGTTAACAAGTTTGGTGGAATGGGAACTGCGCTTTAGGAGATTTACGAGTGATTCGTAAGTTGCGCTAAGGGAACCGAACATGCGAAATGGGGGACACAATAAACAGAAACTAATTTGAGATGAACGAGAACGGTAACAAATCCTACCTGCAAACAGTGAGCAAGGCTTGATTGACAACTCTCGAATAGCAACTGCGACACACCCAGTTCGGAACAACAGACTCACGAACACGAGTGAGCTAGGAAGAGTCGGCCTGGGGACGTAACAAATTGCGCACTGGAACCGACAAAGAGCATGGGGAAGTGAGCTGCTTAAATACCCTCCAGGCTCCTCCCATAAATTCAGGCCACCATACTGGCCTTCTTATATATATATATATATATATATATATATATATAATATATATATGACAGAATGATGGCCGGAAAGTGGTTCAGTTATCCTGACTGGGCATCATATGACGTCCTCAGGATAACATGCCGGCGTGGGGGCACGCATCGCGGCGAACGGTGGTGTGGGGGTCAGTCTGACCCCCTGCATTACTGATCTCGGTAAAGCGCTTCCATCAGAAGCACTTTACCATGCGATCAGCCATGACCAATCACGGCTGGTCACAGTGTAAACAGGAAAGCCGTTTATCGGCTTTTCCTGTACTTGGGTCTGCAGAACTGAGCAGTGGAGAGCCGATTGGCTGATCTCCTGACAGGGGGGGTCTGTGCTGATGGTTTATCAGCGCAGCCCCCCCTCGGATCGCCACCCTAGACCACCAGGGAGCCTGCCCAGGGACCACCAAGGATGTGCCCACCCAGGACCACCAGGGAGCCGACCAGGGACCACCAGGGAGCTGATCAGGACCACCAGGGAGACCACCAGGTAAGGGGCATAGTGCCCAATGTGGATCGTACTCAGTGCCACCTTCAGATGCCACCCTAGACCACCAGGGAAATGGCCCCTATCAGTGCATCTGCCCACCAGTGCCCCTATCAGTGCGTACCAGTGCCACCTGTCCGTGTCCAGTGCCGCCTATGAGTGCCAATTAGTGCCGCCTATGAGTGTCTGTCAGTGCTGCATATCAGTGCCACCTATCAGTGCCCGTCAGTGCTGCTTATCAGTGCTGCCTATCAGTGCCCATCATTGCTGCATATAAGTGCCTCATCATCAGTGCCCGCCAGTGTAGCCTCATCAGTGCCCATCAGTGATGGAGAAAATTTACTTATTTACAAAGTTTTGTGACAAACAGAATTTTTTTTTTCAAAATTTTCGGTCTTTTTTTATTTGTAGGGCAAAAAATAAAAACCGCAGAGGTGATCAAATCCCACAAAAACGGAAAATTGTATACTTACCTGACGGTAATTTTCCTTTCCTGATGCAAAGCAAGACAGCATATACGCATGGGCTGGCTCCGCCCCCACGCCCAGTTCCAGGATCCGGTTACACTATAAAGTCAAACACCTCCCACCAGGCCTCATTCTCGTTACTTATTATCACTGCGAAGCCTTTAGGGAGGGACCTATATGCTGTCGTGCTTTGCATCAGGAAAGGAAAATTACAGTCAGGTAAGTATACAGTTTTCCTGACACAAGCACGACAGCATATACGCATGGGACTTAGCAATCACCAAAAAGACAAGGGTGGGAAATGCTGAAGTGTTTAAATTGAGGATTATCTTTATCCCACGGAATGCCTGATGTGACTTGTAGGTAAAGCTGTTGGGAAATCTTTAAAATGGTCCTACATGTGTTAGATGCAGACTATGGTACGGTTATCTTTTAATTCTGGAGGTACTCCCTCGAGTTCTGTCCATGGATGAACCATCTGCCTAGTAAGCAGTTTCTGTACTCAAATTGATGGATTTGTCCTAGCCATCTATCCCTCTTGAACAACTTGATCCGTACAGGACAAATGTTTTACTGGACAGCTACTGTCCCCCACTGTTGCTGTTAGACCTGAAGAGCCCCTTGTTTGATCCTTTATAGAAGGGCCACTTCTATGTATCAGTTCGACCTCTAACCCCTTTCCAATCTTGTGGTAATTCGGACACATGTTTGGATAGGCTGGACGGATGATGTCTAATCCCTCTGAAAAGACGCCGACCACCGTGTAGTGCTGGTGAGGAGACACGTGCCCCTTCTGCCTGAAAATGGTAGCAACAAGGTCGATTACGCTTGACACTTGGATATCTGAGACCTTTCCTCTAGCCATACGGACTACTGCTTCTGAGTTACTGGCCACCCTAAGGAAATCTTTCCAGATGAAATGGAGAGTAAGACAACATGTCCCTCACTATTTGGAAGACCCAAGGGAAGGGTCTGCCCAGGTCTCGGATTAGTTACCAAGATATGCAAAAGTTACTGTATGCCAAAGAGTGAGGACACGTTTGAGCCTACCTACTGCTTAATTCCCCGTCCCCTTAATTCGTCATCCATCCGAGTTTGCACAGGAGTGAGAAACCGTATGTCATTGAAAACGTATAG
>BLSH010518444.1:299737-314885 GCA_018402905.1 Glandirana rugosa | reverse complement strand
TTATACGGAAGTGTCATCAGCACACCTTGCATTGTACGCAGCATTATATTTTGAAAATATGTGAAGGCATATTCACCAATTAGCCAATGCCCATCATCAGTTTGATTGCTTCCATACGATGACGTTTTGGAATGCATGCAATGGTATGTACACATTCATTAATATTATGATGTGCAATTGGAATAATCTCACACTAGTTAACATGGCAGCAGTTAGTTTGTAGAGAATGAAGAGAATACAAGATTAGTAAATGTATTTTTTCTGTCCGGTTGTAGTCAAGTCTATAGCGTAGTGGTTTATTCCGATGCATTCTAAAGCTTACAGCTCCAGGTTTGTATCCTACAGATGTCATCAGCACACCTTGCATTGTATGCAGCATTATATTTTCCATTTTGCTGCGGTAGTTCCCATACACCTTTTTCAAGCAAATCATGTTCATACAAGTTTTCAATGGATTCTGCAGGTTCAAGCCCAGTTGACATCAGCTATTCCCATATAAGAAGGCATATTCGCAGCTAAAACGCGATTCTGCGTTCGCGCGATTGCCTATACGATATGCTAATTGCCTTTAATGGGCGTTATTTTTGAGCGTTATGCGATCGCATATTCGCGATATAGTGAATTAGCCCCATACAGTCTTACTGAACAGCGGATGTTCTGTCTTTTTGCTGTCTTTGAGTCTTTGAAATAAACTGCTAACCAGAGAAAGGAATGTTTTTTTTTTAAATGATTCAATAAAATCTATAAGGTCTGGTATAAAGGGGATAGTAAATGGCTCCAGTGTTATTCTTCATTGAATATAGATGGGGATGGCTGAACGGTTGTTTCCCTGAGAGAGCTGTTTGTGATAATGGAGGTTGAGCAGAATCCGGCTGCACACATGATTTTACGAGAATCACCACACCTCCGTGGCTTCTGCCGTGTTGTCTTCATTCACTGCCTTGCCTACAGTTGTAAGAAGGAAAACGATCTCCATGTTTTCTCTAGCCTTCCAGAGCTCGATCAATTGGGAAAACACGACGTTGACTCCAGTCCAGGCTCATTTTAACTGAAATCGCATGTCTGGTTCCTTTTATGTTAGTATTGGCAAAGGCTCTGAAATTTCCATGTGATTTCAGTTTGATTCTACTGATGTTAACATACATGTTTATACATTTTTTGGATTGTCAAGTTACAATAGGCTGATGATCAGATTATTGAAATGTATTTGATTGCTTCACTTGAAATGTAGGTGTTTTCTAGTAATACATGCAGCATCTTTGTCATCAGTGAATGCTGTGTGGTCAGGGACTATATTTGTTTCATTTTGTCTTTACTGAAAGCGGTAATACTGTCTATATCTCCATTTAAATATAAATTATTATTGCAACTGTGTTTGCTGAGTGAATAATTGTACTAGATTAGTCAGACAAAGGTATTGTGAGTCTTATGTGAATGCAATATTAATTGTTAGCCTGCACGTCATGTGATTAATCAAAGAAAGGTATGTTATATGGTTACAATTGCAGAACTATGTATTTAACTGTTGTGCTTATGTGTATAGTGTAATGAAATATTGTGTATGCATGTGTGGCATAAAAATCTGTTTAAAGGAAACCTGTCATGATTGGCATTATAAGTACTTAGAGGAGGTCCAGCATGGGTGAAAAAAATTAAAGTCAGCAGCTACAAATACTGTACTACTACTACTACTACTACTGTAATACTTTTAATATTAGGGCTCTTATCTGTCCACGGAGCCCGCGATGTCGGCTTCCCAGCCGATCCTCGGATCGCATCCCGGGTGCTCCCGTCAGCATTACTGGTAAGGGAACCGGAAAGCGAAAGGCTTCACAGCTGGTACCCTAATGTGCATGCACGAAGCGCTCTGCGCTTTCTTATTGTCCCAGCAGCGGGGCTAGTAGGAGGGGGGCCGAACTTCAGAGAGACGGGCAGCGGCGATGGCTCATATAAGTGGGGAACAATGCCTGTCAAAAACAGATCCCCGATTCTCCCCTGAAAGGTGCCAAATATGGCACCGGAGGGGGGGAGGAAGCATATAAGCGGAAGTTGCACTTTTGGGTGGAACTCCACTTTAAACTAATGCCTGTTAAAATTATATTAAAGGCAATTTTGTTTGTTTTTTTTTAAATAACAAACATGTTATACTTACCTGCTCTGTGCAGTGGTTTTGCACAGAGCAGCCCAGATCCTCCTCTTCTCGGGTCCCCTTCTGGTTCCCCAGGCCTCTCCCTCCTGCCAAGCGCCCCCAGGACAGACAGCTTGCTATGGGGGCACTCGAGCATCCTTGCTCCCAGGCCGCTGCTCTGTGTGTCCATTGCAGTCATTCCCATTGGCTCACAGGTTGTGATTGACAGCAGCGAGAGCCAATGGCTCCTGTTGCTGTCTCAGTCAATGGAAAGGGAGAGTCCCCGGAGGGCAGATGCTCTTGTGCACATTGTTGGATCAAGATGGGGCTCAGGTATGTATTTGGGGGAGGTTGCTGCACGCAGAAGGTTTTTTACCATCATGCTTAGAATGCTAAAAAACTTTGCGCCTTTAGAACCACTTTAAGGGGATAGAATTTTCCCTTTATGTAGCATTTATATGAATTTAAACAAAAACATGGGTGCGCATACCCATGTACCAAAGGCAAAAGGGAGACAAATTACCTAACATTTATTAGGATCTAAATAAATGGTGAAGTTATTGTATGTGTTTTACAGTACCTTTTAGGATGGGGGCCAAAAACTCCATGCAAAATTGGGCGACTGAATATCATACATCACTTCTTTCCAATCATAGCTAATGGCTCCATCAAACAGGAAGTTACATTTTTGTGAAAACCATAAATACAAACAAAAATGCACAATACAAATTGATATCTTTCATAGAGTGGAGTCAGGGTCCCACATTTGGATAACTCTTGGTTATATATCCCAAAAAGATCCAGCTCCCTCTCTGTGCTTTCTGCCACTTTCTTAGCCTGTCCCATTGAAAACTATCCCATACCACAGAAGAGGTGCCAGCAAACAAAACTTTGGGTTAAATGGAAATTTGATTGGGTCAGTGTATGTTAGATAACTCACCTCTACCAGTCACCCTCTCAAAAAAGGGACTATGAAAAACCCAAGAGCCAAAAAATCACTAGTCCTCTTTGATATGGCAATGCCAGTTGTCCCTCAGGGCATCTGGAGTATTGGTCACCCTCCGACAAAACCATATTGTGCCCCCCCCCCAAAAAAAAAAAAACTAAGGAAAGCCAAAAAAAAGCAAACCAAAAGCTGTAACTCAACATGTTTCACTCCTCTATGGAGCTTTGTCAGAAGTAAATTAGTGATAACAAATAACCTAACCTATTTTGTGCACCAAACTGAAAAAGCACTTGACACACACACGCGCGCTTTTTTAGTGTGTATTTGTTTTGGTATATTTTCGCTCAATCAGAGCTGCAGGCAATAAACTGTAGTGCTGATCTGATGGTGGGGTAGTCTCCCTGCTGTGTCATTGTAGTCTGACAGCAGGGAGAGCAAACTGTTAAGCTCCATTCAAATATAGGCGTATGGGGGCGACAATCACGGTAACAACGCCCAAACAGAATCGCGGGACACCTGTTGCCCAAAAGAAGCTCATGCACTTCTTTTCCGGCAACAGGCGTCCCGCCAATCTATTCTGGCGTTTTTACCGCAATTGTCGCCCGGCAAATTGCAGGAAAAATCGCGCTGCGTTTGGGGTGCTATTGGAATCGACGAGCAACGCACCGGAAACGCCCAGGCGTCCCGTGATTTCCTGCTATTGCGAATCGCGGGCAGAATCACGGCGATTCTGTCCGTGATTTGGATCGCAGAGAGATGTGAATGGAGCCTTACTGTACTAACAGGGCTGAGCTGAGATCGTGACATCATCCACCTGCCGATCGGAGGAAGTCTTGTCTTCATTCATAACATACAATGCTCCCTCTGAATGGCTGAGCAGCATTACAGGAATGGGACAGTAAATCCCCATACTGCTGCCAGAACACAGCACTATATACTGTATGCAGCTTATACTACATACAGTTTATACATCAAGCAAAGAGGGTAAATCTGTTAGGCTACTTTCACACTGGGGCATTTTTAAGACGCTTTTGGGCTAAAAATAGCGCCTGAAAAATATCCACCCCAGTGGGAAAGTCTGAGTGCTTTCACACTGGGGCTGTACATTTGCAGGACGTTACAAAAAGTCCTGCAAGCAGCATCTTTGGGACGGTGCAGTGAGTGGTGTATCCACCGCTCCTCCGTTGCCCCTGCCATTAAAATCAATGGCAAGCTCTTCTGAAGCAGCTGCACATCACCTTGGAAACTCAGCGCGCTGGCACTTTTAACCCCTTTTTAACCCCTGTGGGGGGTTAAAAGCGCTGCTCACCACCCGCCCCAGTATAAAAGTAGCCTAAAGGATGTTGTTTGGTCCACATAAGCTTTTTAACTCCTTGACGCCGATGTATCACAAATATGCATCCCCACTGCACTGGGCTTTTTGGGGGAGCCACATATTTGTGTATCTCCCTTTGTGCTGGGATCGCACCACACAGAACTGCTGGAGTTCATTTTTAATATTAACAAGCTAATAATTTGTTGCTAGGAAAGCCTAGCAACCAATCACCTGCTGGTTAACTTACAAAGTTAACACCAGCAAGTCCCGTCCTATTACTGCCTGTCTCTGTGTGTCTCTCTCCCTCGCTGTACAGGAGGAGATAGAGAGCTTTATGCATCCTGGCTCTGTCACGTGGATAGCGTTATGTTCCGCGTCTGGGCACCCCCCACACCTTCACAGCTCAGTAAGCTCACTCCTCTCTCTCTTTCCCTGCGCTGTCACAGCGCCACTGGTGAGGGCCCCTCACACTGACCGACGGGCGGGCGGGGGTCCCTCACACGGATGGGCCCCTCTGCAGTAGCGGAGCTTCAGGGACCAGTCGCAGCCGCGACCTCTGTGACTGTAATTGTTTCACCAGTGCTGTCATCTACTAGGACCCCTAGGTCCTTTTCCATCCTGTATTCCCCCAGAGGCTCTCCCCCTAGTGAGTAGTTTGTGTTTGTATTCTTGGTACCCAAATGCATTATTTTACATTTTTCTATGTTAAACCTCATTTGCCACTTATCTGCCCACCCCATTCATTTGTTCAGATCTTCTTGCAAGGTTTCCACATCCTTTGGAGAAGTTATTGCCCTGCTTAGTTTGATATCATCCGCAAATATTGAGATTGGGCTGTTAACCCCATCCTCCAGATCGTTTATGAATAAATTGAATAGGATTGGTCCCAGGACAGATCCCTGAGGAACCCCACTTTCCACCTCAGACTATTCAGAGTACTCCCCATTTATCCCCACTCTCTGGACTTGCCCCGTAACCAGTTTTCAATCCATGTGCTCACCCTTTGATCCATGCCAACAGACCTTAGTTTATATTTCTATCTTCACAGGTTCTTTTCATACAAAGAATAATGTCACATCAGGTTTATAAATTACTACACTCTTGAACAACATTAAGAATTATGGGGCGGATTTACTAAAACTGGAGAGTGCAAAATCTGGTGCAGCTCTACATAGAAATCAATCAGCTTCTAGTTTTTTTGTCAAAGCTTAATTGAACAAGCGGAAGTTAGAAGTGGATTGGCTACCATGCACAGCTGCACCAGATTCTGAGCAATATTTAGCAATACTTGTTTTACCTTCATGTCAGACAGTAAATCTGCCCACTAAAGGTAGCAAAGGGAGACTTTTTTGACACTATATTGTGTTGTGGTAGCAGACGAGTTCCAGTGAAAGCACTGACACTTTTTTTAGATCTGGCTTTCTTATGGCAGGAAATTTGACTTAAAAGCATATATAAACTGTTCCAAATGGCATTTATCGATTTGCAAGCTGTGTTTTATTTATTTTTTGTCCAAACATCAGTGCTCTGGTCATACAAAAAAAAGAGAAAGGCTGGTGCCATGGAAGTCGGCTAAAACATCCTTTTATTATTGCATGTGAACAACAGTCAAAAAAGCCAACGCGTTTCGGCCATCAGGCCTTAATCATGGCTATTGGCTGATTAAGGCCTGGTGGCCGAAACACATTGGCTTTTTTGACTGTTGTTGCAATAATAAAAGGATGTTTTAGCTGACTTCCATGGCACCAGCCTTTCTCTTTTTTGTATGGACTACATGGAAGTTTACAGAGACTTCATAGGCTGAGTCCTGTGTTCATGAGGCTACACCAGATATTGCACAGAAGGTGGCAGCTCGGATGCACCTGTTCCATCGGTGCTCTGTTGCCTATGCCCCAAACTTTACACTGCTGTTGGACATGTTTTTTAAGCCAATCAAAAAAGTAAGACTGCTATGTTCAACACCCTAAGATCAGTTATTTAGGTTTTGTTGAGGGTACTATTGGGTCTTTTAACGCTTATGAATTGGAAAAATGTCTGAATCCCAGGGGAAAACTATGTGAATCTTGTATGAAGACATTAATATATAGACAAATGTGAATAGAACCACAGGAAGCTGCATGCATTGTGTTTACATTTGTCCATTGTGTAGGATAGTTCAATTAAAGTGTCTTAAGCCTAGTACACGGGGCCGAATGTTGGGTAACATCAGCTGATGATAACTGACTGACATTCGGCCCGTGTGCCGGCTTCTGTCATACGAGCATGCTGGATAACCAGCACCTGACCTGCTCCCGATCAGCGCTCTGAGCCATTGGCGGGAGTGTTCTGGCTAGGGGGGCCATCATTGAGTCAGAACACAATAGCTCAGCAGGGGAGATCGCTGTACTAACATTGGATTGTTAGTACAGTTGTACCGACTGGAGCTGTCAGTTTTTGGCGGTGTGTACCAAGCTTTAGAGTGATCAAGGGCTCACCAGTCTACTGGACTTTATTTAGCAGTAAAGAACTGCACTTTTCCTACACTCTTTAGTTGTATTCATTCATAAAGACAAGTAAAGCTGGACAGTTCCTTCAGTGTATACAGTCAATGTTTGGGAGGTTGTAATCTCACCATACACGCATGAACAATGATGAATGAATAGACATTAGCAGCTCTTTTTTTCAAGTGGTTGTAAACCTCAGTCATGAGATCTAAACAACGCACATACAGGTGAATCTCATACAATTAGAATGTCTTCAAAAGGTTAATTTATTTCAGTGATTCAATTCAAAAAGTGAAATCCATATATTTTATATAGATGCATTACACACAGAGTGCTATATTTCAAGCATTTTTTCTTTTAATTTTGATGATTATGGCTTACAGCTAGTGAAAACCCAAAATTCAGTATCTCAGAAAAGTAGAATATAACATAAGACCAATAAAAGAAAAGGATTTTTAATACATAAGTGTTGGCTTACTGAAAAGTATGTACAGTATAGTATGCACTCAATACTTGGTCGGGGCTCCTTTTGCGTGAATTATTGCATCAATGCGGTGTGGCATGGAGGCGGTCAGCCTGCGGCACTGCTGAGGTGTTATGGAAGCCCAGGTTGATGATAGTGGCCTTCAGCTCGTCTGCATTGTTGGGTCTGGTATCTCTCATCTTCCTCTTGACAATACCCCACAGATTCCCTCTGGGGTGTAGGTCAGGCGAGTTTGCTAGCCAATCAAGCACAGTGATGCCATAATCAATAAACCCCTTCCACACATGCGGAGCGATCAAAAAAATGGACAGGCGGACCTGATTGGATGCTCCATTCACCCTGATGGAGCGGCGGATGCCAAAAGTGCCCATAATTGGTTTAATGTTCATGATATCATTGTGCTTGATTGGCCAGCAAACTCGCCTGACCTAAACCCCATAGACAATCTGTGGGATATTGTCAAAAGGAAGATGAGAGACACCAGACCCAACAATGCAGACAAGTTGAAGGCCGCTATCAAAGCAACCTGGGCCTCCATAACACCTCAGCAGTCCCGCAGGCTGATCACCTCCATGCCACGGCGCATTGATGCCGTAATTCATACAAAAAGAGCCCCGACCAAGTATGGAGTGCATACTATACTGTACATGAACATACTTTTCAGTAAGCCAACATTTCTGTATTAAAAATGCTTTTTTTTATATTGTCTTATGTAATATTCTACTTCTACTGAATTTTGGGTTTTCACAAGCTGTAAGTCATAATCATTAAAATTTAAATAAAGAAATACTTGAAATATATCACTCTGTATGTAACACATCTATATAAAATATATGGGTTTCACTTTTTGAATTGAATTACTGAAGTAAATTAACTTTTCGATGATCTAATTTTATGAGATGCACCTGTATATCTGTAGTGTTTACTCCTCTCTCTCCAAAGTGTTGTTTTCTGTCTGGTGCCTTGTTCCTCTGTTATCAGCACGGGTCACTTCTGAGAAGTTTTCCTGACACATGCGATAAAATTTGTGCCGGGAGGTAGGTCAGCATGCAGCTTGTCTATTCACAATACAGTTCTTCTTACTGTGTGAAGGGGGGGGGGGGGTGTTCTGCCATTTTGAAGGAGTGTAGGAAAGAGAGGGCAGCAGATAAACAAGTAAAACCTATGTAGGAGGATTTGTTTCATCTTTCTGTATCATCTGAGGTTGGTCACTTCACTGGGTATGTGTTAATGGTTTGCAACCACTTTAAAGGGTTTTTTAAGCAGCACGTAAGTAAAGATAAGAACTAATATACTCTATACAATATATATATATACATGATTTTGCTTTCAGTAAAAAAAAATCTTATAAAGATTTATGCAGAGAGATTTTTCAGAAAAAAGATAAACATATTTTATCTTTAACAGATTGACGAACTGCCAGAAGGAGCTGTGAAACCACCAGCAAATAAATTTCCAATCTTCTTTTTTGGCACTCATGAGACGTAAGTCATTTTCAATGGATCAATATATGTTGTATGCATACCACCCCTATTGTATGATATTACATAAGGACATATGATGAAGTGAAGCACAAAAGGGAAGAAACCCAAGATTCACCAGTTGTAGGAAAGCTGCCTTGAATCTTTAGTTTAATAACTCAGGAACTCAAAAACAGAACTGCTCTGTACATTAGGTAACTGTACACAGATAACGGCCACACTCGCTTCTTTGAGATGCATGTTAAAATTTGTCCATCACTTGCATGAGTGGCCTTGCTAACCAATGGTAAGGTTTACCTGGCAGGATGGGGCAAGGAAAGAGCTATCAACAAACTATCAACAAGCACGTTTAGTTATTTGCAATACAGAGCACCAGTGGCGTACTAACACGGGGGCGGTCCGCCCCAGGTGCCACACATTGGGGGGGTGTCAGCAGGGAGGGTGAGGTAGAGCGGGTGGTGACTCCCAATTCATGTCCACAAATATACCAATCTCCCGCTGTGCAGTTGTGTAGAAAAAAACTTTTCTCCGGGTCCCCTCTCTTAATTTTCGAGCTGCGGATTAATCAGTCGCGGCGCTCCCGGCGGCTCCAGTGTATTGATATAGAAGAGAGCAGCACACGCTGGTCGCATTAATCCGCGGCCGCCAAAAATGAAGAAATAGTCCGCTGCCTGTCTCCTGGTCCCCGCCGAACACAGGAGACCCAGAGAAGGGATGTACCAGCGGCCCCAGGCTTCCATCTGGTGAGGAAGGACCCACCTGCAGGACAAGACAAGCAGTGCACCCGGGACCCAGGTAGAAAAAGCTGCGGCAGACGACCAGGTACAGGGGGGGGTCGACGACTAATAATGCTGCATTTGGAATGACACATCTGAGGGCCCCCCTGCTGCCCCCCCCCCCCATTTATGGGCACTGGTGAGACTGCCCTGATGGACACTGGTTAGGCTTCACTGATGGGCACTGATCAGGCTGCGCTGATGGGCACTGGTGAGGTTGCATTGATGGGCACTGGTGAGGCTGCATTGATGGGCACTGGTGAGGCTGCATTGATGGGCACTGGTGAGGCTGCGTAGATGGGCACTGATTAGGCTGCATTGATGGGCACTGGTGAGGCTGCGCTGATGGACACTGGTGAGGCTGCATTGATGGGCACTGGTGAGGCTACGCTGATGGGCAATGGTGAAGCTGCGTTGATGGCCACTGATCAGGCTGCATTGATGGGCACTGGTGAGGCTGCAGTCATTACCATAAAACATTTGTAAAGGGGAGGAGTTAGTAAGATGACCACGCCCATGTGGGGGCATCAGAAATATTTCTGCACTCAGGCATCTGTGACCCTAGGATCGGCCCTGTGAGGGGCATTGCTGTCGATTCGGGTACACTAGTGTTGCCCTCTGGAGAGTGAACCACAATGGATAACTTTTCAGAGGGTGTTTGACAGGTGACAAGGAAGCATTATATTGCCTCTGCGCAATCTGATTTAATCCCTAAAAATCTGCACCACCTTGCGTTTTTCGGGGGGTGCCAGATATAGGATCCGCCCCAGGTGCCAAATGCTCTAGGTACGCCCCTGTAGAGCACCCAGATTTTGGTGTGCTAAACAACAGATCCAAGGCAGATGGAGGCGCGTGCAAATAGCTGTGCCACTTTTTCGTTCCTCAACCCCTTTTCTCATAGGTTCACCTTAAAGTCATTTTTTTTGCATAGAAAGGGCTAAAACCTCTGTTCAGTTTTTATGATACAGTGCCTTGAAAAAGTATTCATACCCTTTGAAATTTTCCACATTTTGTCATGTTGCCACCAAAAACGTAAATGTATTTTATTGGGATTTTATGTGATAGACCAACACAATGTGGCACATAATTGTTAAGTGGAAGAAAAATGATAAATCGTTTTCCACATTTTTTACAAATAAATATTTGAAAAGCGTGGCGTGCATTTGTATTCAGCCCCCTTTAATCTGATCCCCCCTAATTAAAATCTAGTGGAACCAATTGCCTTCAGAAATCACCTAATTCATAAAGAGAGTCCACCTGTGTGTAATTTAATCTCAGTATAAATATAGCTACTCTGTGAAGCCCTCGGTGGTTCGACAAACAGCATCATGAAGGCCAAGGAACACACCAGACAGGTCAGGGATAACGTTGTGGAGAAATTAGGTTATAAAGAAATATCCCAAGCTTAAACATTTCACAGAGCACTGTTCAACCCATCATCTGAAAGTGGAAAGAGTACGGCACAACTGCAAACCTTCCAAGACATGGTCATCCACCTAAACTGACAGGCCGGGCAAGGAGAGCATTAATCAGAGAAGCAGCCAAGAAACCCATGGTAACTCTGCAGAGATTCACAGCTCAGGTGGGAGAATCTATCCACTGAACAACAATTAGTTGGGCACTCCACAAATCTGGCCTTTATGGAAGAGTGGCAAGAAGAAAGCCATTGTTGAAAGAAAGCCATAAGGAGTCCTGTTTGCAGTTTGCGAGAAGCCATGTGGGGGACACAGAAAACATGTGGAAGAAGGTGCTCTGGTCAGATGAGATCAAAATTGAACTTTGTGGCCTATAAGCAAAACGCTATGTGTGGCAGAAAACTAACACTGCACATCACCCTGAACACACAATCCCCACCGTGAAACATGGTGGTGGCAGCATCATGATGTGGAGATGTTTTTCTTCAGCAAGGACAGGGAAGCTGGTCAGAGTTGATGGGAAGATGAATGGAGCCAAATACAGGGCAGTCTTAGAAGAAAACCTGTTAAGAGTCTGAAAAAGACTTGAGATTGGGGAGGGGGTTCACCTTCCAGCAGGATAACGACCCTAAACATACAGCCAGAGCTACAATGGAATGGTTTCAACTTTCAAACAAAGCATATTCATGTGTTCGAATGGTCCAGTCAAAGTCCAGACCTAAAACCAATTGAAAATCTGTGGCAAGACTTGAAAATTGCTGTTCACGCGCGCTCTCCATCCAATCTGACAGAGCTTGAGCTATTTTGCAAGGGGGAATGGGCAAAAATGTCCCTCTCTAGATGTGCAAAGCTGGTAGAGACATCCCCAAAAAGCAAACCACAAAGGTGCACCGCTCAGAACCCAGAGCACAAAAAAATTCAGTTCATTATAAAAGTATGCACACCTGTGTCAGGTGCTCAGGTTCAGGATGTTTCTCCTCATCCGATAGTCCAAATTATATACAGCAAAAAGAACCGGCACACTGAAGTACGATATCCAATGAATTTATTCCATGCCCATAAAAATACAGCAGACGCGTTTCGTCTTGTAGCCTTGTTCACAGCTGTGAACAAGGCTACAAGCCGAAACGCGTCTGCATGTGCTGTATTTTTATGGGCAAGGAATAAATTCATTGGATATCGTACTTCAGTTACTGGTTCTTTTTGCTGTACATCCCCAAAAAACTTGCAGCTATAATTGCAGTGAAAAGTGGTTCTACAAAGCATTGACTCAGGGGGACTGAATACAAATGCACACCACACTTTTCAGATATTTATTTGTAAAAAATGTTGAAAACCATTTTTCATTTTCCTTCCACTTCACAATTATGTGCCACTTCTATTACATAAAATC
This sequence comes from Glandirana rugosa, assembly GCA_018402905.1. Classification (NCBI taxonomy): domain Eukaryota; kingdom Metazoa; phylum Chordata; class Amphibia; order Anura; family Ranidae; genus Glandirana; species Glandirana rugosa. The sequence continues at coordinate 302,464 of BLSH010518444.1, read as the reverse complement.
CCAATATAATACATTTACATATTTGGTTGTAACATGACAAAATGTGGAACATTTCAAGGGGTATGAATACTTTTTCAAGGCACTGTATCCAGGTTGATGAGATAGTTGGCCCCTGTCTCTGTAAGGAACTAAATTCTCTTTCTCTTTTTACTTAGTGTAACAAAGGACTAAAAATTGTATTTATGTTCTGTTTATTCTTGGCTAATTTTGATTTACTTGCTGGATTCATATGTTACAATGATTCCCATGTAACTATTTTTGCTTTCTGTGAGCTATATCGTATTTTTATCACAAATATGAGGAAGAATATAAATCGGCCAAAACCGATGAAAAAAAATGTTTTTTTATATTTTTTTTTTTGGATTTGTATTTTAGCAAAAAGTAAGAAATTTGCTTTTTTTTTCAAAATTGTCGCTCTTCTTTTGTTTATAGCGGCGATCAGAAATGACGCAGTGGTAATCAAATATCACCAAAAGAAAGCTCTATTTGTGGGAAAAAAAGGACGCAAATTTCGTTTGGGTACAACTCCGCACGACCGCGCAATTTTCAGTTAAAGCGACGCAGTGCCGAATCGTAAAAAGGGCTCTGGTCCTAAAGGGGGAAATCCTTCCGGGGCTGAAGTGGTTAAACAGCCTGGTAGGAGTATATATCATGTGTGCGCTGCAATATGCGTTTTTTGTGCTATATGCTGGCTGTCCAGTGTGCCCCTGTGCCTTTAACCACTTGCTTACTGGGCACTTATACCCTCTTCCTTCCCAGGCCAATTGTCAGCTTTCAGCACTGTCGCCTTTTGAATGACAATTGCGCTGTCATGCAACACTGTACCCAAACAAATTTTTATCATTTTTTTCACACAAATAGAGCTTTCTTTTGGTAGTATTTCATCACCACTGGGTTTTTTATTTTTTGTTAAAGATGCAAAAAAAGACAACAATTTTGAAAAAAAATAAACATTTTTCATAGTTTTGTTATAAAATTTTGCAAACAGGTAATTTTCTCCTTCACTGAAGTGCACTGATGAGGCTGCACTGATGGGCACTGATGAGGCTGCACTGATAGGTGGCACTGATGGGCACTGATAGGTGGCACTGAAAGGTGACACTGATAGGCAGCACTGATCAGCGGCACTGATGGCCATTGATAGGTGGCACTGATGGGCACTGATAGACGGAACTTATAGGCCGCACTGATAGGTGACACTGATGATGAGGCACTGATTGGCAGCACTGATAGGTGGCACTAGTGGGCACTGATTGGCAGCACTGGTGGGCACTGATTAGTAGCAATGACGGGCACTGATTAGCAGCACTGGTGGGCACCGATTAGCAGCACTGGTGGGCACTGTTGGGACCGAAGTCCCTGTAACAGAAGCCGGTTGCCGACTTTCTTTTCCCTCAAGCTGAAAAAAAAAGCTGATAGCTGGCTTCTGCTTACTTCCATGATCAGCTGTCATTAGCCAACAGCTGATCACGTGGCAAAGGGGTGCTGTGATTGGACCTTTACCCTGTTCCCCACCTAGAGCTTACCAGCATCATTGCATCACTTCCTGTGTAGGAACCGTTGAATGTTTTACATGCGGTCTCCTGTTTTATTGTTTTATACTATAAGTTTGTAATACCCTGTGCGGGTTTATTTGGAAATAAACACCTTTTTAAAGGCTATCACTCTATGAGGATTGCTTTCTCTCCACACACACATGTAACACCAGGACGGACTACAAGGAGAAGGAAGGAGAAGCCACATAGGTCCAACTGGTGACCCGCTGCACAGTGGCGGATACTGTGGATGCTTTGTACCCTGTAAGGGGTGACTCATTCTGGTAAGTGCACACCTTAAGAGCACGCTAAGGAGCACCACAACACTAGTAACATCAGTCACTTTATCTGTGTAGTGAAACCACGCACTGGGAATATCACGGTCACCATTCTCTTCCTGGAAAACAACAAGTCACTTATTTATAGGTTTTTCTTCATCCTCCCGCTCTTGCATAAAGAATGTTAATAAACTGTCTCAATGAAACGTGATATTTGAGTCATATATACGAACCGAGAAAATTTCAGAAGTCTAGTTAGAAAGACTTACAAAAAAACAGCACTGAAGAGTGACTTATGTGGATTATTATTATTATTATATTATTATTATACAGGATTTATATAGCGCCAGCAGTTTGCGCAGCGCTTTACAAAAATGAAGGCAGACAGTACAGTTACATCACAATTTGGTACAAGAGGAATCAGAGGGCCCTGCTCATTAGAGCTTACAATCTAAGAGGGAGGGTCAATTGATACAAAAGGTAAAAGCTGTGGGGGGATGAGCTCATGTAGAAAGAAAGAGTATTAGGTAGAAGCAGGATAGGCTTCTTTAAAGAGAAAAGTTTTCAGGGATCGTCTAAAGATGGATAGATTAGGAGACAGTCGGACTGATTGGGGTGGGGAGTTCCAAAGGAAGGGAGAAGCTCTTGAGAAATCCTGGAGGCGAGCATGAGAGGAGGTGACAAGGGAGCTAGAGAGCAGGAGGTCTTGGGAGGACCGAAGAGAAGATGTACTCGAGTAGGGGGGTGTCGAAAATGGAAAACATAGTTAACTGGGAGGGAGAATCTAACATTCGAGATTACTCGTCCCGGGAGACTAAGGAGAACATGGTTTAACACTACATTGACATGACAGACGGAAGTAAAAACATTTCGCGACGCGTTTGACGACCGCGATATATTTAGGACATATTATT
>BLSH010518444.1:208096-299727 GCA_018402905.1 Glandirana rugosa | reverse complement strand
AGGTTCTTCTGGTGACGGAACGATTTCTTCGACTCCCATTTCCACTACCTGACCGGTTCGTACAGAGGTCTGGATTTAGGATAATTCGTAGACACTCCGTAGGAGTTTACCTTCCACCTCCTCGCGTTTCAGATATTGTAGGTGCTCGAGGCACTACAACAGTACCTCCTCACTTTCTTCTAAGGTCACCGTTGGACACTTCGAGACCACTTGAGGTATGAGTTCTCCCAATTTCGTCACGACCTATTACCACCAGTGTGTTTTATAACTGTGAAACCCGGGTTAAACCTGTAAAAGTGAATCCCCACTTGGGTGAAAACAACGGTCGCCAAATCTGTAAAAAGGACGCAAATTTCATTTGGGTACAACGTCGCACGACCGTGCAATTTTCAGTTAAAGCGACGCAGTGCCGAATCGCAAAAAGGGCTCCGGTCCTAAAGCTGGAAATCGTTCCGGGGCTGAAGTGGTTAATGTCTAAACCGCTGGCAACAAAAGTGGGTTCACCCCTAAGTGAAAATGTCCAAATTGGGCCCAAAGTGTCAATATTTTGTGTGACCACCATTATCCAGCACTGCTTTAACCCTCTTGAGTATGGAGTTCACCAGAGCTTCACAGGTTGCCACTGGAATCTTCTTTCACTCCTCCATGACAACATCACGGAGCTCGTGGATGTTATAGACTTTGCGCTCCTCCACCTTCCATTTGAGGATGCCTCACAGATGCTTAATAGGATTTAGGTCTGGAGACATGCTTGGCCAGTCCATCACCTTTACCCTCAGCTTCTTTAGCAAGGCAGTGGTCTTCTTGGAGGTGTGTTTGGGGTCTTTATCATATTGGAATACTGCCCTGTGGCCCAGTCTCTGGGGGAGGGGATCATACTCTGCTTCAGTATGTCACAGTGCATGTTGGCATTCATTGTTCCCTCAATGAACTGTAGCTCCCCAGTGCCGGCAGCACTCATGCAGCCCCAGACCATGAGACTCCCACCACCATGCTTGACTGTAGGCAAGACACACTTGTCTTTGTACTCCTCACCTGGTTGCTGCCACACATGCTTGACACCATCTGAACCAAATAAGCTTATCTTGGTCTCATCAGACCACAGGACATAGTTCCAGTAATCCATGTACTTAGTCTGCATTTCTTCAGCAAACTGTTTGAGTGCTTTTTTTGTGCATCATCTTTAAAAGAGGCTTCCTTCTGGGACGACAGCCATACAGACCAATTTGATGCAGTTTGCGGTGTATGGTATGAGCACTGAAAGGCTTATCCCCCAGCTTTTCAACCTCTGCAGCAAAGCTGGCAGCACTCATACGTTTATTTCCCAATGACAACCTCTGCATATGACGCTGGGCACGTGTACTCAACTTCTTTGGTCGACCATGGCGAGGCCTGTTCTGAGTGGAACCTGTCCTGTTAAACCGCTGTATGGTCTTGGCCACCGTGCTGCAGCTCAGTTTCAGGTCTTGGCAATCTTCTTATAGCCTAGGCCATCTTTATGTGGAGCAGTAATTATTTTTTTCAGATCCTCAGAGAGTTCTTTGCCATGAGGTGCCATGTTGAACCCAGTGACCAGTATGAGAGAGTGAGAGCGATAACACCAAAATTGAACACACCTGCTCCCCTTTCACACTTGAGACTTTGTAACACTAACAAGTCACATGACACCGGGGAGGGAAAATGGCTAATTGGGCCCAATTTGGACATTTTCACTTAGGGGTGTACTCACTTTTGTTGCCAGCAGTTTAGACATTAATGGCTGTGTGCTGAGTTATTTTGAGGGGACAGCAAATTTACACTGTTATACAAGCTGTACACTTACTACTTTACATTGTACCAAAGTATCATTTCTTCAGTGTTGTCACATGAAAAGATAGAATAAAATCTTTACAAAAATGTGAGGGGTGTACTCACTTTTGTGAGATACTGTATATTCTTCCACGTATTTTTGGTAAAAAAAAATCGCAATTGGCGTATATTGACTGGTTTGCACAAAAGTTGCCGCGTGTACGAATGATGAGAATTAATTTATGATTTTTTTTTATTTTTTACTAGTAAGACAGTAGAGTGATCATGGCTCCCATACACAGTTAGTCTGTGATCACACTCCTTCCCCCTGTCAGAACGGAGATCTGTGTGTTTACATACAGTTGTTGCCGTGTCTATTTACCAGACTGTTGCTAACTGAACAGGACAAATGAACAGTGATCAGGAACCTGATCAGGAATCAATGAGATTTGCCATTGCTTATCTCAAAGTGGATTTACAGCATACGTAAAAATACGAGATGCTTAAGAATTCTGTTTACTCTTAAGGGCATTCTTTGCCCTGGCAGGTCCTGTCCTGCAGATAACAATTGCTGCCGTGTCTATTTACCAGACTGTTGCTAACTGAACAGGACAAATGAACAGTGATCAGGAATCAATGAGATCTGCCATTGCTTATCTCAAAGTGGATTTACAGCATACATTAAAATACAAGATGCTTATCTACACATTACCATCTTCCCCTCATATCAGCAGGTTCTGCACTTTGCTGTGGAAGACCTTCCAATTTGTAGCACTATCAATTGGGATTTCCTCTGCACCCCGCGTGTTTACAAAAGTGCTTGCTCCACTTCTGGCTCTTCTGTGTACACAGGGCATTCATATCACTTTACCTGAACAATCTTCTACTGAAGGACTCTAAGGCATAACCTTGTCCGCCAACAACCAAAGGAATCTTCTGCTTCTTCAAAACTTCAGCTGTATAATCAACTTTCCAAAGTCTCTCCAGCCCTGACACTCTGTCTGGAGTACCTGAGGATAATCGTCAACACAGCCCAAGCCAGAATATTCCTCTATCACAGTGGTTCTCAACTCCTGTCCTCAGGACCCACTAACAGGCCAGGTTTGCAGGATAACTGAAATGCATCACAGGTGATATAATTTGCTGCTCAGTGATAGCAGCATTCTAGCCTGCATCTCCCCGAGGTAATACTTAAAATCTGGCCTTTTGGTGGGTCCTGAGGACTGGAGTTGAGAACCACTGCTCTATCAGGAGAACGTTTCTTCCTTAAGGTCCCACATGTGGAATCTCAGAACTAAACAGCATCCCTTAGTTTGCTTCTGCGTGAGGGTTCTGAGTTTGACAGTAGCCTCCGATGCAGTTCCCTTTGCCCAGTTTCACCCCAGACTTCTTCAATCCAACAAACACATGACATGGAACAAACAAATGCAATCGTCCAATGCTAAACCATCAAGGGGGAGGCAGAAGTCAACTTTAAGGGAAATAAGTCTGATATTCTCCTGAGCAAAGACACATTCTATTCCTCTCAGCTGTACACATACACATGAAGTGGATAATGGACTTCCTAAGCTGTCAACGCCTTGACACAGGGAGTGGACTGTTCATCCAGAGACCTTTAAAAATACAAAATGGGGGATATCAGATGTGGATATCCTGGATTCCAGATTCATCAACAAGCTGAACAAATTCTTGGCCAAGAACAGGGATCCTCTATCCTTTGCTGTAGATGCTCAGGTGATTCCTTGGACTCAACAACACAGGGTAGAGGAAAGGGTTCTGGTGATTCTCATTGCACCAAACTCCCTCAAGAGAACATGGTACACAGATGTACTCAGACTTCTTGTTGACAAGCCTTGGCCTCTTCCAGACTGACTAGAATTACTGACCCAAGGCCCCTCATTCCATCCTGCCTCTGTGTAACTGGTTTTAACAGCATGAAACTCTTGAAATCCAGTTCCTAAATTAATAGGGGTATTTCCTATTCCACTATTTTCACCTCACCCATTAAAAGAGAAGTACATTTTTTTTTTTAGACATCATACTAACTTCGGTGGATGCAGCATCGGCCCGTTGCTGCATCTGTACCCCGGTGCCTCTGCACTGACAACCGATCGATCGAACACCCAAGATCGCTTGGCTTTCAGTTCTCCATGAATAGAGAGCTGTAGACTGTGAGTTACATCTTTCTGCTCTTCCCCCTCCTTGCTCATTGGAGCGCTGGGCTGTGGAGGGGGCGGAGCAGCCATCTCAGTCTCTCATCAGCTCACTGAGAGGCTGAGCCGGGTGTCAGTCCAGGCACCTGGCGGATCCAGACTTTATTGTCGCGATGACGCGGTGCCTGGACTGATTCCTGCGGACTTCAGCCTGCTCTCTGCTGAAAATGGGTCACCGGAGTGCAAAACGAATTGCACTTCTGTGATCCATAGGAGAAGCCCAGCCAAACACGCTTTAGCTGGACTTCTTCTTTAAAAGAAAATCCAACTCCTGCAAGATTTACCATCATTCATCGATAGCTTTCTTTGTCTCATGCGAGAACAGGAAGCTGAGTCCCCGGGAATACTCTATTTCTCATATTTTGTAATTTCTTCAGTCTGGTCTTGACCAGCATCTGGCCCTGATTACCCTCAAATAAAAGGTTTCTGCCCTATCCATTATATTTCAGAAACCACTTGCCTCTCAATCTCTTAATCAGGACTTTTTGGGGGAGCTGCTCATATAAACATATTAGGAAATTTTGACTTACCTGTACATTTCTTATCATGGAGTGCAGTGCAGGTCACAGACCCCTCCCCTCTGTGTCTTGATCACTTTTTATTTCTTTCTAAAGAACAAGAGTCTCACGGAGCGGAGGGGGTTATATTAGTGTGTACAAGGGGCAGCCCCAGCAGCAAGTTTTTTTTTTCCATTGCCCACTCACCCCAGCAGCAAATTTTTTTCCATTGCCCACTCACCCCAGCAGCAAGTTTTTTTTTTCATTGCCCACTCACCTGAAGATAGGGCGCATATAACCCATGTTCTAGGAATACAAGTTCTGTGTCCTGTACAATACTTAAAGGTAAGGAATTTACAGGTACGCCAATGTAAGTTCCTATTTTTCCAGTAAGCAGTTCAGTGTTTGTATGTCATTTGCTGTCCATATGTTTCTCAGCCCCATCTATTGTTAATAAATCCACAATGAAGTTGCAGATGTGAATTATGCCAGTATTGGTTTCAACACACTATCTGGGCGCTTATGCATCTAAATTGTTTGGTTTTGTTTTTATTTAATATAACTTTTATCAGTACTATTTGCACCATATATAAGAAGATAATGAAAATGGGCAATGTACACATTCATGCTTGTCCAAGATACAATGCAGACATACACATTTGCATCTTGGTTGCCTGGCAATGTGTAGCTGCTGCTTAGCAGGCTTAACTTTGGTTACATTATAATTATTATTATTATAATACAGGATTTATATAGCGCCAACAGTTTGCACAGCGGTTTACATAAAGAAGGGACACAGTACAATTACAATACAGTTCAATACAAAAGGAATAGGAGGAGGGCCCTGCTCATGGAGCTTACACTCTAAACCTGTTGTGTCTTGCTTCAGCATGCTCTTTGGTCACAACTGACTAGTGACAGGCACACATGCACACTGTCCACATTAATTATCTTTTACAGGTGATGTGCACATGCCTGATGGTTGCTAAAGAACGCTTGGTCAACTGAGGTTGTTCTTCAGCAGGCACAATGACAGATTTACAGTACTGTAGTCTTTGTTTTTTCGCTTCTATTTTGAGATATTAGATTAGGTGTTTTATGATTATATATGATTTGTAAATCAACTATATGTGAGTTTGGATTTATTTACACAAGCTTTGTACTGACCATATACTGCGCATATGGTCTTACAGGGTTGTTGCATATTGATCTCATTCATGCTTCTTTGTGATTGGTAACTTTTTTATTTTTTATTTTGAAGTCACAGTGACCATTTCCACTATTGTATCTCCCCCTGTTACTGCAGATGTATGTGGTCTCTGAATAAATAAGACTGGGCAGTCCAGTAGGCACCAGAGTAGGCACTTGCTGCAATCCTTAATCAACACTCAATTAGGCCCCATTCACACAAACGTTGCGATCAGGTCCACCTGAAAAATGGACACGGACCTGTTATCCCCCTGCTCAGCAGAGATCAGTGGACATATTCCCTGCTGAACAAGTAGATCGCAGACGGAGTTCGCCCCGTGTGAAAGGACCCTAACAGAACTGGATGGCCACAGCCAACCACTTTCTCTACAATACAAGTTTGTGTGAGGATACTTGTGATGAGGGAGGATGCAAAGGGAACTGGAGTGGGAGTACAGGAAGCAACATTTTGACTGGGAAAATAGCATCAATTAATGTAATTCGGCAAAAATTCGGACCTGATTCGCACCTGAATCGGTGTACAGGGACACACTGGACCCCCTGCTGTGAGCTGCAGCAAGTGTGAACCCAGCTTAAATCAACCCCAATATTATGTTTCCTTGTACTGGGTTTAGTGATTTTGAAGCACCACTATATGCTTTGCAACAATATCAATAGTGTGTTCTATATTTCCTAAATGTTTTTATACTATCCCCACTAACCTAAACAACTTAAGACCCATCTCATTGCTCCCATTCACCTCTGAACTTCTAGAACGCTTAGTCTACAACTGTCTTAGCTCTTCCTCAGTGAAAATAACCTTCTTGACCCCTTACAATCTGGCTTTCGCTTGCAGCATTCCACAGAAACTGGCTTACTAAAATTCACTAACGATTTACTAATTGCTAAAACCAATAGCCACTACTCCATACCCCTACTGCTTGACATCTGTGCGGCCTTTGATTCTGTTGACCACCCAATCCTTCTCAATAAACTCTGTTCCCTTGGCCTCCAAGATTCTGCTCTATCCTGGTTCTCCTACCTACCACAGTGCTCCTTCAGTGTTACCTACAACTGTCTCCTCCTCTCCATTACCCCTTTCGGTGGGGTCCCCCAAGGCTCTGTTCTTGGACCCCTTCTCTTCTCTATCTACACCTCCTCCTTTGGTCACTTGATAACCACCCACGGCTTCAAATACCATCTGTACGCCGATGACACCCAAATCTGTCCACTCCTCACTTCACTCCTTCAGTCTCCTCTCGCATTACTAACTTACTACATGACATATCAGCATGGATTTCGCACCTATTCCTTAAACTAAATCTCTCTATAACCAAGCTCATAATATTCACCCCCCCCCCCCCCTGTACCCCCCTCCATGACTTTTCTATCAAAATCCATAATGCAGCCATCAATACCTCCCCTCATGCCAGGGTGCTAGTTGTAATCCTAGACTCTGACCTGTGCTTTCGGCCCCAAATCCAATCGTTGTCAAAAGCTTGTAGACTTCACCTCCGTAACATCTCTACAAATGCCCCTTTTTTAACTAATGAAACCACCAAGCTACTCATTCACTCCCTTGTTATCTCTCGCCTTGACTGTTGCAACTCCCTTCTCATTGGCCTACCTCTCCATAGGCTACCCCCTTTTCAGTCTATCTTGAATGATGCTGCCAGACTTATCCACCTTACCAACTGCTCAGTGTCTGCCACCCCTCTCCGCCAGTCCCTACACTGCCTCCCAATCGCCCTGCAAATTAAATTCAAAATACTAACCATAACATACAAAGCCATTCATAACTCTGCCCAGACTACATCACCAATCTTGCCTCCAAATATCACCCAAATTGTCCTCTCTGCTCTTCTCAAGACCTCCTACTCTCAAGTTCCCTTGTTTCCACCTCCCATGCTCATCTCCAGGATTTCTCCAGAGCCTCTCCCATCCTTTGGAACTCTCTCCCTCAACCTGTCCAGCTATCTCCTACTCTAGCTGCCTTCAAGTGATCCCTGAAAACTCATCTCTTCAGTTAAGCCATACCTCCAACTAATCTTTTACCACTTCCATCAGCTCATTCCCCACAGTTACAACCTTTTTGTACCACCTGCCCCACCCTCTTAGATTGTAAGCTTTTCTGAGAAGGGCCCTCTTTATCCTCTTTTTTTTTTGTTTTTTTTATATTGTAACTGTATTGTCTCCCTTTTATATTGTAAAGTGCTGCATAAACTGTTGGCGCTATATAAATCCTGTATAATAATGCTAATAATAATTTATTGTTGAGCAAACATTGGTACAGATATCTACAAAATGTCAAACATACATCTGGAGATTTTATTGCACCAGGTCGATGCACTCTTCTTCATTTTGTCTCTTTTAATAACTGGACCTTTTTTGTATATTTTTGGCGATTTTGAGATTAACTTTTTTTTAGCATTGCTGCTGCAAAAATTCATTGCACTCCAGAGACGTATTTTATTTTTATTTTAGAGCAATTTTCCTTTTATAGGTTCACATTTTCAGTGTAAGCTGTATTGTTAAAGAGGAAATTCTTGTCAGGGCATATGCTGTAACTATTTACTTACATGTATAACTTTCTTGTTTGCTTTTTCTATTAAACTGATTTCTTATGACTTTCCTGAAATTGATCTGGGTCGCTTCTCTTATGTAAAGCATGTGTTAATGGTGGTTGCACAGTTATGATTGTTAAAGAAGACGTCTCATGAGCAGTGAAAACCTAATTGCTGGTCTATTCATTTATGTTGAAATACTTCTCTCTGCTTTTCACAAGAATTGCTAAACGATTCTCCTGCAAGTCACGTTTATGTTTGATTTTGTTGTCTGTCTGCTCCTACCTGCCCGAAGTCAGATTTGTGGGCATTCCTACTGTGTAGATTAAGTGAAGCTCTTCGGTCATCACTCCCTGCTACGCTATAGCCGCCATCAATAGTCGCTGTGTTCTCCAGCTTTCCCCATTGGGAGAACACAATGGCTCCACGGGAATGATTATCCCATGGGTGCCCAACCGCTGGCCCGCGCCATCCTCTGAGGTGGCCCGTGCCTCCTGCTCTGGGATGTCGGGTCGGCAAACCCAGATTGCGGGTTCTCGACCCGCCATCCCCGAGTGTCAGTGTAAAGAATGGAGCCGGCGCTAGTGGAAGCGGAGCCGATGCTTCCTGTATAGCACAGACTCCTTCACAGGCGAAGTGATATCAAATGTGCTCCGCCTGTGACACAAGTGATACAGGAAGCATCGGCTCTGCTGTCCACTGCAGCTGCATTCTTCCTCTAACGCTGCTCCTGTCACACTGATGGAGGGTATGGGGTAATCAAAAACCAGCCTGAAATACCCACCAGTATCAGCCACCAGTGCCCAGCAGTACCAGTACCCAGCAGTGCCCAGAAGTACCAACCACCAGTACCCAGAAGTACCAGCCACCATTACCCAGCAGTACCAGCCAGCAATACCCACAGGTACCAGCCACCAGTACTCAGCAGTACTAGAAACCAGTACTCAGCAGTACCAGCCACCAGTACCCAGAAGTACCAACCAGCAGTACCCAGAAGTACCAGCCAGCAGTACCCACCAGTACCTACAAGTGCCAGCCACCAGTACCCAGCAGTACCAGCCAGCAGTACCCAAAAGTACCAGCCAGCAGTACCCAGAAATAAAAGCTAGCAGTACCCACCAGTACCACCCAGCAGTACCCACTAGTACCAGCCAGCAGTATGCATCAGTACCAGCCAGGTCCCCACCAGTACCAGCCAGCAGTACTTGCCAGTACCAGCCAGCAGTACCCACCAGTACCAGCCAGCAGTACTTGCCAGTACTGGCCAGTAGTACTTGCCAGCAATACCCACCAGTGCCAGCCAGCAGGATCCACCAGCAGTACCTGCCCTGAAGGACAGCCAGCAGCAGCCTCCAGCCATACCTGCCTGGGGAACAGCAGCAGCCAGTGATACCTGTAGAAATCCTGAGGAAGAAGTGAATATTGAGGTCAGTTGAGGTGTGGGTAAACCACAGTGCATCAGTATGAAAGCAGCATTAAGCCCCTTTCACACGATCGGTCTAATTGGGTCCACCAGTCTGTTTTTCAGGCGGACCTAATCGGACCAATCTCCAATCCGAAAAAACAGAAGTGGATCTGTCCTCTTCTGTCTGGGCGGATCGGAGGGCCCATAGAGTAGAGCGGGCTGTGTCCATATCTGCTCTGCATATGCAGAGTGGACACAGACCTGTCATCTGCCCGCTACCCTCAGTGTGGCCCACGACCAGCTGCCAAGTCGCTAAAGTGGCCCTCGCTCTTCAAAAGGCTGGGCACCCCTGGATTATCCCATCAACACTGACTGTGTTGATGGGGGAATCAAGCAATTTTTTTTCTTACAACCGTTGGTTGCAGGAAAGAAAATTGCTCTGTCTATGATCAGCTTAAGATGAAGACTTTTACTCTCAGAGAAGATCTTGCACATTTGATAATTCTAGGTGCATGGACTCTTGGCTTTCCACGTGTGTTTTTTTCCCTACCATTTCTTTTGTGGGACATGCAGAGGACCTTAGACTTAGAGTATGGGTGTCGGGGACCCTAGTGGACCTCTAGGGCTTTGCTCCTGGCATTGGTTGTACTAGATGGACCTAGGTCCTTTCAGTAGATCTTGCACACCAGTGGTGTGTTGTTAGCAACCATTCTTGCTGATCCTTAGGCACAGTTTCCATCATTGCATGAGGTCTAAGAATATCTAATAGGCATACCCCTGCCACTATGAACCACATAGTCCCTGGTGTATCTACCCAGCCTTGGCTCTAGACAGCTGAATACATTTCTGACTTGCTCACCAGGGGGGTCCTCTGGAGGATCGGCATCTTCTGAGCCACAGGTGGTTCCATCTACTTTATAGGATCCAGCCTTAGGCAGATTATCTGCCCGGAATTCGTTGGACGCCATCTGGGAGTTGTTGAGTTGTGATCTCTGGAAAGGAATAGGAATCCTTCCTGCATCAGGTGAGATAGTCTGCTCCCTGGACTATACAATACCACAACTCTCCATCTCATTATGTGCTGTTCTTGGAAATCTCCAGGAATCCAGCTTCTGTTGACTGGTAGTCTCTGAGCATAAGGAGAGGTTAATGCCATTTTCTGTACCTTAGACTGTCTGCTTAAGTCAATCCAGAGAGTCAGTATCTCACAAGTTTGTTGGCAGACAGTGTGTGTGGGTCTTCTGATTCAGGATCCCCCTGGCAGGGGATTCCAAACAGGGAACATTTTTATGGCTGGTTAAGGTGCTGGATTATACCACACTGCTCATTTTTCCGTGTGCCATTCCTTGTGAGGGCAATCCCCCAGTTTTAGTTTATCTCTACTGGTAGCTTCTTAACATAAAGGGAGGCACGTATATTTTTCTAGGATGCCATGAACCCTGACTGGGAACCAATTGGGTGAGGCCATCAGCTGTGGAGATCATGACAGAATTCTCCCAAGTTTGAGTGTTGGTTCATACTTGTGCGATTTCTGATACGATTTGAGACGAATGACGAGGGAAATCACATTATTTTCAGTGGTGCCTGTTCTAATCAATGTAACTGTGTGGTGTGATTACTGATTCCTGTGCTACTTTAGTATGATTTTGGTGAGATTTGGCTCCATAGAATATGCAACCCACATGCGGTGTCACATCAAGGCCGCACTGCATGACCGCACGGAAAGTCACATTGGAATCACGTTGCAGTATTGTGAATTTGGGCCTAAATCCTCCCCCTCCCTTAGGTTACCATACTGCTGTCACAATAGTATTTCTGCTCAGTGAAGAAAAGCTGTATGATCAGACTGGGGTGGGGTTATGTGATTGCTTGAGCAGATCACAGTCTCTTTCAGGACCAATGACCAACATGGCATTTCGGTCTTCTGCCACTAGATTCCCTTGACAGGAATGGAGAAGTCTTTGGTGACTTCAGGGGACATGTAGTCCTGGGATTAGGTATTTTTCCTTTGAGAGAAGAAAGCCTGTCAAGGGAGACCTGTTCAGACACTTCCCTTGGGCCTGGCATTCAATCAGGAGATAGTTGTTTGATGGATGCTGATGCTTTGCTGGATCAGGGGGATCAAAACTATGTCTAGACTCATGCCCAGAGGCCAGGGGTAGACTGTATCCTTCTGTATTCCTAGGGTACTAGTGAAGATGGTTTAGCATTATCCTTATTTCTGTCTTACCAGTCTCCCCCTACACCTTTGGTTGTGATGACTTCCAGATCAAATTCCAGATTTCTCAGAAGTCTCTATACACAGCTTGGAGATTGTCATGATGTTTCTGAATCAGGGGCCTCCTGATAAGTCTTCTTGCCATTCCTAGTAGAAACATAACTTTCATCTTTGATACATCACCATGTACATGCTCTTTTTTACATGTCTCCAAAATGGAAGACAATATCAATTAGCATACAAAAATCTAAAGTGAGGAAGACCATATACGTTACTGCCCTAATTCCAGACCCTGGACAACTGTGGCGCATTAGTAAACTCTAGGGCTCTTTCACATGGGCGATCCGCCCGGAGGACTCCACTTTGCTCAGCGGGGATCGATTCACGGATCCCCACTGAGCAGGCGGCTGACAAGTCCGTCTCCGCTCACTATGCTGAGAGGGACCTGTCAGTCCCGCTCTCCTCTAAGGGGAGATCGGAAGAAAACGAACCGCCTGTCCATTTTCATTTGATCTGATCTGATCCACTAGACGCACGGAAAATAGGGTCTCTATCTGTCTGGATTTCACGAACAGGATCAGATTGGATAGCGGAGAGTGTCTGCGGACTTGTCACCGCTGACATCTGCTGCCCCATAGAAGTATTTGAATGGAGGCTCCAATCAGGTCCACCTGAAAAACTGACAGGCAGACCTGATCGAAAAGCCTGTGTGAAAGGGGCTAAAACTCCTCCTGTTTAGGTGATATGGAATGACCCCATAAGTAGTATGGCAGGCAAACCTTTCCATCTAAAGATCTGGTTCTCAGTGTATGGTGGGGAGAAAAATAAGTTGGACACCAGTTACTTTATTTTTTTTTTTCCTTTTGCTGCTGAACTCAATTTTAGGATAATTTGACAATTCTTGACATCCAATTTAAATAATAAAACACTGACCAGATTACCTGTAATAATGCAATAAATGTTGTTTACTTATTGCGCCACTGATTCTGAAAGATCACATTATTTTCCCATTGCAGTGCATTTTTGGGCCCAAAAGATCTGTTCCCATACAAGGAATTTAAGGACAAGTTTGGGAAGTCGAACAAAAGGAAAGGATTCAATGAAGGATTGTGGGAAATAGAGAACAACCCTGGAGTTAAATTTACTGGGTATCAAGTAAGCAAATATCATATTGATTGTACCATATACTATATAGTTTGGGGGCCAGTTCACACCACATGCAATCCAGTGCATTTTTTTCTGCATCAAAAACGCATGGAAAGTAGGTTATATGGTTTCCACTGGCATAGTTCACACCAGTGCATTCAGTTCCAGGGCTTCCCAGCTCCAGAAAAAAAAGTAGAACATGTTGCATTTTTACTGTACTGGAACGCAGTAAAACGCATCAAAAACGCACTGGAATTAATCAAAAACGCACTGGACCTTAGTATAGTGGGAAAAAAAAGGAAAAAAAGCACCTGGAATGAATCTGGCAACGCATCAAAAATGCACTGGAAAGAGTCAAAAACGCGCATGCAGAAACGTATCCAGAACTGATCTGGAGTACGTTTTTATGGTGTGAACCAGCCCTGAATGAATTAGTTGTGGTTTATGCTGTGAAACTATGAAAAAAGAAATTATTGTCATCTTTCTGTGCATGTAATGCTGAACACTAAAACATAGGAGCCTATTTATAAAACATTTGTTGGACGAATGTCACACACTTTTGTGCAGGCTGAAAAAAATGTTGGCAGTTATTCCTGTAAAAGATTAAAGCGGAACTTCACTCAAAAGGGGAAGTTCCTTTTGTTTGTATTCTCAACCCCCACCCCCCCTGCCACATTTGGCACTTTTTTGGGGTGGGGGTGGTTACTTGGTTTTGACAGGTACCTTCTCCTACTTCCGGTCAAATCTCTGCTGCAATCTGAGTGGAAGTTCAGCTGTCTGGGACACATCACAGATCCCAGAAGACTGCGGGACAATTCACAAAGCACAGTGCGGCTCACGCATGCACAGTGAGACCACTTTCACACTGGGGCCGCCCGAGCGTCAGTGATAAACTAGCCGCGCTTTACCTCTGTTATAGCAACGCTTTGGCGGCACTATTCGGGCGGCAGTGGGGTGCTTTTAACCCCTAAGAAGGGGTTAAAAAGCGGTTAGAAGTGCCGACGCACGGTGCTTCCGGAGAGGTGTACAGCATTCATTTCAATGGGTAGGGGCGGTGGAGGAGCGGTGTGAAAGGACACACTGAGTTTAATGGAGAGACACTTCACAGGTGCTATTTTTTAGCTCAATAACGCCTGTAAAACGCCTCAGTGTGAAAGGGGTCTAAGAAATCGGCGGTTCCCCTTACTGAAAGTGGTTGTAAAGTCACATATATAAATGACTTGTATCCCCTTTTTTAGGAACATATTAGGTACAGTGTGTGTGTTTCTTTTTAAATTATAAAGCTAAATACCTTCTTTGCCCAGCGCTGCTGTGTGGTCACGTGTCCTCCCTCCACTCTCCTTCCCGATCTAAGGGAGTACAGCAGGAGAGGCTGAGATTCCCCTCTGACATATGCAAGCTAGCAGAGGGAGGACATGTAACCCACACAACGGCCCGGGGCAAAGTAGGTAATTAGCTTTATAATTTAAAAAAAAACACACCCTGTACTTTATATCTCCCTAAAACATAGGAGATACAAGTAATTAATATATGTTACTTTACAGCTACAAGGGAATAGATGCAGGAGGGGAGAGGCGGAGAGGAGATCTACTCAGAGCACAGACTATAGAAATGCTAGGCAGGGAGAGGGGGAGATGCAGAGACTCGGAACACAGAGCATGATGATGGAGACACGTAAACTGACCACACAATCATATACTGTATCAGAAGCCATGATTATCGTGGTCAGTACACATAGGGGAACACAAGAACAGGCAAGGTCAACTAGGCATTGTAGAACATTTATTAGGGCAAATGACACTGCAAAATCACTGTGCTATATCTCGTGCCTTAACCATTTCAGCCCTGGAAGGATTTACCCACTTCCTGACCAGGCCATTTTTTGCGATATGGCACTGCGTCGCTTTAACTGATAATGGAGCCTGCATGCAACACTGTACCCAAACAAAATTGATGTCCTTTTTTCCCTACAAATAGAGCTTTCTTTTGGTGGTAGTTGATCACCGCCGCGGTTTTTATTTTTTGCGATGTAAACAAAAAACAAAACAACAATTTTGAAAAAGAAAACTACATTTTTTACTTTCTGCTATAATACACATTCCTAAAAAATCTAATTTCTTCATCAGTTTAGGCCAATATGTATTCTGCTACATGTTTTTGGTAAAAAAAAATCCCAAGAAGCGTATATTGATTGGTTTACGCAAAAGTTATAGTGTCTACAAAATAGGGGATATATTTAGGGACTTTTATTTTTTTTTATTGTTTTTACTGGTAATGACGGCGATCTGCGATTTTTAACTGCATTGCAACATTGTGGCGGACAAATCTGACCCTAAGTAACACTTTTGGGGACCAGTAACACCAATACAGTGATCAGTGCTGAAAAAAATGCAGTGATCAATGTATAAATGACACTGGCAGGGAAGGGGTTAACACCAGGGGGCGATCAATGGGGTTAACTGTATTCCCTGGGGTGTGTTCTAACTGTGTGGGGGGTGGGGTCACTGGGACAACACAGAGATCGCTGTTCCTGATCACTAGGAACAGCAAAGCTCCATGTTTACAAATCTCCTGTCTGTACTGCAGGTGGAGGGCGGACATCGAGTCCGCTGGACCCCTGCGCATGCAGCGGGCGTGCAAATGCCACCCACATTATCTCATGAACAGGTACCTCAGTTTGTGTAGCCGAGCCGCCTTGCTGCAGTATATCTGTGGAAGGTGGTCAACAAGTGGTTAAAGGGACAGGAGCATGTTTTTTTTTTCTAGTAGAGTTACAACCTCTTTAGGATGCCTGTGCCTGGACCCAAAGCCAGTTGAAGAATCGGCTCGGGTGAGCACAATGCGGGATCCCCGGACAGGTAAGTGTCCTTATGTTAGTAAGCAGCTAAAGTATTTGTAGCTGTTTAATTTTTTGGGGGGAGGGGGGGACTGGAGCTCCTTTTTAGTTCCTATGATCATCAGTGCCATCTAGTGGCCAAAATATGATGTATTTTCTCACTGAGTTTTTTCAGAAAACTATACTGCATTTTGTGCATTTGAATGAGCTGACAATTATTGGAATTAATCTGTATTAGAAATTACAGCCCAAATATATGTAGCCTGCATTTGTCCAATACATGTTTTATAAATAGACCCCATAGTGTCTGCACTGGTAGTTGCCTAGCACACATTGAATAAATTGTGTTATTTGTATAGGAAAATTGCTGAGAAATGACAGTATCTTGTGCAGATTACCAGACCCTTTTCTGCCAAATTCCAGCCAGGGTCAATTTTTTTCCTGTGCATTTCTATTGCACACTGTCCATTCATAAACAGTGTTGTAGATACTCTTTGGAAATCTGTCTTGCAGTGGTGCAACAAATGGTGGAACTTGCAATTGAGATTCATGTATGTGTTAGTAAGGTGTATATAAATCTGTTGGAACTTTGATAGAACTGTTGCAAGCATCTCACTTGCGGAGTGGTGGAGTTTTATGGGCAGAGATGTTTTTGGGAGAATAATGCAAATGAATATCAGTTTCAGAGAAACTAAAGAGATAAACTAAAGGCAAAACTATAATGTAGAGGGATTAGAACACCTGTCAGTTGTTATTGCTGTCTGTGTCCCCATTAGGGAGATTCACACTCTCTATTAGCCCTGTTTACCATTATCATTTAAAGTGAAAGAAAATCCAAATTTTATGTCCCCAGAAAAGTAATAGCAGGGAAATCTTTCAATGGGGACACTAGTTCTGGTGACTGGGTGGGTCCCCAAGGAATTCCCTTAATTTGCAGGTATTTCCTCTCACTTCTTGCATGACTATGGGACAGGAAGTGAAGGAAAATCTCAGCTATGGGACACAGATGGTGAAAAAAAATCGCTCAGGGGTTATAACCCTCCCTTTATCCAAAATGGGAAAAAAGTTCCGCCTATAGTTCTACTTTCTCTTACGTTCACTGACAGACACAGCCCTTCATTGACAAGTGGGGTTTATGCACATCCTACTAGGAGTAGACTAAGCAAATAGAAAAAAAGCAAGCTGACCCCTCTCAGGGGGCCATCCTCACTGCAGCATATAACCCCCCTGCTCTGCATAGCATATCAGTTTTATTATGCCTAGTGCAAGGAGTTAGACCTGGTTCCCTGCTGGGACCTGCGGTTCCCCAGATTTTTTCTTCTTTGGGCTTCTCAAGCTATCTGATGAAGACTGCTATTAAGTATCCGGCTGGGGCATAGAGGATATCCCGAATCCTGAAACTTCCCCAGCAGGCCGACCGACGCGAGCTACCCTTAGCCTTGGCGGGGTCCGCCGCATCGTACCCGTTCCGTGCGGGAGGCCAGTGGGTGACCCCCACTTACGTCCAGTGACCGGGCTGTGCTCGTGTCCGGGGCGCTTGGCCTGCAGCATCCCTCCCCGCCAGATGGGAGGAAGGTCTGCAACCGGGTGGCTACCCGCTACGCCTGTCGGATTGGTAAGTGACCCCCTCTCTCCCCCCCTAGGGGTGCTGAGGGGGGGGGGGCTGGGCGTTTTGGCGGACTAGGCCAGCCGGTGGAGGGTTCTAGGGCTACAGGTCCCCCTGTCTGTTTTGATTGGTGTCGCCCCCTCCTACACCCCCCTTCCCCCGCACTCAAAAGTCCGCCATGCAGCGATCCGCCGCCATTTTGCCGTAGCCGTAGCCATTTTGTGGGCTATTTTGGCCTCTAGTGGTGGACCGGCGGCCATTTTGCCATAGTCGCGGCCTGTGTAACAGGCTTTGGCCTCTTGTGGCCGCTCGGCGGCCATGTTTGATGTGCCTGTGGATGAAAACGTGCGTCTGAAGCCGCTTCTTCCTGTTTCCATCTGGGTCAGCGTGGAAGGCACAGGGCGGCGCAGGCTCCTGACTGGCGGTCAAAGCACTCCTACTGGGACGCAGCGTTTGAAGGGCAATCATACACAGCAAGTATAGCTGGGCTCTCTCTGGGGTGCTGGTAGCGGTGGGTGCAGTCCTCCTGGGTGTCTCCCGGTTGCTCTGTGGGGCAGTGGTGGGGCTGCATTGTGGGGGTGTCAGGGCCTTTTGGCCTGTCAGTGTTCCCGGTGGCAATGGCGGCTGAACCTGCGGGTTCTTCCCAGGAGGAGTCGGTGGAAGCGCAACCTGCGCTGGACCCTTTGGTTCACCTGGATCAGCTAAGGTCCATATTGGGGGAATTTTTTCCCCGGGAGGTGCCGTGCCGTGCTAAGGGGGTGCCTAAAAAGCGTCCACCCCCCCTCCTTCCCCAGGGGAGGATTCTGAAATGGAAGGGGCCTCAGTGGTCACGGGGACCTCCGTGGAGCTCTCAGATGGTGAACTGGAGCCCTCGGATGGCGAGGAGGACCAGGAGGGTGCTGGTGGTCTCACTGATCGCCAATATCCGTGCGTCCTTGCGACTGGACCAAGCCAGGGAGTCGCAGGAGAATGCCTATGTTTGTGGGTCTTTTAAGCCACCTCGGTCCCCTAGGGCTTATCCCTATGATCAATTCTTTGAACAGCTGGTCTATAAGGAATGGCAGCGTCCACAGAATTCCTTTTCCTTGCCCCAACGCTTCGCTGTGCGCTATCCCTTTGAGGATAGTTTTGTGAAGAAGTGGGCATCCCCCGCAGTGGACCCTCCGGTGGCTCGCCTGAATAAGGCAACGACCATCCCCTTGGAGGGGTCTCCCTCTTTTAAGGATCCGGCCGATAGGTGGACGGAGGCGGTATCCAAGGCAGTGTTCTTGGTGGCGGGGTCAGCCATGAGACCAGCTCTGGCGTCAGCCATGGTGGCGCAATCCCTTACCGAGTGTGCGACTGAGTTGCACAATGAGTTGAGCTGCGGGTGCTCGCTTGAGGCGTCGCAGCGGGCGGACCATCTGATACAGGGTCTCCGGTATCTGTGTGACGCAGCTTTGGACCTGCTTCCCATGCTGTCTAAGATGTCTGTTTTTGCAGTCATTATCAGACGGGTGCTGTGGTTATGCTGTTAGTCGGGTGACCATGTGTCTAAAAAGGGCCTCATGGATCTTCCCTTTCAGGGCGGTCGGCTCTTTGGGGCACAGTTGGATGAGATCATTAAAGATTTCACCGGGGGGAAGAGTACTTTTCTCCCGGAGCCTAGGCAGCAGGAGTTCCGCCGTAAGCAGGGTCCTGCTTCTTCGGGTTAGAAGAGGTTTTTTCGTGCGCCCGGTGCAAGCCTGCTTCGGGGTCCGGTAAACGGCCCTGGCAGCGCAAGAGCGAAAAGACAGAGGATAAGTCCTCCTCCGCATGATGGGTTGGGGGGCTGACTTCTGGGGTTCGCAGACAGGTGGACTGCCCGCATTTCCGACCGGTGGGTGCAGGAAGTGGTGTCCTTCGCATACAGGATAGAGTTCAGCACTCTACCCCCAGACAGGTTCTTCCCATCGAACTTGAGACTCCCTCAGGGGAGTCGAGAGGCTCTCCTAGGGGCTGTTCAGACGGTCTCCGAACAAGGGGTTATTGTGCCGGTACCTCCGCTGGAAAGGTTCCGCGGCTTCTATTCAAACCTCTTTGTGGTGCCCAAAAAGGGTGGGGTCAGGCCAGTTCTGGACTTAAAAGCGCTAAACCACTTCGTTTTTTTTGTTTACAATCTTTTATTGAAAGGTTTTTTTTGTAGTACAAAATTATAAAATATTGTATAGAAAATATAAATGACAAAGTTGAGTAAGGATTGTATAAATCAGTACAAGTGACAAAAAGATAAAGGGTTACAAAAGAATAAAATACAGAAGATATCTTAACATAAAGCCATATATGTCATACAAGATATCACAGAAAATTATTAATCTAGAGAGGCGGAGCGACTATCCCAAAGGGACCACTTAGCATCATGGATATGCATATTATCATAGATTAAGTGGTATATTCTTTCAGTTAGTTTGATCATATTCATTCTGTTAAGTACTTGTTGCCATGGGAGATGGGGTGAAAGCCAATTACAGGCTATCATCCATTGTATGGAACTCAACAGTGAATGAATAAGTCTCAAGCAGGGTTTAGAGACATCTGGAATATTTTGATAAAGAATACAAATATAGGGTGATAAAGTGATTTGTCTGCCTATGATTCGAAATATTTAATTCGATGCATGTCTCCAGATTGGTTCGAGACTTTGACATTGCCAGAATGTGAAATAGTGTGCCTGTTTCCTTGCATCCTCTGAAACAATCCGGAGACACATCTGGATAGAATCTGTGTATCTTAGGAGTCATATACCACCAAATTAATAATTTGGTAGGGGTTTCTTTAACCGCTTGCCGACGGCTGATCGGCAATTGACGGCGACAATGTGGCTCTGTAACGCGAATCGCTGTCATACGACGGCGGCCGCGATACAGAGCCACTGTGAGCGCGCGCGTGCGCGCTCACTGTGTCCGGGGGGGTCCAGGGAGCGGGTGCGGTCGCTTCGATTGCCGCCGGCCACCCGCGATGCCCCCCCCGGAGCGAATGAGCGGAGGTCCGTGTATGTAAACACGGACCTCCGCTCTGTGTGAGGGGGAAGGGCTGTGATCACTTCCTTTCCCCAGCTAGGCAAGTCCCCCTACAGTAAGAACACGCCCAGGGAACACAGTTAACCCTTAGAGCGCCCCCTGCAGGTTAACCCCTTCACTGCCAATGGCATTTACACAGTAATCAGTGCATTTTTATAGCACTGATCGCTGTATAAGTGCCAATGGTCCCAAAAAAGTGTCAAAACATTCCGACATGTCCGCCCCAATATCGCAGTACCGCTAAAAATCGCAGATCGCCGCCATTTTTAGTAAAAAATAAAAAAAAAATAAAAACCCCAAAAATGAATTCTCATCATCCGTAAATGCGACCACTTTTGCGCAAACCAATCAATAAACGCCGATTGCGATTTTTTTTTATCGCAAATATGAGGAAGAATATAAATCGGCCAAAAACGGTGAAAAAAAATGTTTTTTTATATTTTTTTTTTGGATTTGTATTTTAGCAAAAAGTAAGAAATTTGGTTTTTTTTTTTGCAAAATTGTCGCTCTTCTTTTGTTTATAGCGGCGATCAGAAATGACGCAGAGGTGATCAAATACCACCAAAAGAAAGCTCTGTTTGTGGGAAAAAAAGGACGCAAATTTCGTTTGGGTACAACGTAGCACGACCGCGCAATTGTCAGTTAAAGCGACGCAGCGCCGAACCGCAAAAAGTGCTCCGGTCCTAAAGCTGGAAATCCTTCCGGGGCTGAAGTGGTTAAATGTGGTGGTTCTGTTGCATTTACGCATATTGTCAAAACCTACTAGCCATTCCTTGATTGAGATCGGATTACCGAGATCTGTTTCCCAACTCAGCATTGCTTGTGATTTTGGTGATTGCAAGGAATCGTTTAGATGTTTGTATAGAGAGGAAATCAAACCTCTACCTCTTGGTGTGTTGTTACACAGTATTTCAAAGATAGTATATGTTGATGGGGGTAGAAGGGAGTGGAACTTAGAAAAAAATTCTTTAATAGTGTTAAATTGTGGTTCTAGTTCAGGTTGTAAATTTAATTTACTAGCTAGTTGGTTAAATGACAGAAATGAGTTTTTTCCAAAAATGCTTTCAGGGTTAGTAGGTTGAGGGATTTCCATGGTTGATAAGCAGTGTTGTCTTGGAATTGTCCATGGATCCCGGGGTCCCCAACAAACGAGGCCAGGGGAGGGGGGGAAGATATAAGTTTAAAGGTATCTTTGATTCTCAGCCAGAGTTGTAGAAGATGGGAGACAATTTTGTTGCGATTTTGAAATTGTCTAGCTTTGACCGAGGGGGACCATAGAAAACCACAGATGTAATATGGAGAAATGGAGTCGGACTCAAATGTGAGCCATGGGATGTTCGAGGAGTCCGAGAACCATTGTATCATATGTGTTAACCTTGTGGCTGTATAGTAAAGCCAAAGATTTGGCAAACCAGTACCACCCTCTTTATGTGGCCTGTAAAGTAGATTGGTATTACATCTGGGTTTTTTGCCCGCCCAGACAAATTTGTTGATATCTTTTTGTAATGCTAATATGTGGTACTTGGGGATATTCGTGAAGATGGAGCGGAAATAGAATAAGATTTTGGGTAGAATGATCATTTTAATCGCACAGAGTCTGCCTAAGAATGAGATATGATATGATGACCATGATTTAATAAGGTTCCTAATTTCAACAAATAGAGATGAAAAGTTATGTTGAAATAGAGTAGAGAATTGGGAGGTGATCTGAACTCCTAGATAGCGAATGAAGTGAGTACACCACGAGAAGGCATAATGGTTTTTAATAGTAGTTATATGGTTTGGGTCTAGATTAATTGGAAGAAATTAACATTTAGATTGATTAATATGTAGTCCAGATATCAGGTGAAAGGAGTTTAGTTCATTAAACAGATGAGGTAATGATGTAAGGGGATCTGGTAGAAACAATATTGCATCGTCTGCATATAGACAGATTTTATATGATTTTTGATTTTTGGTATAGCCAGTTATATTTGGGTTGTTTCTTATTGCGCAGGCTAATGGTTCCAGCGCTAGAGCAAAAACGAATGGTGAAAGAGGGCAGCCCTGTCTAGTTCCCTTGCTCAAGCTGAAAAATTCTGAATTAACTCCTGGGATTTTTATTCTTGTTTGCGGGTCTTTATAGAGGGCTTTAAATCCATGAAGAAATTTGTTAGATATACCAAACTTTTTGAAAACAATGTCTAAATAGGGCCAACTGACACTATCAAAGGCCTTGTTTATGTCTAGGCTAAGAAGGCTAAGAGGATGAGAGAATATGTTGGCATCTTGGATCAGATTGGTAACCAGTCTAATGTTATCTGTGATTACCCTGTTGGACATAAATCCTGTTTGGTCATGGTGGACTAGGCTGGTGATTACCTTAGCCAGTCGGTCTGCTAGTAGGCGGCCAAAGATTTTAATGCCATTGTTCAAAACAGATATAGGACGAAAATTTTGTGGGAGGGTATGGTCCTTGTTAGGTTTAGGGATAAGGGACATTTTAGCCAATAACATTTCTTTAGGGAAGCTGTCCCCCGAGAGGACTTTATTAAATAATCTACATAAGTGAGGAGAGATTAGTGAGGACATTTTCTTGTAATATGTCGTGGAGTAGCCATCTGGGCCTGGTGCTGTTCCTCTTTTAAGTGAGGTGATAATATTATTAATTTCTTGTTATGTACATGGGGTGTTAAGTGATGAGATCTGTGTTGAATTGAGGTTAGGAAGGTTGATTTTATTAAGCCAGTTTAAAGCAGATTGGGGGGGTTCTTTGTCTGGATTAGAGAGCAGATTCTTATAAAATTCCATAAAGATGTTTTGAACACCATGAGGATGTTTATATACATGTGGCACTTTAAAGGATTGGTTCAGCTTTCTGGCGAAATTAGAGGATGTTGAATTACCATGTAGCAAAAATTTAGCCTTGGAAAAGAGTTGTTTCTCTGCCTCATTAGATAAGAGCAAGTCCAAAGCATGTCTTTTTTGCTGAATTTGTTGAAGTATTGTGGTAGAGTGCTGGGTGTTGGCCTGTCGATATAAATTATTAAGATCTCTAGAAAGTCTATAGACCTCATGAGATCTTTCTTTCTTTCTCTTGATTGCGATATCAATCAGAAAGCACCTGATGACTGCCTTATGGGCTGTCCAAAGAGTAGAGGGGGAAATATCCTCTTTGTTGTTAATAGTGAAGTACTCCTGTACCTGGGTGGAGAGTTGTTTTAGAATTGTTGGATCAGATAGTAGGGAGTCATTTATTCTCCAATTATGGGGGGATGGGGTAAGACCAACGGCAGAGGTAGTGAAGGTGACAATGTGATGATCAGACCATGGGCAAGGAATGATTTCTGACCCAGATGAGTTTGCCAATATGATTGGAGTAGTAAAAATATAATCCAGTCTGGCAAAGCTATTATGTGGAGCTGAGTAATGTGTATGCTCTGAGGTTTGAATTATGTGTTCTCCAGATATCTGTAAGTTGATGGTTTGTGAGGGTTTTAGAGATAGACTTTGAGAAGCATTTTGATGTAGATGATACATTACTTCCATCTAGATGGGGATTGGATACCATATTGAAATCGCCTCCAATTATAAGGTGTGTTGATGTTAGCATGTCTAATTTGGTAAAAAAGGTATTCAGAAAGGTGATTTGAGCCTCATTAGGTGCATAAATTGAAGCCATAGTAAGAGAACGCCCATTAATTTTCCCTTTAGTTATCAAGAATCTGCTCTCTGGATCTTTATAAATATTTTGTACATCGAAGCTTAGGGAGTTTTTAATAAAGATGGCTACTCCTCTGGTTTTGTTGGAGAAAGTAGTATAGAAACATTGGTTATAGGTTTTGTCAAAAAAAGTGGGATGGTTAGGGGTGTAAAAATGCGTTTCTTGAAGCATTATAATATCAGCCTTCAATCTTTTATAGTGCTGGAAGGCTTTTTTTCTTTTTTGTGGTGAATTTAGACCCTGTACATTGTGGGAAATAACTTTGAGGTCATTCATTTCAAGTTATGTAACATAAAAGGTAGGTGATATGGGGGCAGGTAGAAAGAACAAGAGGCGTGTGAAGATGATATTGTTTTAGATCTGCATGGCATATTGGTAAGATTTAGTAGAATCAAAATAGACCATTTGAGGCTAATAAACACATATATTATTGACAAAGATCTGATGTTAGAGAGAAAATTGTGGGGGTCCAGCGAAATAACTTCGCCAGACCAACAAAAGTTTCTATTTGGACTGAATCGTCCAAATCCCATCCATAGGCCAGACGCACCACCATCCGCCGCACCACCCAACACGCCAAATAGCACTGTGTGGATGGCCGGCAGAAGGCAGGGCATCCGAAGAGACATGCTGACCCACGAATAGGAGGGGGACAAACCAGCTACTCCGCCCGCGCGGCACAGTTAGTCTGAAAAAAAACACACAACAATGCTAGAAGAAAACGATGGGAGAAACCCATACAACGGTGTTTAACTGTGAGGGATTAACACAACATTAATTAGACATCCCATTAGGACCTGTATCTTATAAGGCGGATAACTAATTAGTAAGATAACAGACGTGTAGATCAGCTGAACTTTACAGACAAATACATTGTAAGCGACCATAAACAGTCTCCATGGTCGTCAGATGGTGCCCAAAACCATTAGTTCGTCTTCTTCCCTTCTTAATATAAGGCACATTATATAAATGTGGAAGCAAAAAGGGAAGTCAAAAGCAGATACAGACAACTGAAGGCCTGACTTTGAGGGGTACGGTTGACATCTGATCTTCTATTTCCCCTTAGAGGTGATACCATCAAAACTAGAGATTTGTAGCCTAATAGGGCTTCCATTTTAGTCATAGTGAGCGGATGCACCCCTCTGTGACAAGGGGAGAGGAAAGGGGAGTTCTGGGGCCTTAGTTCCAAATTGCTGGGTAGAGATGATCTTTGCGTGGCAATAAGGCCCATTCGGTAATAGAGACTTGTGGATACTTGGAAGCTCATTATTATAATTTCTCCTTTCCCCCTCTTTCCCTGGCTTGGAAAGGGGAAAAAAAAAAAAGGGGGGTAGAAAAATGTTGCCAGAGTGGTGGATGCGTATATGAATTATAAGAGTCTGTGTCCGTTTGTAGAACTAGGAATAGATTGCATTGGAGAAAGGAAAAGTCTTATATATCCAGGTAAAATGATTAATAGTGTGGATTTGTGTAATGTCCACTAGATGGCAGGAAAGGCCTACAGATGAGATAGCCATATGGAACTTTGAGGCTTCATAGTAAATCCTCATCTTACCTCATGTGGATCATACAATCTAGACGTTTTATTCGTAGGTTCTTATCCGAGGTTGTCAGTTGTTCTGTAGCGAAGTCACAGATCCTATTCATTCTCCTGTTCTGCATTTGGGTTAAAGGGAGAGGAACAGAGAGAAAAGAAAAGAAAAAAAAAACTCCATGGGAGAGGTGATTAAGTTCAAAATATTTGCATACATATAAATGAGGTCGCAAATGGGAGAGGATAACTCATGCAAAGCGATTATCACGGGGCTCTCTGTTTCTTCTCTGGTCTCGGCGTGAGGCAGGGGTGGACCATATTGGGGAAGGTCTTGGCGTAGAGGGAAGGCGTAGTGAGGGTTCAGGGTCTAAAAGACCAAGTTTAATCAGCAACTCTTTACCTTCTGATAGATTGTAAACTGTATAGACGGTACCGTTATGAGGCACCACTAGTTTAAATGGGAAGCCCCATCTATACCGAATGTGTGCTGTTTGTAGTATGGAAGTGACCTCCTTCATGCCTCTCCTGCGTTCCAGAGTAGCTGGGGAGATATCAGGAAAGATTTGGATTCTGACTCCCTCTAAGTTGATGTTAGAAGAATTCCGGGCTGCTCTAAGTATCTCCTCTTTGATTATAAAGTCCTTGAGGCATAATACAATGTCCCTAGGAGGTTTGTCAGCAGGAGGTTTTGGTCTTAGAGCTCTATGGATTCTGTCGCATAAAAAACGCATCATCTTGCTTCTCTGCGACTAGTGAGTGAAAAATTTTTAGAACTGCAGGGGTGAGTTCTGTAACTGTTTCTGGCACTCCTCTTATACGCAGGTTGTGTCTGCGATTGCGATTATCGAGATCTTCTATTTGCGACTGTGCGTATGCAAGGTTCTCAGATAATTGCTCAAAATCTTTTCTGAGATCATTATGGGCTAAAGTTAGTTCATCATGCTTAGTTTCAAGCCGATCGGTTCTGTTACCAATCGATGAGATTTCTTGTGCAAGCGCTGTAGTAGCCCTATTTATCTCAGAGTGGAACTTATTTGCCAGTTTATCATAGATTTTAGAAAGACTTTCGTCTAAATCTGCTTTAGTTAAAGTCCCCTGATTCTGACCTGTGGGGTACTCAGTTAGAAGGAGTGAGTGCTGGAGAGGCAGGCCTGCTTTTTGCTGCATGTGCTGTAGCATGCTGCTTAGAGGCAGCGCCATCTTGAGAGAATCTTGTCTTCTCCATGGAGCGGAGAAGATACGAGGTTAGGTGGCCTTGTGAATGGTGATTCCTCTGTCCCTTCCTCCAAGGCATGCACCAAGGCTTTAGGCAGTGTCCCAGACGATTTTTAGGCATGATCGCGGGGTTATGGAGCTGTGTGTGCCGCCGCAACGGACGGAGCTGGCGGAGCATCTAGAAGAAGCGTCCTACAAGCATCCCGCCGCGCATGCGCCCCCGCTAAACCACTTCGTGAAGGCGTGAAAGTTCAGGATGGAATCTGTCCGATCGGTCGTGGCCGCCCTGCACCAAGGGGACTTCATGGCGGCGCTTGATATCAGGGACGCGTATTTCCATGTTCCCATTTGTCCCCGGCACCAGTGCTTTCTGCGCTTTGCGGTGGGGGATCTACATTTCCAATTTGTGGCACTTCCCTTCGGTCTGGCCTCGGCTCCTCTGGTGTTCACCAAGCTGGTGGCTCCAGTGCTGGCGCTATTGAGGCAGAGAGGCATTGCGGTAGTAGCATACCTCGACGACTTACTCCTGCGAGCGGAGTCTGCTTCGGCCCTGGAGGAGAATGTGG
This sequence comes from Glandirana rugosa, assembly GCA_018402905.1. NCBI lineage: Eukaryota > Metazoa > Chordata > Amphibia > Anura > Ranidae > Glandirana > Glandirana rugosa. The sequence continues at coordinate 272,210 of BLSH010518444.1, read as the reverse complement.
CTATCACCATGGCCTCGTTGAAAGACTTCGGCTGGCTGATCAACCTGCAGAAGTTGACGTTGACCCCGTCATGTCGACTGGAATATCTGGGTCTGATTCTGGACACGGAGCAGGCGAAGGTGTTCTTGCCTCCGGCCAAGTTACTAACACTGCAAGCAGAGGTGCGCACCCTGCTGTCACGTCAGTGGTCCTCCTTATGGTTCTGTATGCGGTGTTAGGGCTCATGGTCTCAGCCTTCGAGGCGATTCCTTACGCCCAGAGTCACACTCGGCTCCTACAGCGAGCGATTCTGTCATGGTGGGACAAGTCTCCGCTGTCCCTGGACCAGCTGATCAGATTGGATCATCAGACCAGAGGATCGTTGACCTGGTGGCTCCCCGGCTCTAACGTTGGGGAAGTCTTTCCTCCCCCTGAATTGGTTGTTAGTCATGACGGACGCCAGCCTATCGGGCTGGGGGGGTGGGGTCCTGGGTCAGCTATCTGCTCAGGGCCGTTGGTCGGCGCAGGAATCCCACATTCTGAGGTGGGCAGAACTTCATGTGCCGGAAATCTCCGCCATTTACATTCCGGGCGTAGAAAATTGGCAGGCGGACTTTCTCAGTCGCCAGACGCTGGATCAGGGGGAATGGTCCCTACATCCAGAGGTGTTTTGCCAGATTTGCCACAAGTGGGGCATGCCAGACGTGGACCTCATGGCGTCCAGGTTCAATCACAAGATGCAGACCTTCGTGTGCAGAACAAGGGACCCGTTGGCGGCCGCCATGGACGCGTTGGTAACGCCTTGGGGTCGGTATCGGCTCCTGTACGCCTTCCCTCCTATCAAGCTTCTACCGCGACTACTGCGCAGGATAGAAACGGAGGGGATCCCGACAATCCTGGTAGCTCCGGATTGGCCTCGGCGCCCTTGGTACGCCGACGCGGTGCGGATGGTGACAGGTGTTCCCTGGCGTCTGCCGCTGCGCGAAGATCTGCTGTCACAGGGACCCATCCTGCACCCTGCTTTACCCTCGCTGGCTTTGACGGCTTGGCTATTGAGTCCCAGGTGTTGAGGGATAGGGGTGTCTCTGACTCCGTGATCCCTACCATGCTTAAGGCATGCAAGTGTACTTCACGCAAGATATATCATCGCTCCTGGAAAGCCTATATTGCCTGGTGTGAGGCGGGGGGTTGGAACCCCCGCTCTTACGTTGTGTCCTGGGTGCTGGCTTTTTTGCAGCAGGGCCTGGATAACAAATTGGCTTTGAGTACTCTCAAGGGTCAGATTTCGGCTCTGGCGATTCTCTTTCAATGTCCTTTGGCGTCACATTCGTTGATACGTACAACGCCATGTGGCTCCTCAGATACGGTCGCCTTTGGCGCTGTGGGATTTAAATTTGGTACTTTCTGTACTGCAGAAACCGCCATATGAGAAAATCAGGGATATTCCCTTACAATTGCTGTCACAAAAAGTGGCTTTCTTGGTGGCCATTACATCCACTAGGCGGGTGTCTGAGTTGGCAGCGTTGTCCTGTAAGTCTCCTTACTTGGTCCTTCATAAGGACAAGGCGGTCTTGCGACCTTCCCCTTCGTTTCTACCGAAGGTGGTCTCCTCTTTTCACATTGAGGATATTGTTCTCCCTTCATTATATCCGCACCCGTCGCATCCCAAGGAATTTGAGTTACATTCTTTGGATGTCGTGAGGGCTTTGCAGGTGTACTTGGCGGCTACAGCTTCTTTTCGGAAGTCTGATGCGTTGTTTGTGCTGACAGAAGGACCACACAAAGGGTTGCCGGCCTCGTCGGCTACTGTTTCCCGTTGGATCAGACAGACCGTGACTCATGCGTATACTGTTCGGGCAAAGTCCCTCCTTTTCCAATCATGGCTCATTCCACCAGGGCAGTTAGTACTTCCTGGGCTTTCATACACCAAGCTTTGGTGTCCCAGGTGTGCAAGGCGGCTACTTGGGCCTCGGTGCACACGTTTGCTAAGTTTTACAAAGTTGATGTGTCAGCATTTGCGGATGCTGCTTTTGGCCGTAAAGTTTTACAGGCGGCGGTGTAGGCGCGACTGGCGCCTCCTGAGAGGATTCTGTTGGGTACAGTTGTTGTTTACCCACCCCACTTGAATGACACTGCTTTGGGACATCCCACTTGTCAATAAAGGGCTGCATTTGTCAGTGAACGTAAGAGAAAAAGGGATTTTATTAAGAACTTACCGTAAAATCCTTTTCTCTGAGTTCACTGACAGACGCAGCACCCACCCCTCTGTGTTGCATTTGTACGGCTTGTTACGAACTGATATGCTATGCAGAGCTGAGGGGTTATATGCTGAAGTGAGGACGGCCCCCTGGGAGGGGTCAGCTTGCTTTTTTTCTATTTGCCTAGTCTACTCCTAGTAGGATGTGCATAAACCCCACTTGTCAATGAAACACGTAAGACGGGACTATTGGCACGCACTACGTCACTTCCGGTTTATGAGATCCTGTCCGTGGAACGCACGCTGTGCCGGATAGTGAAGCAAGAAACTGGTACATGTCTCTGCACTATTATAGTGCAATTTTAACTAAAGTTTGTTCCTGTAATGCTGAGACCTTTTAAATAAATACTTTTTGAGACAGAATCACTCTGTTGGACTCCCTTTGTTTCCATCCATCCATATGCGGGTACCCATGATATTTTAAACTGCTGCTGAGGAGGCTCGCCCACCAAACACCAGGATCCTATACAGATTGGCATACATGCAATTTACCCCTGCAGGGCTGTCGCCGTCTGGTGAGTGTGGGACCAAAGGGGAGCACGTGTGGTCTTTTCACCATATTGCACACATTTGGTCGTTTACTGCTGTTTTGCACAAGTCACTGTGAAAATATTGGCACGTTGGATACCAAGGATATAGAAGTGTTCCCTAGGACTATTTAGTTATTTTCTATATTTTAATATATTTTTCAATATGATATTTTAACCTGTACAGATCCGCGATATAGACGAAAGACGTCTACAGCGCGGATCTGAAAATCCGGGTGGACGTCCGCCCCTTCACACGCCCCCTGCGCGCTCTGGGCGGCGGCGCGCGCGGCCGCCGCCGCACGCTGCGTGGGCGTGCCCGCGGGTCGGGCGGACTCGATGTCCGCTCCTGACCCGCGAACGCCTTACAGAGCTGTAGAATGGGGAACCGCCGATGTAAACACGGCGGTTCCCTGTTCTGTGACAGGGGACATACCAGATCTACTGATCCCTGTCACTGGGATCAGTTAGATCTGTTATGTCCCGACCAGCCCATCCCCCCCACAGTTAGAACACACCCAGGGAACATTGTTAACCCCTTCACTGCCCCCTGCAGGTTAACCCCTTCACTGCCAATGACATTTATACAGTAATCAGTGGACATTTAAATTTCTGATCGCTGAATAAATGTCATTGGTCCCAAAAAAGTGTCAAAAATGACCGTCATGTCCGCCCCAATATCAAAGTCCCGATAAAAATCGCAGATCGCCGCCATTACTAGTAAAAAAAATAATAATAAAAACGCCATAAATCAATTCCCATAGTTTGTAGACGCGATAACTTTTGCGCAAACAAATCAATAAACGCCGATTGCGATTTTACTTTAGAAAAAGTAAAAAATATTGTTCTTTTTTCAAAATTGTCGCTCTTGGTTTTGTTTATAGCGCAAAATATAAAAAACGCAGAGGTGATCAAGTACCACCAAAAGAAAGCTCTATTTGTGGGGAAAAAAGGACATCAATTTTATTTGGGTACAACGTCGCACGACCGCGCAATTGTCATTCAAAATGCGACAGCGCTGAAACCTGAAAATTGGTCTGGGCAGGAGGGGGGTTTAAGTGCCCAGTAAGGAAGTGGTTAATATCATGCCTGATCATACGTATTGCACTTTATTAATTGATTGCACATTATTCATTGCTTAAATTTAGGATTGATTTGGAGTAAGTTTGATCTAACAAAAAATACTTTTGTATATAATAACTTATCACTATTAATTTATACTTATTGCACTTTACACTTAGCACTTTTTAGAGGTGGACTGTGACACCTAATTTGGTTTGCAGCGCCACTTTCTCTTTATAGTCTTTTGTTCATTTATTACTCCACCTAGTGGAGGTTTAGGGAGGTAGCAGCCTTACTTGTTACTTAATCCTGAGTGCGGAGATAACTTAATTTTTTTTTACATTCCAGGTTATTTGTCAAACCTTGATTGAACAAGCTGAAGTTAGAAGCTGGTTGGCTACCATGCACAGCTGTACCAGATTTTGCACTCTCCAGTTCACACCATAGTAACGCAGTCCGGATGCATTTCAGATGCTTTTCTGCATGTGCGTTTTTGACGTGTTCCAGTGCGTTTTTGGCACATTTTTAACCACTTGCCGACAAGCTGCCGTCATTTTACTGTGGCAGGTTGGCACGTTCCCGCGAATCGCCGTCCTTGTACGTCGGCTGCGGAAAAGAGGTTAGTAGGCGTGCACGCACATACGCTGCATGTGGCTGGAGCTTTTGTGTGTGACCACCCACAATCGCTCCATAGAGAGCCAGAACAGGGATCTGTTAATCTAAACAAACAGATCCACATTTTGACAGGGAAGCAGAGAGAGATCTGTTGTTCCTAGTAATCAGGAACAGCTTTCTCTCTCTACTCCTTGTCACTCCACTCCCCCCACAGTTCCCTAGGGAACACTTAACCCCTTGATCGTCCCCTAGTGTTAAGTTAACTCCTTCACTCCCAGTGACATCTATACAGTAATCAGTGACTATTTTTAGCTCTGATCGCTGTATAAATGTCACTGGCCACTGGTCCCGAAAAAGTGTCCGATCTGTCCGCTGCAATGTTGCAGTCCCGCTAAAAATCACTGATCACCACCATTACTAGTAAAAAAAATTAAAATGCCATAAATCGGTCTCACTCCCAGAACATTTGACTGGTGGACTAATAAAGGTCTACTATGCATAGCCGACTTTTGCGACCACAGGGGAATCTTAGCTAGACAGGCTTTAACAGAGAAATATCAAATGCCGGCCTCAGAATTCTTCCGCTCTACGCAGATAACACACTTCTTGCACACATTATCGCAGAACTCCGATATGATAACCATGACTTCTATGGAACACTTGTTTTTTTTTTTTTGCACAACCCAATCAATATACGCTTAATGGGAAGAATATGTATCGGCCTAAACTGAGGAAGAAATTGGTTTATAGCACAAAAATAAAAAACGCAGAGGTGATCAAATACCACCAAAAGAGCTCTATTTGTGGGAAAAAAGGACATCAATTTTGTTTGGTACAACATCCCATGACCGGGCAATTGTCAGTTAAAGCAATGCAGTGCCAGATCACAAAAAATGGCATGGTCAGGAACTGGGTAAATCCTTCCGGTCCTTAAGTGGTTAATGCAGTCCAGTTCATTTTTCCCCCCTGTTTTTTCTTAACCTTAAAGGACATGTGTGTTCCAGTGCATTTTTTGTGCGTTCTGGTGCATTGCAGAGCATTCTTTATGCATTTTACTGCATTCCAGTACAGTCCAGTGCAGGAAAAATGCAGCATGTTCTACTTTTATTTCTGGAACTGCAAGCACTGGTGTGAACTATACAGTTGAAAACCATAACCTACTTTCTCCTATCGTTCACTAACAGACGCAGCTCATCATGACGTGGGGTTTATGCTTGTCCCACTTGGAGTTAACTAGGCTGGGAAAAGAAACAGCTGGCCCCTCCCATGGGGGCTGTCCTCTCTTCCTACATAAACCCCCTCATAGCATAGTCCTGTTTGTGACCATTTTTTATTTTAAGTTTTCTTTTATTTGACTTTTATCAAGACATTGATCTGCTATCAAGAAGCCGGTCAGGGCATAGAGGGTCTTTGGGCCCTGTACTTTCCCCGACCTGGCCAAGCGATGCGAGCCAGTCCCGACGTATGGGAACCCGCCGCATTGTGCCCGTTCCGTGCGGGCGGCCTGGGGTGACCCCCCCTTGCGCCCAGCCCCGGATGCGATTCGGCAAGGGCGATTTTCTGGCCTGCAGCATGCCGCCCAAGAGGGGGCGGAAGGTCTGCGACTGGGTGGCGCTCGTTGGAGTGGTGAGTGAGAGTTCCTGCCTTTCCCCCCTTTTAGGGGCGGAAAGGGGGATCGACGGCCGCACAAAAAAAATACATTTTTTCTTGCTGGGTAGCCGCTGGTGGGACGCGTGGAGCTCCCATTTACCCCCCGCACCCACCGCACCGATCGTCTAGGCCGTTCGTTTCATTTTTCACCGTCATGCGGTGATCGGCCACCATTTTGCGGTGGACCGCCGCCATTTTGCCGTAGCCGCGGACATTTTGGGCCTATGGGGCTTTCCCTCTAGCGCTCAGAGCGGCCGTTTGTAGTACTGCACGTTCCCTGAAGGTGTCTTTTGGCCTCTAGTGTTTAACGGCCGCCATTTTGACTGCATACCTCTGCAATACACGTGTCTGCAGCGTTTTTTCCTTCTCTGTGGAACGGTGATCTGGCGGCGTGGCTCTTCTGATGATACATCCAGAAGTTACAGGCAGCGGAACAGCAAGTATAGCTGGGCTCCCTGTGGGTGCTGGTGGCAGTAGGTGCAGTCCTCCTGGTTTACCTGGTGCACTGTGGGCGGTGGTGTGCGGCAGTGTGGGGGTGCCTCAGTCTCCTTAGTCCCTGTGTGTCACTAAGAGTGTTTTTCTGGGGGAAGACGATGGCAGATTACACTGCTGACCCTGCTGAGGAGGCATCAGCGGCGGCGCAATCTGCGCAAGGGGCTTTTTTGGACCAGCTGCGGGCGGTCTTTAGCGAATTTCTCCCCCCGGCGGAGGTCGCCCAACAGGCCCCCAAGAAACGTCCCCCTCCTCCTCTTTATTCATCAGGGGAGGATTCTGAGCCGAAAGTGGCCACAGGGGTCTCAGAGACCCCAGTGGACCTATCCAATGGGGAACTGGGCCCATCGGACGCCGAAGGGGATCAGGGGGCGGCGGCTGCGCGCGAGAAAGCGTTGGTTGCTACCATTATTGCTGGCATTCGCACTAAGCTGCAACTGGGTCAGGATGATGAATCGCAGTCTGCTGCGTATGTGTGTGGGTTCTCTAGGGCCCCCAAGGCTTATCCCTACAATTACTTTTTTGATCATTTTCTTTATCGTGAATGGCAGCGTCTACAGCACTCTTCTTCGCTGTCAAAACGGTTCGCTGCTCGCTATCCCTTTGAGGAAAGCTTTTTGAAAAAATGGGAATCGCCTGTGGTGGACCCACCGATAGCACGCCTTAGTAAGGCGACGACCATCCCTCTGGAAGGGACTCCTTCTTTTAAGGATCCCGCTTTTAAAGTCGCTGTTCCTGGTGGCAGGTTCCGCTGTGCGACCGGCCTTGGCGTCCGCCATTGCGGCGCAACATCTGTCCGAGTGTATGGAAGAGCTCCTGAAGGACCTGGAAGGCGGTCGCCTGATGGATGCACCGCAAAAGGCTGAGTTTTTGCTCCAAGGTTTCAAGTACCTTTGTGATGCGGCCGTTGATTTACTGCCGATGTTATCCAGAATAACGATATTTGCCATCATACTCAGACGGATACTTTGGTTGCATTCTTGGTCCGGTGACCACGCTTCCAAAAAAGGTCTTGCTACCTCCCTTTTCAGGGTGGACGTCTATTTGGTCCACGTTTGGATGAGATCATTAAGAACTTCAGGGGAGGTAAGAGTACCTTCCTTCCAGAGCCCAGCAGGCGTGAGTTTCGCCGTAGACAGGGGCCCCCTCCTTTGGGTCAGAAGAAGTTTTTTCGCGCTCCGGGCACAGCAGGTAAAGGGACCCGCCCCGGTAAGGTCGCTGCAGGGGCTGGAAGATGGCAGTGGCAGCGCAAGGCCGAAAAGGCGGAGGACAAGTCCTCCTCAGCCTGATGGGTTGCCCCACCCAGGTTTCGGGTGGGGGGACGTCTTCTGGGGTTCGCAGACCAGTGGCTGGCTCTCATTTCTGACCGCTGGGTCCGGGAAGTGGTGTCCACTGGGTACAGGATAGAGTTCAGTTCTCTAACCCCAGACAGGTTCTTCCCATTGAATTTAGGGCTCCCGCAGGAACGCCGGGAGGCTCTTTTTGGGGCTGTACAATCACTCTCAGACCAGGGGGTGATCGTGCCAGTGCCTCCAGAAGAGAATTTTCGAGGGTTCTACTCAAATCTATTTGTGGTTCCCAAAAAAGGGGGGGGTTCGGCCCGTACTGGACCTGAAGGCGCGGAAATTCCGGATAAAATCTATCCGCTCGGTCGTGGCCGCCCTGCATCAGGGGGAATTTCTGGCGTCTCTGGACATCAGGGATGCGTACCTCCATGTACCCATTCATCCACGACATCAGCGCTTCCTACGCTTTGCGGTGGGAGACCTCCATTTTCAATTTGTGGCACTCCCCTTCGGTCTGGCCTCAGCACCCTGAGTTTTCACAAAACTGCTAGCCCCGGTGTTGGCGTTGCTACGACAGAGAGGCATTGCGGTAGTAGCCTACCTAGACGACCTGCTCCTGCAAGCAGAGTCTGCCTCGGCTCTGGAGGAGAATGTGGGAATCACAATGACCTCACTGCAGGACTTCGGCTGGTTGATCAACCTGCAGAAGTCGTCGGTCTCTCTATCCCGTCGCCTGGAGTATCTGGGTCTAATTCTAGACACAGTGCAGGCGAAGGTGTTCCTCCCTCCGGCCAAGTTGCTGTCTCTGCAGTCGGCAGTGCGCACCCTCTTGTCGCACCGTCGGTCTTCATTACGGTTCTGTATGCGGGTGCTGGGGCTCGTCTCGTTGTTCGAGGTGATACCTTTCGCTCAGAGTCACACTCGTCTCCTTCAGCGAGCAATTCTGGCTTGGTGGGACAGGTCCCCTCGGTCATTGGACCTTCTGAGCCGTCTGAGCTCCCAGACCAGGATGCCTCTGACCTGGTGGCTTCGGGACTCGGCCCTGATTCAGGGGAAGTTGTTCCTGCCCCTTCAGTGGGTGATCATCACCACGGATGCCAGTCTTTCAGGCTGGGGAGGGATCCTGGGGCAGCTGTCTGCACAGGAAGCTCGCCTCCTCATCAACGTTCTGGAGCTGAGAGCAATCAGATTGTGCCCTTTTTCACTGGACAGTGAGATTGCAGTGTTGTCCGATTCTAATTCAATCGGACAATGCCACAGCAGTGGCGTATGTGAACCATCAGGGCGGCACAAAGAGTCCAGCAGCTGCGACGGAGGCAGCTCTGATACTACGTTGGGCAGAACGTCACGTTCCGGCGATTTCAGCCATTTACATTCCGGGTGTGGAGAACTGGCAGGCGGACTTTCTCAGTCGCCAGACGCTGGACCAGGGAGAGTGGTCTCTCCACCCGGAGGTGTTCAACCAAATTTGCTGCAGATGGGGGACGCCAGACGTGGATCTCATGGCGTCCCGGTTCAATCACAAGGTGGAAACCTTTGTGTCCAGAACGAAGGATCCGTTGGCAGTGGCCACAGACGCTCTGGTGGCCCCCTGGGGCCGTTATCGTCTTCTGTGCGCCTTCCCTCCGATAAAACTGCTTCCGCGAATGATACGCAGGATAATGGCGGAGAGGATACCATTAATCCTGGTGGCTCCAGATTGGCCTCGGCACACTTGGTACGCCGACATGGTGCAAATGGTGGCAGACGCCCCTTGGCGGCTCCTGCTGCGAGACGATCTTCTGTCTCAGGGACCCATCTTGCACCCTGCTTTACCCTCGCTGGCTTTGACGGCTTGGCTATTGAGTCCCAGGTGCTGAGAGACAGGGTAGTCCCAGACTCCGTGATCCCTACTTTGTTAAAAGCTTGCAAGTGTACTTCTCGCAAGATTTATCACCGCACCTGGAAGGCTTGCATTGCTTGATGCGAGGCGGAGGGCCATAACCCTCGATCTTATGTCGTGTCCAGGGTCCTAACTTTTTTACAACAGGGCCTGAACAAAAAACTGGCTTTGAGTACTCTCAAGGGCCTGATATTGGCTCTGGCGATTGTCTTTCAGAGACCTTTAGCTTCTCATTCGTAGATTCGTACCTTTGTACAAGGTGTGCGACACGTGGCGCCTCGGGTAAAGGTTCCGATGGCTCCATGGGATCTGAATTTGGTGCTATCTGTTCTACAGAAACCACCTTATGAGAATATCAGAGATATTTCTTTGTCATTGCTGTCGCAGAAGGTGGCCTTTTTAGTTGCCATCACTTCCGCCAGACGGGTGTCTGAATTGTCAGCACTATCGTGCAAGTCTCCCTACTTAGTCATACATAAGGATAAGACGGTCTTGCGACCTTCTCCTTCTTCCTTCGTTGTGCCCTCGTCCATCGCACCCAAAGGAGTTTGAGTTGCATGCTTTGGACGTAGTGAGGGCCTTACGAGTGTACTTGGCTGCTACAGCTTCTTTTCGACAAGCTGATGCTTTGTTTGTATTGCCAGAAGGCCCGCGCAAAGGGTTGGCGGCCTCGTCGACTACGATTTCTCGTTGGATCAGACAGACCGTGACCCATGCGTATTCTGTTCGGGGCAAGGTCCCCCCTTTTCCGGTCACGGCTCATTCTACCCGGGCTGTTAGCACTTCCTGGGCTTTCAGACACCAGGCCTCGGTGTCACAAGGTGTTTGCATCTTCGGATGCTGCTTTTGGCCGCAAAGTTTTGCAGGCGGCAGTGTAGGCGCGTCTAGCGCCTCCTTAGAGGTTCAGTTGGGTGCTGTTGTTAGCGTTTACCTACCCCTCTTCTTGACACAGCTTGGGGACGTCCCCACACGTCATGATGTGCTGCGTCTGTTAGTGAACGATAGGAGAAAAAGGGATTTTATTAAAACTTACCGTAAAATCCTTTTCTCCGAGTTCACTGACAGACGCAGCACCCACCCCTCTGTGCTCTGTTCTTGTACGGCTTGTGTACGAACTGAAGAGCTATGCTATGAGGGGGTTTATGTAGGAAGAGAGGACAGCCCCCATGGGAGGGGCCAGCTGTTTCTTTTCCCTGCCTAGTTAACTCCTAGTGGGACAAGCATAAACCCCACACGTCATGATGAGCTGTGTCTGTCAGTGAACTCGGAGAAAAGGATTTTATGGTAAGTTTTAATAAAATCCCTTTTTCCATGCGTTTTTGATGCATAAAAAAAAATGCAGTGAACTGCGTGGTATGGTGTGAACTGGCCCTTAGTAAATCAACCTCTTTGCATCTTATGAAAGTGGAGCTAATTAAGAATACGGTGATACAACCAGCTTGTTGTACGATCATCCGACCATTAGTACGCGCAATTACAACAGCCGTCATACAACGGTTGTACAACGGCTGTACAACTGAAGTTGGATGAGCAGACTAGAAAACTTTGGTTGTACAACAAGCGGTTATACGACTGTTGTACCGCGTGTACAGAGAAGTTGGTCCAACAAATCTGTATGTGCAAAACAGGCATGCTCAGAAGTCAGGAACACCCAGAAGTGGCCATTCTGGGAAACCTACGTTCCTAATTCACAAATCACATTCACCTAAACTTCCTTGTTATACGCTTATAGCACATCACCAAGTTAGGCTTGGTTGTAGGATCGCTTAGTTCATGTCAGTATGCGAGACGCAACAACCAACATCCCACTTGGTCCAAAGTTGGACGTTCGGTTGCACCCATGTGTACGGGGCTTAACTCTCTTTTTGCGTAGAGAGACAAGTTTTGCGAAAGTGTCTTGCATGCTTTCTAAAAGGGGCACAGCGTGTGCCAAATTGTACAAGGGCTAGACAGGTACATGAAATTTTGTGCACACTATGCCACTTTTAGGATGCATGCGAGACACTTCAGCAAAATCTCTCTGCACCAGTCTTCATAAATTCCAGGGAATAAGTTCATATGCAACTTTTGTACCGTTTCAGTCATTTTCTGTTCTATTTCTAGTGGGTGAAAGAAGTTCAGGAAACTATAAAAAAAAAAAAAGTGTGTTTTTAGGACAGGTAGAACACTGAACCATGCCACACATGCAATGGTACAATAAAAATAGTGAAATGTACCTTACATATAAACGTAAGGTATATTTTCAGTAAGTACACACTTTGAATTGTAATATTTCTCTAGAAGTTACTTTTGATGAGACTTTCTCATTTTTACTTTGTTGCTGTTCCTTGAAATAATTAGGCACCTTTCACACTGGGGCATGCAGGGCGGTAGCTGTAAAGCGCCGCTAGCTTTAGTGGCGAATTACTGCTGTTATAGTGGAGCTTTGTTACCGCTAGTGGGGTGCTTTTAACCCCCCCCCCGAAGGAAAAAGCATAAAAGCACATTGAAAGGGGTGGCCATTCATTTCAGTGGCAGGGGCGGTGGAGGAACGGTGTAAACATCGCTCTCACACCGCCCCGAAGATGCTTCTTGCAGGACTTTTTTTCTCATCCTGCAAGCGCACAGTCCCACTGTGAAAGCACTTGGGCTTTCACACTGGAGAGGAATGAGAGGCATTTTTCAGGTGCTTTAGAAGGCGCTACTTTTAGTGCTGAAGTGCCTGAAAAATGCCCCAGTATGAAAGGGGTCTTATTGTATTTTCTTCATCTTGCAGTCACCAATTTATCAATAATTGTGGCCAGCATTCCTGTTTAATAGCGATCCATACTAGGAGGTATATAGAAGCTGCTATCACCAACCTCCTTTTGATAATGATAGCAGTTGATGCTGTTTCTGGCTTCAGTACTTTTTGAATCACTGGTCCAAAACAAGAAATTCTGCAAATTATGTGAGAACACTTAATTTGCATACTTGTTTGGGTTCCGTCACTGAGAACATTCTCAAACTGTTGGAGCAAGACTCCTGGACAATATATATTTATAAGGAGAGATCAGCGATGGCAGGACATGTGTCCCTCTCAGGTTTCCTTTAGTAAGTGAACATGACATGATACTAAGAAGTACCTAGAAGTAACAACAGTGTTCCGGAATGGGCATCTTATGAATATGGGAGCATGGTGTGGGAAAGGGAAGGGTAGAATCAGGGAGATACCTATGAGTAGCTCCCCCGGGTTCTTCCCACTAAATGAGTATGTGTGTATATATATATATATATATATATATATATATATATATATATATATATATATACACATACACTGTGCCTTGAAAAAGTATTGATACCCCTTGAAATTTTCCACATTATACAACCAAAAACATACATTTTATTTTATTGGGATTTTATGTGATAGACCAACACAAAGTGGCACATAATTGTGAAGTGGAAGGAAAATTATATGGTTTTCAATTTTTTTACAAATAAATACCTGAAAAGTGTGGCATGCATTCAGCCCCCTTTACTTTGATACCCCTAACTAAAATCTAGTGGAGCCAATTGCCTTCAGAAGTCACCTAATTAATAACTTGTCCACCTGTGTGTGTCATTTAATCTCAGTATAAACACAGCTGTTCTGTGAAGCCCTCAGAGGTTTGTTAGAGAACTTTAGTGAACAAACAGTATCATGAAGGCCAAGGAACACACCAGACAGGTCAGGGATAAAGTTGTGGTGAAGGTTATAGGTTATAAAAAAATATCCCAAGCTTTGAACATCTTACTGAGCACTGTTCAATCCATCATCCAAAAATTAAAAGCATATGGCACAACTGCAAACCTACCAAGACATGGCCATTCACTTAAACTGACAGGTCGGGTCAAGGAGAGCATTAATCAGAGAAACAGACAAGAGGCTCATGGTAACTCTGCAGGAGCTGCAGAAATCCACATCTCAGGTGGGAGAATCTGTCCACAGGACAACTATTAGTCGTGCATTCTACAAATCTGGCCTTTATGGAAGAGTGGCAAGAAAAGAGCCATTGTTGAAAGAAAACCATAAGAAGTCCTGTTTGCAGTTTGCGAGAAGCAATTTGGGGAACACAGCAAACATTTGGAAGAAGGTGCTCTGGTCTGGTGAGCCCAAAATGGAACTTTTTGGCATAAAAGTAAAACACTATATGTGGCGGAAAACAAATACTGCACATCACCCTGAACGTGCCATCCCCACCATGAAACATGGTGGTGGCAGCATCATGTTGTGGGGATGCTTTTCTTTTTCTTGGCCAGAGTTGATGGGAAGATGGATAGAGCCAAATACAGGGCAATCTTTGAACAAAACCTGTTCACCTTCCAGCAGGACAACGACCCTAAACATACAGCCAGAGCTACAATGGAATGTTTTAGATCAAATCACATTCATGTGTTGGAATGGCCCAATCAAAGTCCAGACCTAAATCCAATTGAGAATCTGGGGCAAGACTTGAAAATTGCTGTTCACAGACGCTCCCCATCCAATGTGACAGAGCTTGAGCTATTTTGCAAAGAAGAATGGGCAAAAATGTCCTCTCTAGATGTGCAAAGCTGGCAGAGACATCCCCAAAAAGACTTGCAGCTGTAATTGCAGGGAAAGGTGGTTCTACAAAGTATTGACTCAGGGGGGCTGAATACAAATGCACACCACACTTTTCACGTATTTATTTGTAAAAAAAAATTGAAAATCATTTAACCTTTTCCTTCCACTTCACAATTATGTGCCACTTTGTGTTGGTCTATCACATAAAATCCCAATAAAATACATTTACATTTTTGGCTGTAACTTGAAAAAATGTGGAAAATTTCAATGTGCATTATTATTTTTTCAAGGCACTGTATTGTGGCACATATGAAACCTTGTGTTTTTTTTTTTTTTTTGTTTTTTTTTTTAATTTCAAGAATATCATCTAGGTGATTGTCTTGTATTGTTGTTATGTCCGTTTTTATTGAATGAAAAGAATTGAAATAGACAAGTATGTCTGTAAGTACGTATGTTCACCTTTAGATTGATTCCTGTGTTCCAGTGGAGTCCATTGGATCCTAGGCTCAAGCTGTACAGAGCTTTTGTTTCAAGTTGCAGTACGGCTCTTGGCACTATGCTTGTCATTAATGTATTACAACCTGTGACTAAGATCTAAAGAGCTCCACATGGTTACAGGGATTCATTTAAAGGCTAACCCAGGTATGTGCAGCTGCCACAGAATGCCTACATTTCAGCAGAAATTGCACTTAAGGTACTTTTAAGGCCATATCATGTGTGATCTGATATTACTGACATGTTCCCCACTGATTTCTGGTCCATGCACTTTCTATTTCCTTTTCCTGTATTTTTATAAATAGAATTAGTTGCTGTAAATTGCCGTCCCTTAAACTTCTATTTTCAAAATGAATTCCATTAAAAATAGGGAAAGGAAGTACCATGCAGATATGCAAAAAAACAAAAAAAAATCTACATATTAATTAAATGTGTTTCTAAAATGCAAAGAGGGTAAGGAACTGAATTTGACTTGATTTCAGTCCTCGTATTCCCATGTACAACAGCAGTAAAGCTGTCCATACATTATACAGTTTTCTTGTTCAATTTCCTTTAGATTTACCTTCAACTATGTAATGCAAGGGCTTGCCTGATTGCATACAATTTGAAAGTGTTTAGGTTTGACTTCATATTATATGGTTTTGGTTAATCTAAAGGAAAATTGTACAAGAAAATGTTATTATGTGTAGCCAGCTTTAGGCTGAGAGGGAGGGGCAGTACTTAGGGCCAGTCAAGTTCTCTGCATACACATGTACTAAAAAGGAACATGCTGACAGAAGGGAGAGCAGAGAGATGACCTCATCAGTCTATTGCTGCTCTTTGGCTGTCCAGTAACAGGCTGGGGTATATAGGAGGGTAGATCTCAATGAAAGAAGCATTACAAATGATATTCCTCATTTTAAAATCAATGTCCAGTGTGTTTTGGGGGTTTATAAATCCTCCCTCTTTAGGGTATAGGCAGGCTGATTTGGAGTAACAGCTATTGTGGTAGTCCATGCTTGCATGTGGACACAGGTTTGATGTGGTCAGGAACAGCAGCAGTCCACCAGTGTCAGACGTTTTCAAGGAATTAAGTGTAGCCAAATGATGATACCAAAAAAACAGAATATATAATGAATAACAAGCCTTATTGCTAAACATATTTTAAGTGTATTTGTGTACGTAGTAAGGCATATAAGTAAAACATATTTATATTTGTTTTCTTTAATAGATGCATCTGAAGGTGAGCATGAACTGCAGAAGCAGAATACAGTAGAAGGAAGTACAGTGAGAAAATGGTCATGTACCTTGGTGGAAGTTCACCTGGAAATATGCAATAAGTAATACACAGAAAAAATACAGAGGTGGAATTTTGAAAGCTATAACAATGGAGTCTTGGTTACAAAAAAGATGATGGAAATTGTATTGCCTCAGCTAGATGTTTGCTTTTTCTCTAACCTGTAGTAGGAATTCGAAACCTAGAATCTGATTGGCTGAAAATGTAAACACCTCTACTTTGGACTTTTTTTGTTTTAGATGTCCATGTGCCAGATGAATCCTTTTTTAGTAAATATTCTGTTTTAGAAATACAGGCACCTGGAGGCCAGTACTGGCCCAGGGCAAGTTACTCCTCACAGGACATCTCCAACTTACAATGGACTGTTTAATTGGGCAACTATGTGGCAAATGCGGTTTAATGTTGATAAATGTAAAGTTATGCTAAGAATATGCATGCATCATACATACTAGGGGGAGTACAACTGGGGAAATCAATGGTGTAGAAGGATCTGGGTGTTCTGGTAGGTCATAAGCTTAAAGGAGTTGTAAGGGCAAAAGGTTTTTTATCTTAATGCATTCAATGCATTAAGATAAAAAACATTTTGTGTGTCCCAGCACCCCCCTAATTACTTACCTGAGCCCCTTCTCTCTCCAGCGATGTCCACGAATGTCTAAGTCTTTCTGGACACTCCTCCTGATTGGCTGAGATATAGCAGCGGTGCCACTGGCTCCCACGGCTGTCAATCAAAGTCAGCCAGCCAATCAGGGGAGAGAGGGGCAGGGCCAGGGCTCCGTGTCTGAATGGATACACGGAGCTCTGCCTCGGGTGCCCCCGTATAAAGCTGCTGGCTGTGGGGGCACCCGATAGGAAGGAAGGGCCAGGAGGGACCCGAGAAGAGGATAATCAGGGCTGCTCTGTGCAAAACCAACTGCACAGAGGAGGTAAATGTAACATGTTTGTTATTTAAAAAAAACAAAACTAGAATTTACAATCACTTTAACCACTTCTGGACCGCCCGCCAGCGTTAAAAGTTGCTAAAATACCATTGTTATGGCAGCAGCGGTCTGCTTTCTGATAAAAGTGGTCTCGGCCCCCCTCCAACCACTTTCTGGTCGTCTCTGCGCTACCCACGATCCGATGCTGTCCCTTGAGAGGCTTTAAGTTGAGTGAGGGAAAGATGGCCCCCCACTCGGCTCCATACCATTGGATGACGGAAGTGAAGTCAAACGCCACTTCTGCCCAATAGTCTTAAAGGGGAAATTTTTTTTATTGAAAAAAAAAAACCCCTTTTTTTTATTTTTTTTTTATTGCATTCAAGTGTAAATGTGAGATCTGAGGTCTTTTTTACCCCAAATCTCACATTAACCACTACAAGACCGAGCCTGTTTTTTGGGTTCGGTGCTTATGAGTTAAAACCATTTTTTTTGCCATAAAATTACTTAGAAGCCCCAAACATTTTTTTTTCTAACACCCTAGAGCAGGGGTAGCGAACACGCAGCTCTCGAGCCGCATGCGGCTCCCGGCCATGATGAATGCGGCTCTTTGCCTCTTATTATATTTTGTATATACTGTGGCTCTTTGCCAAGTTTCATGTTTCTCTCAGGGCGATCTCAGGCAGCTTGCATTGACTTCTATGATAGAAGTCTCCTCGCAAGCCGCCTTGAGATCGCCTCGAGCGCCGCTTCGCGCCGATTCGCGCCGCTTCGTCACTGCGTGGTGTGGCTCTCTGACTCTCACAGTTTAAAATTTTGGCTCTTTGTGTCTAACTTGTTCGCCACCCCTGCCCTAGAGAATAAAATGATGGTTGTTGCAAAACTTTATGTCACACCGTATTTGTGCAGCGGTCTTACAAGCGCGATTTAAAAAAAAAAAGTTTTTTGAGTTAAAAAATAAGAAAACAGTAAAGTTAGACCAATTTTTTTCCATATTGTGAAAGATAATGTTACGCCGAGTAAAATGATACCCAACATGTCATGCTTCAAAATTGCGTCCGCTCGCGGAATGGCGACAAACTTTGCAACTTAAAAATCTCCATTGGTAACGTTTAAAAAATTCTACAGGTTAGCAGTTTTGAGTTACAGAGGACATCTAGTGCTAGAATTGTTGCTCTCGCTCTAACGATCGCGTTGATACCTCACATGTGTGGTTTGAACACCATTGTCATATGTGGGCGGGGCTTATGTATGCGTTTGCTTCTGTGCGCGAGCTCGGCGGGACGGATCGCTTTTTACATTTTTTTTTTTTTTTTAATTATTTATTTTGCTATTTACTTTTTATTTTTACACTGTTCTTTTTTTTTTTTTTTAAATGTGATCACTTTTATTCCTATTACAAGAAATGTAAACATTCCTTGTAATAGAAAAAAGCATGCCAGGAACACTTAAATATGAGATTTGGGGTCAAAAATACCTCGGATCACATATTTACACTCAAATGCAAAAAAAAATAACAGCTCAAAAAAAAAATGGGCCCTTTAAGACCGTTGGGCGGACGTGACTTCTGACGTAATTTCCTCCCTGCCGTACTATGGAGCCGAGTGAGCGGCGAATCCGCAACTAAGACCACTTTTATCTTTTTCAGAATCGCCGGCTCTAAAAAATTCAGATATCACTTCTCAAAGGCAGCGACGCCATATGATGTCCACCCAAACAGAAGTGGTTAAAGAGATCCTGTCCATGTTTTTTTTTTGTATTACAAGGGATGTTTACATTGTAATAGGAATAAGTGACCAAAAAAAAAATTAAGAGGACTGTGTAAATATAAAAACGAAAAAGTAAAATAAATAAGAAAAAAATTTTTTTTAAAAGCGTCCCTTCACACCAAGCTAGTGCACAGAAGCGAATGCATACATAAGTCGTTCCTGCATATGAAAGGGGTGTTCAAACCAAACATGTGAGGTATCGCCGCGATCGTTAGCATGAGAGCAATAATTCAAGCACTAGATCTCCTCTGTAACTCAAAACTGGTAACCTGTAGAAATTTTTAAACATCGCCAATGAAGATTTTTAAGTGCCAAAGTTTGTCGCCATTCCATGAGCGGGTGCAATTTTGAAGCATGACATGTTGGGTATCAATTTACTCGGCGTAACATTATTTTTCACAATATAGAAAAAAAATTGCGCTAACTTTACTGATGTCTTATTTTTTCATTTACAAAAGTATAATTTTTCAAAAAATATTGTGCTTGTAAGACTTCTGTGCAAATAAGGTATGACATAAAGTATTGCAACGACCACCATTATATTCTCTAGGGTGTCTGAAAAAAATATATAATGTTTGGGGGTTAGCAAAAAAAAATAGATTTTAACTGATGTCAAAATGAGGCCCGTTCCTTAACCACTTGCCGACCGCCCGCCGCAGCGTGACGGCGACAAGGTGGTTCGTTATCGCGAACCGCCGTCACAGGATGGCGGCCGCGATAACTAGCACTGTGTTCAGGGGGAGCAGGTGCGGCGGACTCAATCGCCGCTGGCTACCCGTGATGGCCCCCCTGCACTGAAAGAACGGAGGTCCGTGTAAGTAAACACGGACCTCCGTTCTGTGAGAGGGGGAAGGGCTGTGATCACAGCCTTCCTCTACATGGAAGCTGTGATCACTTCCCTTCCCCTGCTAGGTCAGCCCACACACAGTTAGAACACGCCCAGGGAACACAGTTAACCCTTAGAGCGCCCCCTGCAGGTTAACCCCTTCACTGCTAATGGCATTTACACAGTAATCAGTGCATTTTTATAGCACTGATCTCTGTATAAATGCCAATGGTCCCAAAAAAGTGTCAAAATGGTCCGACATGTCCACTGAAATATCGCAGTTTCGCTAAAAATCGCAGATCGCCGCCATTACTAGTAAAAAATAAAAAAAAAATAAAAACCCCAGAAATGAATTCTCATCATCCGTAAACGCGGCAACTTTTGCGCAAACCAATCAATAAACGCTAATTGCGATTTTTTTTTACCAAAAATATGAGGATGAATATAAATCGGCCAAAACCGATGAAAAAAATGTTTTTTTATATTTTTTTTTTGGATTTGTATTTTATCAAAAAGTAATACATTTGGGTCTTTTTGTAAAATTGTCGCTCTTCTTTTGTTTATAGCGGCGATCAGAAATGACGCAGAGGTGATCAAATACCACCAAAAGAAAGCTCTATTTGTGGGAAAAAAAGGACGCAAATTTTGTTTGGGTACAACGTCGCACGACCGCGCAATTCTCAGTTAAAGCGACGCAGTGCCGAATCGCAAAAAGTGCTCTGGTCCTAAAGTGTGAAATCCTTCCGGGGCTGAAGTGGTTAAGTGGTTCATAATAGCATGCAATGCCAAGCTGCAGTTTCCAGAGGACAAGGGGGCATTCTTTACGTCTAGAGGAAAAGAGATTTAATCTCTGAATATGAAAATGCTTCTTCACAGTAAGAGCTCTGAAAATGTTGAGTAGACTTAATCAAGAGCTGATTCTGTCCAGCTCAGTAGATCCCCCTGCTGGTTAACCCCTTCACTGCCAATGACATTTACACAGTAATCAGTGGACATTTAAATTTCTGATCGCTGTATAAATGTCATTGGTCCCAAAAATGTGTAAAAAATGTCCGACATTTCCGCCCCAATATCGCAGTCCCGATAAAAATTGCAGATCGCCGCCATTACTAGTAAAAAAAAAAAAAAAGAATAAAAACGCCATAAATCAATTCCCAGTTTGTAGACGCGATAACTTTTGCGCGAACCAATCAATATACGCCGATTGCGATTTTTTTTTTTTTTACCAAAAATATGTAGAAGAATATATATCGGCCAAAACTGATGAATATTTTTTTTAATGGATTTGTACTTTAGCAAAAAGTAAAAAATATTGTTCTTTTTTGCAAAATTGTCGCTCATTTTTTGTTTATAGCGGCGATCAGAAATGACGCAGAGGGGATCAAATACCACTAAAAGAAAGCTCTATTTGTGGGGAAAAAAAGGACGCAAATTTTATTTGGGTACAACGTCGCACAACCGCGCAATTGTCATTCAAAATGCGACAGTGCTGAAAGCCAAAAATTGGTCTGGGCAGGAGGGGGGGGTTTAAGTGCCCGGTAAGGAATGGGTTAATATTGAGGAATCATGGTGTTCAGATACTAAAAGGATGCAGCATGCATAGTCTGTATGCACAGTCATAGTGTTTTTTTGTACACCTTTGTAGCTATTAAGGCTTCTAAAAATCCACTGTTTTCAATTTTAATATAATAATAATATATATTTTCCTGTTGGTTCGACCATATTTCCAGAATGTTATAATGCAAAGTCAGCCTGTACGATGGTGGTCACCATAATAATATTAATAGAGGGCTTTAAAAGAGAAGTATGTTTTTCTTTTATTGCAGATTTATACTTAACTGGGTCTGATGCTGCATCTGTCCCCCAGCGCCTCTTCACTGAGAACTGAGCCACCAAACACCGCCGATGGCTCGGTTCTCACAGATCCCTGAGAGGAGAGCTGCTGGCTGTCAATCAGCAGCTCTCCTCTCCGCTGTGGTGGGGCGGGTATCGGCCGCCTTGGGCTCTCAGCGGCTCGCTGAGTGGCTGAGACGGCTGTCGGTCCAGGCACCAGTAACAACTGGTGAAATTTTAGGATTGGGGTGCCAGACCCCGCCCTTCCCTTTTGACCCCTCCCATCTCTCTTAAGCCCCACCCCTTATATATTCCACCAATTGTGTCAGGAGTATACAGCCCAGTATCACTAGATAGGGTATACAGCATCACCAGATAGGAGTGTACACAGCATCACCATAGGGGTATATACAGTATCACCAGAGGGGTATATACAGTATCACCAGAGGAATATATATGCAGTATATACCAGAGTATATGCAGTATCACCAAAGTATATATGCAGTATCACCAGAGTATGTGCAGTATCACCAGAGGGGTATATATGCAGTATCACCAGAGGAGTATATATGCAGTATTACCAGAGTATATATGCAGTATCACCAGAGGGGTATATGCAGTATCACCAGAGTATATACGCAATATCACCAGAGTATATGCAGTATCACCAGAGGGGTATGTATGCAGTATCACCAGAGTAAATGCAGTATCACCAGAATAAATGCAGTATCACCGGAGTATATGCAGTATCACCAGAGTATATATACAGTATCACCAGATATACCACATTAATAACTGACAGGCAGTAAACATACATGTGCATGCAGACTGGCCTGGTGAGTGATAGGACTCGCTCATTAAAAAAGATGCAATGCTCTGAATGGATTGCCTGCACAGCAGCAATAAAGGAGAGCAATGCTCTGCAGAGTGCCCGGGTGGGTTGGTGATGGAGAGATGGTGTAATCTAATGCAGTGTTTCTCAACCTTTTACGGTGAAGTACTCCTGCAGATCTAAAAAAATGTCCTAAGTTCCCCTGTCTCAAGAAAGTAATTTCTATTACTTGGGTGTCATGGTTTCTGTGTGTATATGTGTAATGTCAGTATGTGTTTGTGATGATTTCTGTGTGTGTTTGTGATGGTTTTTGATTGTGTGCAAAATCATCATCAAATGCAGCCTCACCAGTGCCCATCAAATGCAACCTCAACAGTGCCCATTAATGCAACCTCACCAGTGCCCATCAATGCAACCTCACCAGTGCCCATCAATGCAGCCTCACCAGTGTCCATCAATGCAGCCTCACCAGTGCCCTCAATGCAGCCTCACCAGTGCCCATCAAATGCAGCCTTACCAGTGCCCATCAAATGCAGCCTGGTCAGTGCCCACCAATGCAGCCTTACCAGTGGCCATCAAATGCAGCCTCATCAGTGCCCATCAAATGCAGCCTGATCAGTGCCCACCAATGCAGCCTTACCAGTGCCCATCAAATGCAGCCTGATCAGTGCCCATCAAATGCAGCCTGATCAGTGCCCATCAAATGCAGCCTGATCAGTGCCCATCAAATGTAGCCTTACCAGTGCCCATCAAATGCAGACTTACCAGTGCCCATCAAATGCAGCCTTACCAGTGCCAATCAAATGCAGCCTTGCCAGTGCCCATCAAATGCAGCCTTGCCAGTGCCCATCAAACGCAGCCTTGCCAGTGCCCATCAAATGCAGCCTTTGCCAGTGCCCAGCAATGCAGCCTGATCAGTGCCCAGCAATGCAGCCTGATAAGTGCCCAGCATAGCAGCCTGACCAGTGCCCAGCATTGTAGCCTGACCAGTGCCCAGAATTACAGCCTGATCAGTGCCCAGCATTGGAGCCCGATCAGTGCACAGCAATGCAGCCTGACCAGTGCCCAGCATTGCAGTCTCATCAGTGCCAAGCATTGCAACCTGATCAGTGCCCAGCAATACAGCCTGATTGGTGCCCAGCAATACAGCCTGATCAGTGCCCAGCAATACAGCCTGATTGGTGCCCAGCAATACAGCCTGATCAGTGTTGGAGGGGCTGAAGTGGTTAAGTGGTTCATGATAGCATGCAATGCCAAGCTGCAGTTTCCAGAGGACAAGGGGGCATTCTTTACGTCTAGAGGAAAAGAGATTTAATCTCTGAATATGAAAATGCTTCTTCACAGTAAGAGCTCTGAAAATGTTGAGTAGACTTAATCAAGAGCTGATTCTGTCCAGCTCAGTAGATTGCCTTATAAAAGACCTGGATTCTTTCCTAATGTTCAGAATATAACTGGGTACTGACATTTATAGATAAAGTTAATCCACGGAAAATCCGATTGTCTCTCGGGGGATCAGGAAGGATTTTTTTCCCCCGCTGGAGCAAACTGGATCATGCTTTGCTGGGTTTTTGCCTTCTCTGGATCAAATGTGGGTATAGGATTATGTATACAGTATAGGACTGTATGCTTTTTTTGGTCCCTTTTATTGGTTGAACTAGATGGATTTGTGTCATTTTCCAACCAGACTAACTATGTAACTATATTCTAGACTTGGTCAGGTTGATGTGATGTTTGTTGGGAGTAGGGGGAAGATTGGGCATAGACAAAGGAAATTAGTCTGATTTTACATCTTGGGGATTGGGATGTATACTTTCTAAACTGTTGGAGTGCTTTACAAATACATGGAGAGATGCACATTTACTGCTGTTGAAGCTCAAACATGGCCAAAGCTTTCAAAAGCTTTTTTAAGTGAAAAGCTGATGTTGTTTGCTTCAAAGATAATAGCAGGCCAGTAAAAAATTGCACAGATTTGTAACGGTATCTCTAAACCATTTTTTTTGCTGTCATGATTATTAACCACTCCAGGTCCGCGCTATTGCCGAAGTACGGCTCCAGCGCGGACCTGAAATGCCCGGAGGACGTCCATGGACGTCCTCCACAGCGCACGCTCCAGGCGCGCCCCCTGGCGGCAGCGGCGGCACGTGCCCGTGGGTCGGGCGGACTCGATGTCCGCCCGTGACCCGCCGATCACCTTTAGGAGCCTCAGAACGGGGAACCGCCGTTGTAAACACGGCGGTTCCCCATTCTGTGACAGGGGACATAGCAGATCTACTGATCCCTGTCACTGGGATCAGTTAGATCTGTTATGTCCCGGCCAGCCCCGCCCCCCCACAGTTAGAACACACCCAGGGAACATATTTAACCCCTTCACTGCCCCCTGCTGGTTAACCCCTTCACTGCCAATCACATTTACACAGTAATCAGTGGACATTTAAATTTCTGATCGCTGTATAAATGTCATTGGTCCCAAAAATGTGTAAAAAATGTCCGACATTTCCGCCCCAATATCGCAGTCCCGATAAAAATCGCAGATCGCCGCCATTACTAGTAAAAAAAAAAAAAATAATAAAAAAGCCATAAATCAATTCCCAGTTTGTAGACGCGATAACTTTTGCGCAAACCAATCAATATACGCCGATTGCGATTTTTTTTTTTTTACCAAAAATATGTAGAAGAATATATATCGGCCAAAACTGATGAATATTTTTTTTAATGGATTTGTACTTTAGCAAAAAGTAAAAAATATTGTTCTTTTTTGCAAAATTGTCGCTCATTTTTTGTTTATAGCGGCGATCAGAAATGACGCAGAGGGGATCAAATACCACCAAAAGAAAGCTCTATTTGTGGGAAAAAAAAGGACACAAATTTTATTTGGGTACAACGTCGCACGACCGCGCAATTGTCATTCAAAATGCGACAGTGCTGAAAGCCAAAAATTGGTCTGGGCAGGAGGGCGGTTTAAGTGCCCGGTAAGGAAGGGGTTAATATTGAGGAATCATGGTGTTCAGATACTAAAAGGATGCAGCATGCATAGTCTGTATGCACAGTCATAGTGTTTTTTTGTACACCTTTGTAGCTATTAAGGCTTCTAAAAATCCACTGTTTTCAATTTTAATATAATAATAATATATATTTTCCTGTTGGTTCGACCATATTTCCAGAATGTTATAATGAAAAGTCAGCCTGTACGATGGTGGTCAACATAATAATATTAATAGAGGGCTTTAAAAGAGAAGTATGTTTTTCTTTTATTGCAGATTTATACTTAACTGGGTCTGATGCTGCATCTGTCCCCCAGCGCCTCTTCACTGAGAACTGAGCCACCAAACACCGCCGATGGCTCAGTTCTCACAGATCCCTGAGAGGAGAGCTACTGGCTGTCAATCAGCAGCTCTCCTCTCCGCTGTGGTGGGGCAGGTATCGGCCGCCTTGGGCTCTCAGCGGCTCCAGGCACCAGTAACAACTGGTGAAATTTTAGGATTGGGGTGCCAGACCCCGCCCTTCCCTTTTGACCCCTCCCACCTCTCTTAAGCCCCACCCCTTATAGATTCCACCAATTGTGTCAGGAGTATACAGCCCAGTATCACTAGATAGGGTATACAGCATCACCAGATAGGAGTGTACACAGCATCACCATAGGGGTATATACAGTATCACCAGAGGGGTATATACAGTATCACCAGAGGAATATATATGCAGTATATACGAGAGTATATGCAGTATCAGTGCCCAGCAATGCAGCCTGATCAGTGCCCAGCATTGCAGCCTGATCAGTGCCCAGAATTGCAGCCTGATCAGTGCCCAGCAATGCAGCCTGATCAGTGCCCAGCAATGCAGCCTGATCAGTGCCCAGCAATGCAGCCTGATCAGTGCCCAGCAATATAGCCTGATCAGTGCCCAGCATTGCAGCCTGATTGGTGCCCAGCAATACAGCCTGATCGGTGCCCAGCAATACAACCTAATCAGTGCCCAGCAATGCAGCCTGATCAGTGCCCAGCATTTCAGCCTGATCAGTGCCCAGCAATACAGCCTGATCAATGGCCAGCATTGCGGCCTGATCAGTGCCCAGTAATACAGCCCGATCAATGCCCAGCATTGCAGCCTGATCAGTGCCCAGCAATGCAGCCGGGTCAGTGCCCAGCAATGCAGCCTGATCAGTGCCCAGCATTGCAGCCTGATCAGTGCCCAGAAATACAGCCAGATCAGTGCCCAGCAATACAGCCTGATCAGTGCCCAGCATTGCAGCCTGATCAGTGCCCAGCAGTGCAGCCTGATCAGTGCCCAGCATTGCAGCCTGATCAGTGCCCAGCAATACAGACTGATCAGTGTCCAGCATTGCAGCCTGATCAGTACCAGCAATACAGCCACATTTGTAATATGCAGCATGGAAGGGGTTAATGCATTGCCAATGGTTACTGATACATTAGTGACCAGTGACAATAACTCCTTTGTGCTGCATTAGTGACACCAGTGTCAGTGTTTATTAACCCCTTCATGCTGCATCATAAAGGGATTAATTAACACTGCCACTAATGCAGCACAAAAGGGTTAATTAACTGCTACTGGTCACTAATGCATCAGTAACCAATGACAATACATTTACCCCTTCCATGCTGCATATTACAAATGCATTGTAGATTAACCCCCCCCCCCTCAAAAAAAAAAAAAAGTTCAGCACTGCAGAGCACAGATAACATTACGGACTGAAGTGTTATCAACCTCTGCTCACTCACTTGTCCATGACAGTGGACACTCCGAGCAGAGGCAGCAGTCCTCTTCCATCTCCCGCTCCCGGCCTTAGAGCAATATCATGACAGGAACCTCCTGTCAGGGGAAAAGTGTGTGAGGCACACTCACTGCTCCGATGCGGGCAGCTCTGCAATTGTAGTACTGTGTAGCGGCTGCTGTATACAGCAAGCCACCGCTACATAAAACCCTTTACCCAGCATCAGAGCAGCAACTGGCACCCTGCCCCCCACACAGCTGGCGTACCACGGGTTGAGAAACTCTGATCTAATGTACACAAACATTTTGACGTGACCCACCTGTCCTGCAGGGCTGTCCTGGCTCACTGGCTGGCTGCTGTCCGTCTGGCAGTGGTGGCACTCTCTGCCTCTGGCTGGCTGCTGCTGGCTGGCAGTGGACTTGTGGACGGTCTGCGCGGGACTGGAAACCCGGTGGAGTGCTGGGCCTGCGTGAGTAATCACGCAGCCAGCATGTCCGCCACAGTCCCGCCCCCGCCCACCGCATCCAATGAAGTCAGTCACTGGCTCAGGGCAGCCACATTAGACTATGTATGTGCGTCTGTTCAACGCACATACATAGTCCTTTATGACTGACCAATAAGCAGAAAGCAAGGAGCCGAGAAAAAAAAAAAAAAGTCAATATACCGGCACCTCCTTTAGGGGGTCAGGCTGACTTTTTTTTTTATTCCTCTTCTCAGCGAGGGGGAGGCGACACCCAAGCATCCCTTATTGACCGGCCGCCGCTGCCATGTACCTGGCAGATCCTGACTCTTGAAGTCGTGATGACGCGGTGCCTGTCCCAACTCCAGTGACATCAGCAGAGAGCAGACGAGTCACAGGAGAGCAAAACTAATTGCACTTCTGTGATCCATAGGAGAAGTATGGCCAAATGAGCCCAGGCCATTCTTCTCCTTTAAGGGCAGGCCCTGACACTTCCACGCACAACAGCAGTGTGCTATCATGATTTGGGGTGCATTGCACCAAGTTTTACAGCCCATTCAATATTAATAGTTGTGTCAGTGGATGCAATAATAACCTCCAGCATTGGTGTTATTACCACATTACAACCACTCCGTACTGGCGACACAGTGACCATAAAAATAACTCCACCAACACTGGTGTTTGTGACAGCTGTAAGAACCCCCAACATTGGTGTCAGTGACCAGCATTGATGTGATTGACTACAGTAATACAATTCAACATTGCTGTCAGTGGACACAATAATAACCCCCAGCATTGGTGTCAGTGACTGCGATGACAACCCTCCAACATTGGAGCCAGTGACTGCAGTAATAACCCCCAGCACTGGTGTCAGTAACCCCCAGTATGGGTGTCAGTAGTAGTGCTGTTACCCCTAACCCCCCTCCCCCCCTTGCACTGCTGCCCAGCAGTAGTGTAACAGTTGTCATTATCTCCCCCGCATTGGTGGTCAATGTAGTGGCATTAAAATGTATCTCCCCTTCTCAGCAGTGGCAGTGAAATTTTGAGGGCTACTGTATAGAGCAGTGGTCTCCAAACTGTGGCCCAGTGACCAGATGCGGCTCTTTGCTTGCCTTTATCTGGCTCTTGGGGCACTATTCCTCCCACTGATACGAGACACTACTCTGCCAACTGACACTAACAATGGGGCATCATTTCTCCCACTGACACCAATAATGGGGCACTGTTGCTCACACTAATACTAAATGTGGCAATGTTTAATTCCTACTGATGCCAGGAAAATTTCCACAGTCCGACCCCTCAAAAGTCTGGAGGACAATAAACTGGCCTTTGTTTAAAAAGTTTGGAGACCCCTGGTATAGAGTATCCAGAGTTACATAAAAATAAATTGACATCTTTTATCATCACTACAAATAGGTTATGGTTGTTTGGCAGTTTCGTACTAGATTACAGTCTCTTACATCAGTCACATTTCTGATTTATTTAAGGCAATGCAGCAACAAAGCTCCTCAGAAACTGAAGGGGAAGGAGGCAATGCTGCTGATGGCAGCAGTGAAGAGGAAGAAGGAGATCAGGTAGAAGAGGATGGAAAAGGCAAGAGGAAGAATGAGAAAGCAGCTTCCAAGCGGAAGAAGTCCTACTCATCAAAGGTAAGATGTAGTCATGTTATGCCGTCTTATATCTTTTAGTGTGATATTGTGGTGCAAGTTCTAAAAATGCACAATATCCACAATATTTTTTTGTTAATGAAATATTTATTTACTATAGCACTCTATTTCTACGTGGGATCTCTGTCTTATGTGTATGTAAAATTAAAAAAAAAAAAAAAAAACACATACACAGGTTTACTCTGCTTGAGATAAGATTGAGAAGAGTGCACACGACATTAAAAGGTTGAGAATAGAGCACAAGACATAAAGGACAAATTAGCAAATATTTTTATCCATTTTATTTCAAATAGGATTTGTTGAACCCAAATGTGACCGTGCTTTTCTAGATGATGAGCTTATACACATGTGCGGTCTCACTGAAGTGAGTCTTCTTCCATGGAGCTGCATATGTACGTACCTATGTTTACGCTGGGAGAGCACTAAACAGCGTGTTCCCAGCATAAAGACAGAAAGCTCTGGGTCTCTTACGATTGAGAGCTAGGAGGACCAGCTCTCGCTCAGATGATTGCTGTGATAGGCTGCGATTAGCTATCAGTGATCAGTAGCTATACAACTTGCTTTGAATTAAAAAAAAAAAATGCATTGTATGTTGACAAAAAGTGTGTGTAAAACAGTAAATAAATACATAAATGAAATAAAGAGCAAAAAAGCAAGGTCAGGTTTAGGGCCAAAGGGTCAGGGTCAGTGGTGAGTTTTAGGTAAAATTACAAAAAAAAAGTATGTATTTAGTGTTAGTATCAGTGTGTCTTAGGTAGGATAAAAAAGCAAAATACACACTATTGTTTTTGTGCCCTACTGTGGGTTCAAACATCAGTTAGGATAAATATACATGGCATTGCTGTGATTGTCAGAAATACAAGGTATAATTCACTTGGATACAGTAACCACTGACCTTTTTTTGTATTTGTTCAACCTGCAGGTTGAATGAAAAAAAAAAACTGACAGATCCCTGCATTCACAGAAGAGATGTTTATGCAGAAATCTCCTCCACTGGGACACTGTATTCTGACAGCAGAGGTCCCCCTTTTCCCTGTCAGAATACACAGATCAGCACTACAGCCATTGGCTGGTTTTCCAGTAAGACCATTTGACAGAAGCTGGTTGTTCTGTTGAACAGAGAGCAGTACATATGTATTGATATTCATCCCGTTCCTGCTGAACCGATGGATTTTGATGCATGTATACTGTGCTTAAAGCGGAGTTCCACCCTATTAAAAGTCAGCAGCTACAAAAAGTGTAGCTGCTGACTTTTAAGAATCGGACACTTACCTGTCCCAGGCTCCAGCGATGCGGCCGCCTGAAGCCTCCCTCTTCTCCCCCTGCTTTGTGCGGCTTTGGCTCCAAAGCCGTGCGCGCACTGCGCATGTGTGAGCCGCCCCGCACTTTGTGAATGGCCAGTGTATCTTCTGGGACCTGTGAGGTGTCCCAGAAAATCGGCGAGAGGGAGGGGGGAAGGTGAACTTCCTTCCTGTGCCGCGAAGCCAGAGGAGGAAGTGCAGCTGGGACCCTGTCAAAACAGGGTCCCCGCTGCCCCCACCCCAAAAAATGACATGCCAATTGTGACATGGCGGGGGGGTCACCTTCCCTCAAAGCGGATGTTCCACTTTAAAGGGATTGTAAAGTCCCATTTTTTTTTATCTAAAAATAACAAACATGGTATGCTTACCTGCTCTGTGCAGTTGGCTTTGCACAGAGCAGCCCGGATCCTCCTCTTCTCGGGTTCCTCTTCGGCTCTCCTGGCTCCTCTCCTGATGAGTGCCCCCACAACATGCAGCTTACTATGGGGGCACCCGAGCCGAGTCACAGCTACCTGTGTCCATTTAGACATGGAGCCCAGTTCGGCCCCACCCCTCTCTCCTGATTGGTTAACTGGCTTTGATTGACAGCAGCGGGAGCCAATGGCACCGCTGCTGTGTCTCAGCCAATCAGGAGGAGAGTCCCAGGCGGCCGAGGAACTCGTAGACATCCCTGCAGAGAGAGATGGGGCTCAGGTAAGTAATTAGGGGGTGCTGGGGAGACTGCTACACACAGAAGGTTTTTTTTTTATATTAATTCATTAAGATAAAAAACCTGTACAGTTTTACCGACACATGACAAAGTTGCAGGCATTAAAGGGGTTGTAAACCCTCGAGGTTCTTCACCATAATGCATTCTATGCGTTAAGGTGAAAAACCTTCTGTAGTACAGCAGCTCCCCAGAGCTCCCCTTTTACTTACCTGAACCCAATCGTTCCAGCGACGGGGACGACCACAGCAGCTCCAGCCGATGTCTTGGGTCCTCATTGGATAGATTGATAGCAGCAGAAGCCATTAGCTCCTGTTGCTGTCAATCAAATCCAGTAACGCGGGGGGTGGGGCCGAGTTCTGCTGTCAGTGTCAATGGACGCAGCAGCGGGACTTGTGAAAGCGCCCTCACGGGTGCCCCCCGGGAAAGCGTTTCTCTGAGGGGGCACTCGAGAAGAGAAGGAACCAGGAGCGCCGCTGGGGGACCCCAGAAAAGGAGGATCGGGTCCACTCTGTGCAAAACCCTTGCACAGAGCAGGTAAGTATGACATGTTTGTTATTTTTTAAAAAACAAACCTTTACAACCCCTTTAAGATTTGGTTTACCTTCATCCTTAAAAATTAGTCCATTTTTCATACATCCATGACTAGATTATTAGGAGAATATGGTAATGAAACATTCAAGTTTTATTTCTATTATCTCTATGATAGTTTTTTTTGCCATTCTGGGAAAATAAGATGACCTTTCAACATGTGGTACTGCAAATAGAAGTGAAAAAATTTTATTTTATTTTTATTTTTTACCTTATGCATTTTATATGGCACCAAGCTATGGCTTCCCATCTGAGCTCACTTATTGATGCAGTGCATATTAGACTTTGTCTAGCAGCACTGAAATCTCCTCAGGCTATGGGCACAAAACAGCGGGCGAAATCTAGAAAGACTTTTCCGTTTTACAAATAAATTAACTGTGCCAAATCCTGAAAGGGTATTCCTACCTTTAATACTTAGTTTTATATCTATAGGAAAAGGACTTTGCGAAAATGGTCTGTCCCAGTAGTGGATTGTGCTGTTTTCTGTTCTCAATCAACATCTCACTATTCCTATTGCGGATGTAAGGATTCAGTTCATAGATGCTTTGAAACCCTATTTGCTCTCATTGTCTCTGTCTTACAAGCAGCCACTGTGGCTATGTCCATTTGTCAGACTGTTGCTAACTGGACTGTGCAAATGAATTGAGAACGTGATTCTGTCTTTGTGGTCCCTGTTCTCCTGGAACAACTGCAGCTCATGTGGTTGGTGCTGCTATTTTGTACTGATGTCCGAGAGAGAGTACTTCCCCTGGTGTCTAGAATGATACTGCTCTCTCTGCAAAGGTGCAAAATGTTGTGGTTAACGGCTTGGTTTGCTGAGCCTGCTTGCAAAAAGGCGCCTTTTACACATGCCTGTCAATGGATAATGCCTGTTTGAGTGAATCTCTTCATAACGTTATTAGGTTGAAGTTACTTTTACCCTGCAAGCAAAAGCCTAAGCCTACTATTACTACAGCTGCTACCTCTTCCAACCAAAAGGGTTTTTTTCACTCCTCCCAGCTCCACCAAGTCAGAGGTGGTTCTATCCTTTTGTTCCAAGCCTTGGACCCCAAAATATTCAATGTCTACCTAGAATACCTCCTCACAATGATGGGGTGCCCTCACTATCCAAAGTGTGTGTATGGGAGTAGGGGGTAGTGTCTGATGGCATTTGCATTAGTCTGGATGAGAGACATCCTGGACCAATCTGTCATTTCCTTAAACCAGATATCCCCCACATTTCATATGGAGTCCACAAGAGTTGAATCTCAGATGAAGGGAATTTCTGTCATAAATGGACATCCAAGATGATTATCTTCACATTCCCATCTTCACTGCACACCAATGCTTTCTATACTTTGCAGTGGTAGACATATTCTTTCAATTTTTCATCCGGTCTTGCATGCTCTTCTCTACACCAAAAGTCTTCACAAAAAGTGCTTGCTACCGCTCCTGGCCCATCTCAGATCTCAGGGCATCTAGGTCACAGTATACCTGGACAATCTTCTGCAAAAAAGATTTGTCAGCCATGTTCCTGTCTTCCAACATCTGAAAGATTATCCAGTTCCTTTAAACTTTTGGATGGCTGTATACCTTCAAGATATCTGCCCCCCAGTCTTCCCATCACCTAGAGTACTTGGTTCTGGTACTGGACAAAGCCCAGACAAAAACTTTCCTTCCCCAAGAAAATTGCTTCTCTGAGATCCAACTGTTGGACTCTCAGGTCAACCAGACATCTCTTGACTTGCTTCTGCATGAGGGTTCTGGGCCTCATGGTGGCCTCCTGCAAGGTTTTCCCCTTTGCTCGGTTCCACTCAAGAGCTTTGTGGCTCAACATTCTCACCATGAGGGACAAGCAGATCCTTTTTCTGAATCGCTCACTACTGCTGCCCAGCTAGGCAAAAATTTTCCTGGCATGGTGAATTTCCAATTCAGCCCCAGAATCCAGGAACTCGTTCCTTCCCTCTTCCTGGAAGGTGTTAATGATAGACACAAGTGTTGATGGGCTGGGGTGGGATCTAAAATTCCTTGACTGTCCAGGGAACCTGGTCCCCAGGATTCAATGCTCCCCATCAACATTCCACAACTGAGAGCAATAAGGCTGACTCTCGTACACTGAACCCCTCTCCTACATGGCGTGTTAATTTTGACTTTAAATTTCAATTGAGTTTTAGTCATAGTCTTTTGAATAAAATGCCATTTTATCTTTAGTCGTATTTTAGTCTTTTGACTAAAATGCCATTTTAGTTTTAATATTATTTTAGTCATCTGAATTGTATTAGTCATATTTTATTCAACTAAAATACTGTAGTGTTAATTTAGTCGAAGTAAATCTTTTTGTCTACTAAACTAACACTGCCTACACGGTCAACCAGTCAGTGTGCAGTTGGTCAACGCCACGGCTGTGTGATAAACAATCAAGGGGAGTACTAGAAGTCAGGCAGCCTTGAAAGAAGCAAATCTGGTTCTCTCCTGGGCAGGAAGCCATATTGAAACTCTCTCAGCTATCCACTATAATAAATTGACAAGCAGGCTTCCTGATTTGCCAGCGTCTGGTCTCAGGGGAGTGGTCCCTCCACCCCAAGAACCTCATGCTTCGTCTGGGGTCCAGATTCAGCAAAAAGCTGGACACATTTGTGGCCAGGTCCCGGATTCCCCTAGACTTCATGAAGGATGCCCTGGTGATTCCTTGGTCCCTGTTCAGACTGGTGTATGCATTAACTCCAGTGAAGATTCTCCGTCAACTGATTCAGGAAGAATGGATCCCATTGATCCTCTTCACTCCAAATTGGCACAGGAACCTTGGTACCAGGACATACACAGACTCCTGGTGGACGAGCTTTGGCCTATTCCAGACCACCCTTCCTGTCACAGGGCACTCTGGGTCCTCTGTTCCACTCTGCTTCTCAGTTGCTGACTGAAAGTCGACACCTCAAATCCTGAGAATATTCTAATCTTTTAAACTTGTCCTTCCTCTAGTTTGTCCTAGACCAGCACCTAGCTCTTAGTGCTCTGAAGGGATAGGTTTCTGCCTTATCCCTTATATTTCAGAAGCCTTTTGGCTTCATACTATCTTGTCAATCCTTTTCTTGTTCAATATGTCTATTAATTTAAAACAGGAATCCAAAACATGAATTACAAACAGTGGGGGACATGGATCATAACAGAATAACAAAAAATGAATTATTTGTCCTGATTGCATATAATGTAGATGCAAAAGGACAATAGCATACAGGATTCATATTCCTTGAAATTTTCCACATTTTGTCATGTTACAACCAAAAACGTAAATGTATTGGGATTTTATGTGATATACCAACACAAAGTGGCACATAAGTGTGAAGTGGAAGGAAAATGATGAATGGTTTTCAATTTTTTTTTACAAATATGTGAAAATTGTGGCATGCATTTGTATTCAGCCCCCGAGTCAATACTTTGTAAAACCACCTTTCATTGCAATTACAGCTGCAAGTCTTTTTGGGGATGTCTCTACCAGCTTTGCACATCTAGAGAGTGACATTTTTGCCCATTCTTCTTTGCAAAATAGCTCAAGCTCTGTCAGATTGGATGGAGAGCGTCCGTGGACAGCAATTTTCAAGTCTTACCACAAATTCTCAATAGGATTTAGGTCTGTACTTTGACCGGGCATTTCTAACACATGAATATGCTTTGATCTAAACTAGTGGTCTCCAAACTATGGCCCTTTGCTTGCCTGTATCCGGCCCTTGGGACAGTATTCCTCCCACTAATACAAAGCACTATACCTCCCACTGACAACAACAATGGGGCACTATTCCTTCCACTGACACCAAAGATGGGTATTATTCTTCTCACCAATACCAATGATGGGGCACTATTCCTCCTATTAATACCAATAATAGGGTATTACTACTCCCACTAATATCAATTATAGGGCACCCTTCCTTCCACTTATGCCAATGATGGGGCCCTGTTACTCCCACTGACACTAACAATGGAAATTATTCTTCCCACTAATACCAATGATGAGGCACTGTTCCTCCACCTACCTCCCACAGGCGGCCTTATGTAATTGTTTTACCCCCTCTGAGGTCTGAGGCAGTTTCTACTCTCAATGGTCACAATCCGGCTCTCTAAAAGTCTGAAGCAGAGTAAACTGGCCCTTTGCCTAGAAAGTTTGGAGACCCCTGATCTAAACCATTCCATTGTAGCTCTGGCTGTATGTTTAGGGTCATTGTCCTGCTGAAAGGTAAACCTCTGCCCCAGTCAAGTTTTTTGCAGACTCTAAAAAGGTTTTCTTCTAAGACCGCCTTGTATTTGGCTCCTTCCATCTTCCCATCAACTCTGACCAGCTTCCCTGTCCCTGCTGAAGAAAAGCATCCCCACAACATGATGCTGCCACCACCATTCACGGTGGAGATGGTGTGTTCAGGGTGATGTGCAGTGTTCGTTTTCTGCCACAGATAGCATTTTGCTTTTAGGCCAAAAAGTAAAATTTTGGTCTCATCTGACCAAAGCACCTTTTTCCACATGTTTGCTGTGTCCCCCACATGGCTTCTCGCAAACTGCAAATGGGACTTCTTATGGCTTTCTTTCAACAATGGCTTTTTCTTGCCCCGCTTCCATAAAGGCCAGATTTGTGGAGTGCACAACTAATAGTTGTCTTGTGGACAGATTCTCCCACCTGAGTTGTGGATCTCTGCAGCTTCTCCAGAGTTACCATGGGCCTCTTGGTTGCTTCTCTGATTAATGCTCTCCTTACCCAGCCTGTCAGTTTAGGTGGATGGCCATGTCTTGTTAGGTTTGCAGTTGTGCCATACTCTTTCCATTTTCGGATGATGGATTAATCAGTGCTCTGTGAGATGTTTAAAGCTTGAGATATTTTTTTTATAACCGAACCCTGCTTTAAAATTCTCCACAACTTTATCCCTGACCTATCTGGTGTGTTCCTTGGCCTTCATGATGCCGTTTGTTCACTAAAGTTCCCTATCAATCCTCTGAGGGCTTCACAGCTGTATTTATACTGAGTTTACATTACACACAGGGGGACTTTATTTACTAATTAGGTGACTTCTGAAGGCAGTTGGTTCTAGATTTTAGTTAGGGGTATCAGAGTAAAGGGGGTTGAATACAAATGCACGCCACACTTTTCAGATATTTATTTGTAAAAAATATGAAAACCATTTATAATTTTCCTTCCACTTCATAATTATGTGCCACTTTGTGTTGGTTGATCACATAAAATCCCAATAAAATAAATTTACATTTTCGGTTGTAACATGACAAAATGTGGAAAATTTCAAGGAGTATGAATACTTTTTCAAAGCACTGTATATAAAGCAAGTGCAAACATCAATAAACTAAAAAGTTATCAGGCAAAAGCATAAACCAAACCACTAACATGGTGTGAAAAAGCCCTTGTAAAATGTGCTGGAGGGTTGCCCGATGGAATCAGAATTGAACTGGTAGTAGGCCCCGCATTTCTATGGTGGGCTAAGATAAGTAGAACAAACTCTTGTTGACTCCATGTCTCACAATAATATAACATAGGTAAGATTGATAAGAAAGAGAAAGAAAAGGAGGAACGAAGCAGGGGGTGAGAGAGAAAAAGGGGGGGAGGGAGCCCGGATTTTTCAAACTTTTAGACAATATTGCTCATGTTAGTCCTCCACTCCAACTTCCTGTGTCTCCATAGGTTCTGAATGTGGTGCTTTCAAAAACCTCCTTTTGAACTGGTTGAAGATTTCCCATTGACATATCTCACAAGTAAGGTGGCCTTTTTGGTGGTCACTGCGTCTAACGGCCATATCTCCAAGCTGGTGGCTCTTTCTTGCAAGGAAACTTTTCTTGTCTTACATAGGGACAAGGTGGTCCTGAGACCCCATGGTAGGAAGCTCTTTTACCT
The DNA here is from genome assembly GCA_018402905.1 of Glandirana rugosa. Lineage (NCBI taxonomy): Eukaryota > Metazoa > Chordata > Amphibia > Anura > Ranidae > Glandirana > Glandirana rugosa. The sequence continues at coordinate 234,655 of BLSH010518444.1, read as the reverse complement.
CAGTGAGAATATTGTCCACTTTTCCCTATGTCCTGCACCGAAGAATTCACTCCGCTGTCTGTGTTCAGAGCTTTTAGGATCTGTCTAAATGCAACATCTTCCTTCAGAAAGACTGAGCCCCTTTTTATCCTCCCTGAAGGTCCCAAAAGGGGACATCCTGCTTCCTCTTCCACTAAGTTGCTCAGGCTGCTAATTTTTACACCTTCAGGAAAGGGGTTCCTCTCCTCCATATTGGGGCATATTCCACCAGATTTGTAAGTGTTTCTTGGGCCTTTCAGCATCAAGCATCTGTCTCACAGGTTTACAAGGCTGCCACATGTAATGTATGTATGTATGGTCAGGCCTCTGCTGATGTCAACTTTGGCCACAAGGTGCTTCAAGCTGACATCTGAATGTTTAGGGTCTGTTGTGCCATCCTTGTGTGAGCGTGTTTGTTGCTGTTTGCAATGTTTTTGCCCACCCCTCAATGTATTGCTTGTGGGCATCCCACAGTCTATGACTTCCTGTCTTGTGACCTTACTGTACTAGAAAGATTATAGAAATTTGGCTTACCAGTAAATTCCATCTCTTGAAGTACAGTACAGGATACATCTCCCCCTCTGTCCTCTCCTGATTCTCCTTATTGCATGCTACAAAACTGGAATTCAATGGAGTGGGCAGGGTTAAATAAGGGTGCACTGACGGTGTTTCCAGCAAAGCGTTTGCATGTGTCCAATTACCTGAAGGTCGCAGCATATAACCCACGGTCTATGACTTCCCGCACTGTGTCCTGTACTGTACTCCAAAACATGGAATGTACTGGAAAATCAAAATTCACATTTTTTTTCTGTTGTCATCCGGTCTATCACTGTCAAAAAGCAGCAGTTTGTATTTACTACAGGAAAAGTGTACAGCTCTTTAAATGACCATTAATGCATGCAAATGCTATATGTTTACATAAGCTAAGTATTAAACTTTTTATGCGTTCCTCTTTTCTATCCACTCCAGAAACCGTCAAAGCTTTCTCGGAAATCTTCGGGAGATGAGGGAGAAAAAGACAGCAAAGATGAAGAAAATAAGAGCGGATCAGAAGCTGGTGATGTGGACAATGACAAGAGAAATGCCTCAGAGGTGCAGAAAAGCAGCGCAGGGGTATGACTATTTTAGTGCTGTGGTATAGTAGTATTGTTCAGTAGTACTATTTAGGATGATAACTTTTATGTCATAGCCCAGACAGGTTTAAGAATATCAGTACTATGTAAAATGTTGGTATAACTACCGTATATACTCGTGTATAAGTTGACCCGTGTATAAGCCGACCCCCCTACTTTTGCCCAAAAAATATGGGAAAACGTATTGACCCGCGTATAAGCCTAGGGTGTGAAATGCAGCAGCCAGAACACAGGGACAGGGTGCCAGAACACAGGGACAGGGTGCCAGAACACAGGGACGGGGTGCCAGAACACAGGGACGGGGTGCCAGAACACAGGGACGGGGTGCCAGAACACAGGGACGGGGTGCCAGAACACAGGGACGGGGTGCCAGAACACAGGGACAGAGTGCCAGAACACAGGGACAGGGAGCCAGAACACAGGGACAGGGAGCCAGAACACAGGGACAGGGAGCCAGAACACAGGGACAGGGAGCCAGAACACAGGTACAGGGTGCCAGAACACAGGTACAGGGAGCCAGAACACAGGGATTTTAATGCCAGGACACTGGGATTTTAATGCCAGGACACTGGGATTTTAATGCCAGGACACAGGTATTTTAATGCCAGGACACAGGTATTTTAAAGCCAGGACACAAGGATTTTAATGCCAGGACACAGGAATTTTAAAGCCAGGACACAGGGATTTTAAAGCCAGGACACAGGGATTTTAAAGCCAGGACACAGGGATTTTAAAGCCAGGACACAGGGATTTTAAAGCCAGGACACAGGGATTTTAATGCCAGGACACAGGGATTTTAATGCCAGGACACAGACACTGTAGCCAGAACACATAAGGGATGAGTAATGTAGTTTAGTTTCACATTCAATTGAGCTGTGTTGCTTCTAAGAGCCGTTCTGTGCTTTGTAAGTGTGATTAAACACATTGGAATGTTGAGAATGCAGAGAGAGAGCTGCAGCTCTTCAAGGAGATCAGGAGGTGGGCGGGACTGAACAGCTAACATCAGCTTGTCCTGCCCACCTCCCAACATCAAGCTGAGAATCTGACACCTCTCTCAGCATTCTCTGCATTCCAATGTGTTTAGTCACACTTACAAGCACAGAATGGCTCTTAGAAGCAGCACGGCTCCGTTTAATGTGAAACTACTGATCACCACAGACACTGACTCGAGTATAAGTCGAGGGGGGTCTTTTTCAGCACAAAAAATGTGCTGAAAAACTCGACTTATACACGAGTATATACGGTAATTATATCATAGGGCAATATGATGTTTGCAGCCTCCTATTGCTGAACCTAATGACAGTGCAAGCAGCAGTAGTGTGCAGTAATGTATAGCTATACTGAATTCTGCTATTCAGTTCATGCATTGTTGGCTAAGGACTGATTTATGAAAAACGAAACCGGTGGAGCTGTTCATAGGAGTCAGAGTCCTTCTTCCATTGCTTTAAGTTACATTTTAATGGGTTGGGATGGGAAATAGCTCCACTTTTGTCCCAGTGATAATGTAGCTGCACATTTGTTAAACAACTGGGCTTGTCTGTTACTCCTCTCTAGCAGAAATTTAACATGGGCAATGGGTTTCCTGATTATCAGAAAACTGTGTGGATCTTAAACGATATGCACCATTAACAGTCCATATTCGGGGTCGGCAACCTATCGATTACGGGCTACCTGTCGACCTCGGGAAGGTGACAGATAGACCGGAACAGGTCTGGGCCCCGCCTCCTACTGCTAGCTGCCGAGCTTCACCCTCAGCCTCCTCTGCCGAGCCGTCGGTCCTCCTCTCCCTCCCCTTCTGCCTCCTCCGCCGCTATCATCAGTGAACATCAGAGAGCGAGAGGCAGCACAGGACAGAGGGCGGGTCGGAGGAGCTGGCCAAGTAAACTTTTCTAGTTAACCCACGGGTGATTGGTTGCTAGATACTTAGCACCCAATCAACAGCTTGTTAATATGAAAAGTCATGCTCCTGCTCCCGCCCCCTGTCCAGAACTGTGCTTCTTCTCGGTCTTGTGTGCACAGGTAGGATGCAATGGAACACTGCTATGGAAGGGAAGAGGGGGGGGGGGCGGGAAGAGGACACTACTGTGTGTGTGTGTGTGGGGGGGGGGGTGATGTAAAGGGCACACATTCTGCATCCTGCATTCTGAGCGCAACGCACTCCTGACCCCTGCATTCTGAGCACAACACACTCTTGATCCCTGCGTTCTGAGCGCAATGCACTCCTGAACCCTGTATCCTGAGCACGACGTACTCCTGATCCCTGCATTTTGAGCATAACACACTCCTGATCCCTGCACCTTGAGCATAACACACTCCTGATCCCTGCATTCTGAGCGTTACGCACTCCTGATCCCTGCATTCTGAGTGTAACACACTCCTGATCCCTACATTCTGAGTGTAACACACTTCTAATCGCTACATTCTGAGCTTAACACACTGCTTAACCCTGCATTCCGAGCACAACCCACTCCTTAACCCTGCATTCTGAGGGTAATCCACTCCTTAACCCGGCATTCTGAGGGCAACGCACTCTTGGACCCTGCATTCTGACCATAACCCACTCCTTAACCCTACACTCTGAGGGTAACACACTCCTGAAGCCTGCATTCTGAGCATAACGCATACCTGATCCCTGCATTCTGAGCGTAACGCATACCTGATCCCTGCATTCTGAGCGTAACGCACTCCTGAGCCCTGCATTCTGAGCACAATGCACTCCTGAACCCTGCATTCTGAGCATAACACACTCTGGAACCCTGCATTCTGAGCGTAACACACTCTGGAACCCTGCATTCTGAGCGTAGCGCACTTGCAAACTCTGCACTCTCTTGTAATACTTTGTTTTATGTCCACTGTGTTTGTAATCTATATTTGGGGGTTAACAATGTATCATCGCCCACAGTAGATCACAAAGGCAGTGTGTTTTGAACACAGTGCAGGAAACACACATGGAACATGCCTTTCTGGCATTGCGTTCTGGTGTGAACCGGCCCCAACAACAGGACACCATGCCCGGTGATCTTTGACTTCCATCAATGTTGTTCAATTATATCTCCATCTCTCTAAGGTTGCCTACCCCTGGTCCATATCCTCTTACACGTTTTAATTAAATACAATACAGTTACTGTTCTTAGTGTCAAATGCTAATGTTAAGCCTCTTTTGACATATTATTATTATTATTATAGGTACTTATATAGTGCCATCAATTTACACAGCACTTTTACATATATTTTACATTCACTTCAGTCCCTGCCCTCAAGGAGCTTACAATCTAAGTTCCCTAACTCTTATGTAGCATGGTCATAAACATGGAGTATAAGCAATCGAGTTTGTTTTTGTTTTCAGTTTATTATTCACTTAAACCAGTGTTGGAGGACATATTTCTCATGCTGTCCTTTCAGATATTATATGGTGAGATATTACTCTAAGGCCTCATGTACACTGCTGCTGGTAAACGGACATTTGGGAGCAGTTGGGCATTTTTTTCAGCTGCCCCTGAACTCTCCTCTGTTATCTTATCAGTACATGTACATAGGGTCGTTTATAGTCGTTTCTAGGCAGTTGAGTTTAGAAGCTTTATTTGGAACTCAAAAAAATGCTTTTGGTTGGAAGTTCAATGGCATTTGAAACGCCAAATGCCTGTAACAGCTTGTAAACGCTGCTAAACGAGGTAACTCACGTTTAGCAGCGTTTCGTTTACAGGCGCTTTCATTTAAAAATTCATTTTTAAGCGATGACTTCTAGCTTTCAAAAAATCGTTCAGGAGAGGTTAAAAAAGCATCCCATGTACATTAAGCCTAAGTTTGTGAAATTACAAAAGCTGTAATATGATGCATCTGCAATAGGCCAATATCTGTTGTAAGGAATATTAGATTATTTTATTTATTAAATCTTTTTATTCATATCCTATTTAAACAGACAAACAAAACACAACATCATACACATTGAACTAAAATATTAATGCAAATTTCAGATCCCATCACATTGCATAGCAGCCATCAACTCAGAATAACAGGAAAAGAGAAAGGATTAATTAACGAGAAGATGCTTTAACTGGTGGGGAATCCAAGCCATATCATTTATCATATTAACAATCAGCCCATACACCATGTATCAATAATAGACTGAGATCTCTTCCATCCACAGTGGCCCGCACAGCCTATATATAGAGAAAGAATATAAAATAATTGCGCAAAGGGATTGAAGCAGCTAGCACCTTACTAGACCAGTAGTGTAAAAGTAAAATCAAATCAAAAGGTGCTGTGCTAAATTATTAGTATTAATAAAAATGTCAACATCAGTGAATATTAAATCATAATTAAATTGATAATATACCAATAGATAAACCTAAAACATCACCATAGTGTATAAATGCATAGCAAACTGAAAAAATTCCAATGTAAGGGTTATTAAACCTTGAAGTAATATAAGTGCAGATAACGTGAAACAGTGCAAGAATTGTGCAAAATACTGCTTGAATGACTATTAAAAATGTCTCAGATAAAGTTCAGATAAGGTGACAGATCCAGGTGTAGTAGCATTTGGTGCAGTAGTGCAGTAATGATCCAATCGAAAGGGGTAAAAAGTGCCGTAACACAAGAGGGAAGAGTGGTAAGGTTGTATGCTTACCAGATAGGGTGGATTCACGTAGCTATGCAGCTAGTGAATCAGACAGGCTTGTATGGGGGTACAGATGATGAGGACCAAAATCAGCGCGTCAACACACGGCCATTCTGCCTCAGATAGGGAATCCCACGATATCCAAAATATCTCCTTGCAGGGACCCCTGAGCTAACAGTTGGGTCAAAATAGCATTCCCCAGCCCTGGTATAATAATGTCTTCCACTCAGGTAACGATTCCTTTCACTGTTAATCCACTCCAAAACACCAGACATCAGGCAACCAGATCCATCCCAATTTCAACTCCTGATACACATACGTGGGGCAATGTCATGCAAGAGTAATGGGAGAAATATAGTGCTCTCTCTATATAAAAGGCTGCTTTATTGAATGAAAAAATGTTCAAAGTAGCCTTCAATATCCTGGATCTGTCACCTTATTTGAACTTTATCAGAGACACTTTTTATAGTCATTCAATCACTATTTTGCACAATTCTTGCACCGTTGTCACTTTATCTGGACTTATTACTTCAAGGTAAATGAACCCTTACATTGGAATTTTTTATATGGATGCATTTTTCAGTTTGCTATGAATTTATACACCATTGTGATTTTTTAGGTTTATCTATTGGTATATTATCAATTTAATTATGATTTAATATTCACTGATGTTGATAGACATTTAAATTAATACTAATAATTTAGCACAGCGCCTTTTCATTTTATTTTATTATATATAGAGAAGCTTATATTTTAGTCAATACTTGCCTTGGGCATCAGATGCCATATTGGGCTTATCCAGCCACTTTGCTTATACTTTATCATACTTACTGGGATATCCCCTATTTGTGTCATCCCTATACAATGGGGGATTATTATTAACTAACTGTTTCCAGTATAAAAGCATAGGAGAAAAGGGTGTCTTCCAATGCAAAGTGATGGCTTTTCTCACATAGAATAATATGGTATTAACAAACACTCACTCTGACAGTGTAAGGAGAATAGGTTCCACCAAACCCCGCAAACATACAGCCATTGAGACCAGCAGAGGGGCACAGGTAATAGATTTCAACAGATCCACCATTTCTGCCCAAAAGATAGATATAAATGGACAGGTCCAGAAGATGTGTGAGAAGTCCCCCCTGAGCCGCACCACACCGCTAACACTCAGAATTTATCTTATGAAGTCTGCATGGTGTGAGATATGCTCTATGTATCAATTTAAATTGAATCAAGCGGTTTCTCAAGGATACCACAGATTAAAGAGGGAAATCCCACACACTCCTCCAGTCTTCCATGTCCAGATCCGGTATATCCCGTACTAGCCCTAAGACCCTCCAAGGGCGGGAGGTAAATCAGGGTAAGATGGGAGTACAGTCTCAAGGTAGGTTTCTCTAAACATTCAGACCTAAGTACTAGTTCTAGACTATATTGTGTAGTCACTAAATTACCTTGTGGGAACTGGGCATGGAAAGCATGAGAAAGCTGTAAGTATCTAAATAAATGGGAGCTAGACAGATTAAAAGTTGAAGTAAATATGTAAAAAGTAGACAATTTCTGATCAGTGACCACATGGGAAAATAGTTTATTATTATATTTGGTCCATGCAATAGGCTCTGGTAGTTTATAAAGTTGGGCAAGGGTAGGATTTAACCATAGAGGGGCATTTGGAGAGATTGCATCTTTAGGATAATGCTCGCATCTAAGACCTGCCTCCCAAGCTTGGATAATGGAGCAGTCAGATGGTACTGTGTCCTGTGACCCCTAAACACAAGCTTCTATAGATCCTACCACCATGCGGCTGTGGCCAACTGAGTGGCTAAAAAATATTTATATAAATACGGGAAAGCTAGGCCACCCTGATCACAAGGGCACATCAAGGTAGTTAATTTATATCTGGGGTTCTTTGATCCCCATAAGAAAGTTCCCCATGAAAAAAGTTGATTTAATCTTGTGAAAAAGGAGCTGGGGAGCCACTGACTAAAAAGATACATACGTTTTGGAATAATTTTCAAGGTTAATACCTCCCAGTAAAGACAATGATAAAGACTTAAGCACTTTCAACTTTGAGCCAATGTCTCCTAGGATCGGGGTCAAATTCATGGAAATGAATTCAGAGGCTTGGCGAGAGATTACAACTCCTAAGTACTTTAAGTTCTCTGCCCACTGCAGTGGATATCATCCGAGGCCATATTACGGGCCTCTATATCTATAGGAAACAACAAGGACTCAGTCCAATTTACCTTAATCCCAGTGATCATTGAAAAGAGTCCAGTATCTGTAAGGCCCCTTGGAGAGAGAGTGCCGCGTCATTCAGAAACAGTAGAAGATCATCCGCATAGAGGGCTACCCTTTCCTGCAACCCGCCAATCCATAACCCCCTAATATTGGGGGCTCCATCGCAAAGAGTTGGAGACAAAGGGCAGCCCTGCCGAGTTTCTCTAAATAGCGAAAAGGGAGCGGACAACCCTCCCCCATTTTCACTACGGCTGTGGGATGTCTATATAGAACCTGCAGCCATTTTATAAATACCATCGGAAAGCCCATTCTGCAGAGCACCTCCCACAGAAAGGGCACTCAAGAGTATCAAAAGCCTTCTCTATATCTGGAGAGGCAACAACCATAGTGCCTATATTGAGGTGTGGGGCATGAATATTAGTATACAGTCTCCGCAAATTCACATCCGTTGTCCTACCGGCCATAAACCCCGCTTGGTCTGGATAAATGATACCAGACATCATAGGTTGTAATCACCGGGAAATACGTTTTGTCAAGATCTTTTAATCTACAGGGTGGGCCATTTATATGGATACACCTTAATAAAATGGGAATGGTTGGTGATATTGACTTCCTGTTTGTGGCACATTAGTATATGTGAGGGGGGAAAAGATGGGTGGTGACCATAGCGGCCATTTTGAAGTCGGACATTTTGAATCCAACTTTTGTTTTTTCAATAGGAAGAGGGTCATGTGACACATCAAACTTATTGGGAATTTCACAAGAAAAACAATGGTGTGCTTGGTTTTAACGTAACTTTATTCTTTCATGAGTTATTTACAAGTTTCTGACCACTTATAAAATGTGTTCAATGTGCTGCCCATTGTGTTGGATTGTCAATGCAACTGTCTTCTCCCACACATTTTATAAGTGGTCAGAAACTTGTAAATAACTCATGAAAGAATAAAGTTACGTTAAAACCAAGCACACCATTGTTTTTCTTGTGAAATTCCCAATAAGTTTGATGTCACATGACCCTCTTCCTATTGAAAAAACAAAAGTTGGATTCAAAATGGCCGACTTCAAAATGGCCGCCATGGTCACCACCCATCTTGAAAAGTTTCCCCCCTCAAATATAGTAATGTGCCACAAACAGGAAGTCAATATCACCAACCATTCCCATTTTATTAAGGTGTATCCATATAAATGGCCCACCCTGTACATTAAGGAGAGCAATAGGCCTGTATGAGACACAGGAGGATGGATCTTTTGGAGGTTTGTAAATTAATACTATATGAGCATGGCTCATTGAGTCCGGCAGTACTCCCTCTTTTAAACAATTAGAATAAAGGGAAGTCAGTACAGGAGCAAGAAGGTCTCCATAGGCGTTGTAAAATTCAATGGGAAGTCCATCTGGTCCCGGTGACTTCCCCATAGGAAAGGAACCAATAGCCGATAGGACCTCCTCCGATGTTATAGGATGTACTGGCATCTCCCTCTCATCTGTCAACCAGGCCAGTGCAACTGAGTCCAGCCAAGCCGCTAATTCGGTTGGCTGGAAATCAGGAGCAAACTGGGATGTATACTGTATAATGTCTGATAGAATTGCCGAAAATGTCTCCAAAATTTTTGGCTGTGTAGAGACCGTATCTCCTAAGGGGGTACATATTTCCGAAATTGGAGTAATAGGCTGTTCATGTTGAGCCATCATGGCCAAAAAACGACCATTGCGATCTGCCTGCTAAAAGGACTTCTGTTTATTTTTATATTGATCGATCCTCCTGGCCTCAGCCATATGCAAGTGCAGAGCTTATTTACCATGAAGCAAACCATTAAAGTTAGTCCTCTGAGGGGTCCGCAGCATATTGGGCTGTTTTTTCATCTACTGTAGCCTGCAAGGCATCACTATTTGCTCATTGAGCCCTAGTAACTACCTTGATGGCGGATATATACTGTCTCCTGGTGTAAGCCTTAAAGGCATCCCACATAATTGCTGGAGTGGAGGACCCTGCATTGAACTCCCTGTATTCTGCTAGAAGGGGCAGACTTTTATTAGCCACATCTGGATGTGAAATCCAGTGGGTCTCCAATCTCCACTGGGCTGCATCTCGAAAATGATGAAAACAAAGGGTAAGCATTAACGGGGCATGGTCAGATAACCCACTAGGCAAATATTTAGCATCTACCATATCCGGATTGGCAAAGGCCAAATCTATATTTGAGGCAGTCATATATGCAGTCGAGAAGCAAGAATATGATCTAGTTAATGGGTTTTTGCATCGCCAAACCTATGCCAGGCCTACTGTCTGGGTCTAGGTCAAAAGTTCTCTAGATAAATATTTAGAGGAGGTTGGTCTATCCAGAACAGGGTCAAGTGTAGCGTTGAAGTCTCCCATTATCAATGACATTTTTTGTAACAGACTATGTAAAAATGTCCCTGGGAAAGGAGGCGGAACGTACATATTAACAACTATATATCTCTGGCCCCACAGAAGAAATACAACTAGAACATATTTACCCTGGGGGTCCGAAAGTACATTTTCTACAGTGCATGTTAACGATTTGCTAATCAAGATTGAGACTCCTTTAGAGAACGTAGAATATGTAGCATGATAGGCCTTCTGTACCCATGGCTTCTTAAGTGCTATAAGCTTGCTTCCCATAAGATGTGTTTCTTGAAGTAGTACTATATGTGGAGAATGGATCTTAAGATACCTAAATAAATTTGAATTGTGAGTTAAGGCCACGGACATTCCATGACAGAATAGAGAGGGTCTCGTGGTCACGTGATGTCATCTAAAGAATTAAAATTATATTAGAATATTAGATTTTTAGTATGTGGTTCAAAATGAATCTCTCACACTGAACCACTGTAGAGGCCTTCATTAAGCTAAAGGACTCCTAAATGTGTTATTAAACCAGAAACTAAGCCATGCCTAAACCTACTACAGCTGTTAAGAATTTGTGAGAACTGACGATGAAAGAAAATTCCATTTTTGTGCACCAGTCTGGGGAATGTTTCCTCAGATAGGATACAGAAGCTGCCATTAGGCCAAGTAATGCTTCTAGAGCACGTTTAGCATTTTTTATCATACGTTTGCTCTACTATTGGCTATAGAGCTGACCTGGATGGGATAATAGGTGGAGTTTTGTACGTACTCAGACTGAAATTCAGCCCCAAACCATTCCCAAGCCTTTGTCTTACACGTTTTACTCCCTCTGAAGCATTAAAGTCTTGTTAAGAAGACGCTTTACAGTAATGTCTAGCTGCACAGAACACATCATTAGAATTTCTAAAAAAAATTGCAAATCAGCATATGGGGCAAAAACATTACCTCATATTCTGATGTTTAAATGCTGGTTAAGACAGGGCTTGACAAAACCCAGGGACCAAGTCACAATTGCGACTAAAAATTGCATCCTGGCGCCTGGGCTACACCGCAGCAGCTGGGACGTGGCCCCCCAGCGGGTGCGTGCACTTTGGCTGGGCTGGCCAAAAAATTGAGGCTGCGGCTTTGCGGCCTGCTGGAGTGAGACACTCCTTTCTGTGAACAGGCGCCCTTTGGTGGATGGTGCTGTGATGAGTGCGGCTCGCTCACTGCCCGCCCACCGCCTACATCATCTTCCCAGTTTGACAGCTGGGGTTGAGGCTGTGGGCTTGATCAATGGCCGCTTCCTTACCGCTGCTGTAGACGGGAAGTGCAACATTATCCATGCTGCCTGTTAGTGGCACCTGTCAGTGTCATCTCAGTGCTGCCTGTCAGTGCCATCTCAGTGCTGCCTGTCAGTGCCATCTCAGTGCTGCCTGTCAGTGCCATCTCAGTGCTGCCTGTCAGTGCCACCTATCAGTGGCATGTCAGTGCTGCCTGCCAGTGCCACATCAGCGCTGCCTGTCAGTGCCATCTCAGTGCCGCCTGTCAGAACCACCTATCAGTGGCATCTCAGTGCTGCCTGTCAGTGCCATCTCAGTGCTGCCTGTCAGTGCCATCTCAGTCCTTCCAGTCAGTGCCATCTCAGTGCCGACTGTCAGTGCCATCTCAGTGCTGCCTGTCAGTGCCATCTCAGTCCTTCCAGTCAGTGCCATCTCAGTGCCGACTGTCAGTGCCATCTCAGTGCTGCCTGTCAGTGAATGATGAAGAGGCTACGGCCTAGAAACGCGTAAGCAAGTCCATCTGGGTCACAGGCAGGAGACGGTCGTATGGTCGTTACCCATTCCAGCACTGAGAATGTTTTATACACAAAAGCTGTTTGTGAGTATGTTTTTATGATTTTATTGATTAAAATGTATCAAGGATAATGCGCTATGCCAGTGCGCCCTTGTGTGCTTTTTTGCCTACCAGTGCCACCTGTCAGTGCTGCCTACCAGTTCCGCCTCATCAGTGCAGTCCATCAGTGTCACCTCATCAGTGCCCATTAGTGCAGCCTATCAGCACACTTCAGTGAAGGAGAAAAATAACTTTTCTCTTACGTTCACTGACAGATGCCATGCGAAAAAAGACCGAATATTTTGCAAATAAAGGGATTTTATTAAAACTTACCGTAAAATCCTTTTCTCTGAGTTCACTGACAGACGCAGCCTTCTTTGACATGTGGGGTTATATGCAGAGCCTACTAGGAGTTAACTAGGCAAAAAGAAAGAAAGCAAACTGGCCTCTCCCAGGGGGCCGTTCTCTCTCTCCCATATAACCCCCCTGCTCTACTGAGCATATCAGTTTTAATATGCCTAGTGCAAGGAGTTGACCTGGCTCCCTTATGGGACCTGCGGTTAGATTTTTCTGCTACCGCTTTTTTCTTTTTTCAAGCTATCTGATGAAGACTGCTATCAATAAGCCGGCTGGGGCATAGAGGAACTAGCATCCTGCACTTTCCCCAGCACGGCCGACTGATGCGAGCTAGTCCTATGCTGTGTCGGGACCCCCCGCATCGTGCCCGTTCCGTGCGGGCGGCCAGTGGGTGACCCCCACTTACGCCCGTTGACCGGACTCAGTGCCTGTCCAGGGGCTTGGCCTGCAGCATCCCTTTCCGGATGGGGAGGAAGGTCTGCGACCGGGTGGCTACCCTCTACGGCTGTCGGAGAGGGGAGTGACCCCCCTCCCCCCCTGGGGCGCGCTGAGCGTACTGTAGCATTTTTAGGCTGTCCGGTGGAGGGTGGTCACTGGGCTAGTGTCCCTCTGGGTGTCCTCGCCCCCTCCCTCACCCCCCTCCTCCGCTCCGCACCCCGTTCAAACAACGCATCTGTGCGTTTTTGTACCATTTTGCGGCGGATCGCTGCCATTTTGCCGTAGCCGCGACCATCTTGCTGAGGGTTTCCCTCTAGTGCCAGTGGCGGCCATTTTCCTGTAGTCGCGCCTGTACACAGGCTTTTGGCCTCTTGTGGATGATCTCGGCAGCCGCCTTGGATGTCCTTGGAGCAGTGTAAAACGTGCTGCTGCCATTTTACTTTCCTTTTCAGTGGGACAGCGTGGCTGAAGACAAATGGCGCTTCTTTCTGGCGGTCCTGGTTTATGCACTCCTGCTGGGAGCAGCTATGTGGCACAAAACAGCAAGTATAGCTGGGCCTTCCCTGGGGTGCGGTAGCGGTGGGTGCAGTCCTGGGTACTCCCTGGTATTCTGTAGGGCAGTGGTGGGGCTGCATTGTGGGGGTGTCAGTCCATTCCTGTGCAAAATTTGACTGTCATTTTCGGTGGTGCGATGGCAGATGATCCTGCAGGCCCTTCTGAGGAGGAGTCAGCGGCAGTGCAGCCTGCGCTGGGGGCACTGGTGTCCTTGGATCAGTTGAGGGCAGTGATTGGGGAATTTCTTCCCCGGGTGGGGCCGCGCAACGCTCTGGGGGCCCCTAAAAAATGCCTGCCTCCCCCTTGTTCCTCAGGGGACGATTCTGAACCGGAGATGGCTTCAGGGGTCACAGGGACCCCTGTGGAGCTCTGAGGGTGAGCTGGTACCCTCAGACAACGAAGAGGATCAGGGGGCCTCAGTTGCACGCGAAAAAGCAATGGTATCCACACTGATTTCTGGTATCCGTGCATCCTTGCGACTGGACCAGGCAGGGGAGTCGCAAGCGTCCGCATATGTTTGCGGGTCTGCTAGGCCGCCCAGGTCGCCTAAGGCTTATCCCTATGTTACATTTTTTTACCACCTGGTCTATCAGGAATGGCAACGTCCGCAGAATTCCTTCGCTATACGCTATCCTTTTGAGGATAGTTTAGTGAAGAAGTGGGCGTCTCCCACAGTGGATCCTCCGGTGGCTCGCCTGAACAAGGCGACGACCATTCCGTTGGAAGGGTTCCCCTCTTTTAAGGACCCAGCCGATAGGCGGACGGAGGCAGTGTCCAAGCACTTTTCCTTTTGGCAGGATCAGCCATGCGTCCGGCCCTGGTGTCTGCCATGGAGGCACAATATCTGTCTGATGGTATGGCAGAGCTGCGAAATGATTTGGACTGTGGCAGGACGCTGGAAGCGTCCCAAAAGGCAGAACATTTGTTTCAGGGTATTTGGTACCTGTGTGATGCAGCTCTGGACCTGCTTCCCATGTTGTCTAAAATGTCTGTTTTTGCAGTCATTATCAGACGAGTTCTCTGGTTACGGTCGTGGTCGGGTGACCACGCGTCTAAAAAAGGTCTTGCGGACCTTCCCTTTCAGGGTGGCCGTCTCTTGAATGAAATCATCAAGGATTTCATTGGTGGGAGGAGTACTTTCCTTCCGGAGCCCAGACGGCGGGAGTTCTGCCGCAAGCAAGGGCCTGTCTCTTCAGGTCAGAAGAGGGTTTTTAGTGCCCCTGGCGCAGTGGGCAAGGGGTCGAGGCCCGGCAAGCCTGGCGCAGGGGCCGGGAAGCGTCCTTGGCAACGCAAGAACGAAAAGACAGAGGACAAGCCCTCCTCTGCATGATGGGTTTCCCCCACCTGACCACCGGGTGGGGGGATGTCTTCTGGGGTTTGCAGACAGGTGGACTGCCCGCATTTACGACTGGTGGGTGCAGGAAGTGGTGTCCTCCAGGTACAGGATAGAGTTCAGCACTCTACCCCCAGACAAGTTCTTCCCATCGAACTTGAGACTCCCTCAGGGGCATCGGGAGGCCCTCTTAAGGGCTGTTCAGGCACTCTTCGACCAGGGGGAGATCGTGCCAGTACCTCAGTTGGTGAGATTTCAGGGTTTCTACTCGAACCTATTTGTGGTCCCCAAAAAGGGGGGGGTCAGGCCAGTTCTGTACCTAAAGACGCTAAACCACTTTGTGAGAGCGTGAAAATTTCGGATGGAATCCATCCGTTCAGGCCGCCCTGCACCATGGGGAGTTCATGGCGTCTCTGGATATCAGGGACGCGTATCTTCACGTCCCCATTTGTCCCCGGCACCAGCGATTTGTGGTGGGACACCTTCACTACCAATTTGTGGCTCTTCCCTTCGGTCTGGCCTCGGCTCCCCAGGTGTTCACCAAGCTAGTAGCCCAGGTGCTGGCGCTATTGAGGCAGAGGGGCATTGCGGTGGTAGCGTACCTCGATGACCTGCTCCTGAGAGCGGAGTCTGCTTCAGCTCTGGAGGAGAACGTGGCTATCACCATAATCTCGTTACAGGACTTCGGCTGGCTGATCAATCTGCAGAAATTGACATTGACACCGTCCTGTTGCCTGGAATATCTGGGTCTGATCCTGGACACGGAACAGGCGAAGGTGTTCCTACCTCCGGCCAAGTTGCTGACTCTGCAAGCAGCGGTGCAAACCCTGCTGTCACGCCGGTGGTCCTCCTTACGGTTTTGTATGCGGGTGTTGGGGCTCATGGTTTCAGCCTTCGAGGCGGTCCCTTACACCCAGAGTCACACTCGGCTACTTCAGCGAGCGATTCTGTCTCGGTGGGACAAGTCCCCACTGTCCCTGGATCAGGTAGTCAGGTTGGATTCTCAGACCAGAGGGTAGTTGACATGGTGGCTTCGGGCCCCGGCCCTTTTTTTGGTGAAGTCCTTTCTTCCCCTGAATTGGTCGATAGTCACGACGGACCCCAGCCTATCGGGCTGGGGGGGAGTCCTTGGGACAGTTTTCTGCGCAGGGCCATTGGTCAGTGCAGGAATCTCACCTTCCGATCAATGTGCTGGAGCTGAGGGCGATCAGGCTCTGCCTCTTCCACTGAATGGAGAGATTGCACAACCTCCCGGTTCGAGTTCAGTCGGACAATGCCACGGCAGTGGCGTTTGTGAACCATCAGGGCGGAACGAGGAGCTCGGCAGCAGCTGCGGAAGCAGCTCTTCATGTGCCGCCGATCTCCGACATCTACATTCCGGCTTGGCTATTGAGTCCCAGGTGCTGAGGGATCGGGGTGTCGCTGAATCCGTGATCCCCACTATGCTGAAAGGGCGCAAGTGTACTTCGCGCAAGATTTATCATCGCACCTGGAAGGCTTATATTGCCTGGTGTAGGTTGGAACCCCTGCTCTTATTTTGTGTCCAGGGTCCTGACTTTTTTGCAGCAGGGCCTCGATAAAAAATTGGCTTTGAGTACTCTCAAGGGTCAGATTTCGGCTCTGGGGATTCGGCCTTTGGCGTCACATTCGTTGATTCGTACATTTGTACAAGGTGTGCGCCATGTGGCTCCTCAGGTATGGTCGCCGATGGCACCATGGGATTTGAATCTGGTGCTTTCTGTGCTGCAGAAGCCACCATATGAGAAGATTAGGGATATTCACTTACAATTGTTGCAAAAAGTGGCTTTCTTGGTGGCCATTACATCCGCTAGGCGGGTGTCTGAGTTGGCAGCGTTGTCCTGCAAGTCTCCTTACTTGGTCCTTCACAAGGACAAGGCAGTCTTTTTTTACCGAAGGTAGTTTCTTCTTTTCACATTAATGAAGATATTGTTCTTCCTTCGTTATGTCCACATCCTTCACATCCTAAGGAATTTTAGTTACATTCATTGGATGTTGTGAGAGCTTTGCGGGTGTATTTGATGGCTACAGACTCTTTTCGAAAGTCTGACGCTTTGTTTGTGCTGCCGGAGGGTCCGCGCAAAGGAATGGCGGCCTCGTCGGCTACTGTTTCCCGTTGGATCAGACAGACCATGACCCATGCGTATTCTTTTCGGGGCAAAGTACCCCCTTTCCCAGTCACGGCTCATTCCACCAGGGCTGTTAGCACTTCCTGGGCTTTCAGACACCAGGCTTCGGTGTCACAGGTGTGCAAGGCGGCTACTTGGGCCTCGGTGCACACTTTTACTAAGTTTTATAAAGTTGATGTGTCAGCATCTTCGGATGCTGCTTTTGGCCGTAAAGTTTTACAGGCGGCAGTGTAGGCGCGGCTGGCGCCTCCTGAGAAGTTTCTGTTGGGTACAGTTGTTGTCGTTTGCCCACCACTCTTTTATGACACAGCTTTGGGATATCCCCACATGTCAAAGAAGGCTGCATCTGTCAGCGAACGTAAGAGAAAAAGGGATTTTATTAACTTACCGTAAAATCCTCTGAGTTCACTGACAGACGCAGCACCCACCCCTCTGCATTGTGTTTGTACAGCTTGTTACGAACTGATATGCTGAGTAGAGAAGGGGGGTTATATGGGAGAGAGAGAGGACGGCCCCCTGGAAGGGGCCAGTTTGCTTTCTTTCTTTTTGCCTAGTTTACTTCTAGTAGGATCTGAATATAACCCCACATGTCAAAGAAGGCTGCGTCTGTCAGTGAACTCAGAGAAAAGGATTTTACGGTAAGTTTTAATAAAATCCCTTTATTTGCACAATATTCAGTCTTTTTTCGCTTGGCATCAGGCATGAGCAGTTCTTATTGGCCAATGCCCCGGACATGCAGTTCTGTTCGTTGGGCAGCTGATTTGAAAAACTGGCTCCTAACTTTTTCAGCTGGCTCCTAGATTCTAAGCAAATTTGTCAAGTCCTGGCTTAAGACATGACCAGCATTTAAACATGGGGAGAAAGCTTATCATTGTGAAGGCCTGATATCAGAAATCTTCAAGTTTCTACATGTTTTATGTAGCTTGCACCAGTTTTAGCTTCTTTCAGTTAAACAAAGTCTGACAATTATATATTTTTATTGATTTGAATACAGATCAGATAGTATGTTTGTTAAAGGAAAAAACCTGATAGGATTTATCGGAATGTCATTTTCATTACCAGGATTGTAATCTGAATAATACCAAAGTGTAATTTTGGTAAAAACATAAGTGAGCGTGAACACCTGTCCCTTTTTCGATTATAAGCTAGAGATGGGAAAACATGTTGTGGTAAATTAATTCCAAATGGATGGTTAATCCCTGTGGAACAACCGTGGGACCAATATGGAGAAGATTCTCATTAGATGATTGGAGGTGCAAACAACTGAGCAACTTCCATTATGCAAAGCTGCATACCCGATGACTCCTTTCTTTTAACCTCATTATAGGAAAACCCTTCCTAAAGATCTCTTGTCCCTTTCGTATAAACTGATGCTACATGGTCATCTGAGGGAGAAACTGTAGTTTTTCAGGGAATGGGAATCAGAATTGGGCTTTGCTTTTACAGACCCCCAGCAAGCTAAAGACCCCCCACTTGACACTTGGGCATCCCTTGCCTCCCAAATGTTATTGTTCAATAGATAGTACTGGGTTGTGACTAAGCTAGCTCATGTCTCTTCATCTATTCCAGACACCTGCTAGGGCAGGGGTCTCCAAACTTTCTGAACAAGGGGCCAGTTTGCTGTCCTTAAGACTTAGGGGGGCCGGACTTTGGACATTGGGATTGCAAATGGCCCCGATGTCAGTGGGTATAAACAATGCCCCATCTTTGGTGTCAGTGGGGGGAATTGTGCCTTATCGTTGATGTTATTGGGTATCTACTGTAGAATCAATGAGAATCATTATCATTCATTCAGTATATGAGGTAGATGAAAATGAAATGCCATGTAGCAAAGCATACTGTATTAACATAAATTTTACCAAAAAAAGGAATTGTGCCCCATCATTCGTGTCAGTGGGAGAATTGTACCCCATTGTTGTTGTCATTGGGAGGAATTGTGCCCCATTGTTGGTGTTAGTGGGAGGAATTGTGCCCCATTGTTGGTGTTAGTGGGAGAATTGTGCCCCATCATTGGAGTCAGTGGGAGAATTGTGCCCCATCGTTGATGTCATTGGGCTCAATTGTTGGTGTCATTGGGAGGAATTGTGCCCAATTTCATCCAGTGACTGGGGTCAATGGATGAAATAGTACCCCAAGAACTAGATAAAAGCAAGCAAAGGGCCGCATCCGGCCCCTGGGCCACAGTTTGGAGACCACCATTCTAGGGGGTTGTGCCCAATGTAGCGTGTTCCTCTATATATGGTGGGAATATCTAAATCCCACTTGAACTTAAAACGTCAACACATTTTTGGATATCACATGGGACCACTAATCGGATGACCCCCTGGCTATTGTTTTTCTTCTTACCCCCTTCACTATCAAACAATGCAGCTGCAGCACCACTTCTGAGTCAAATAAACATTGCAAATGGTATTTATCCCTCTTCACTGGAAACAGGATCAACCACCATCAACCACTAAAAGGATCACTAAAGTAAATGACCTAATGAAAGCAGAGAGATGGGTTAATCTTTGTAAACCCCAATAATAAGCTGGTCTTGAGATGGATTGACATTTTCTTCTGCCAGAAAGGTGCAGCAATTAGAACTAATAAGACAACTTGCTGCCTGGATAAAGGAATGGGATAACACATTGTTTTCTTACCCAACAACGTATCTAGGTCAGGCAATATCCTTTACCCCATCTAGATGTCTAAGAGCATGATGAGCATAACGACTGAAAGCTACAGACATTTTACTATGTTGTAAAAGCAGAAACATCTGTATACATTCTATGACGAGTTTTGCAAATGCCCAGTTTTACTCAATTAAATGTTTATCCAAAGGGACATTTATGAAATTAACCTTACAGAATGTATGTTTTGTATACTTTGAATGTCCCATATACATGACATGTAATAGAGAGAAGTCAGTTGTCTACCTAAAAAAGGAGCTGGAAGGTAGAGAATACCGTGGAGCCACAGTAACATTAAGTCCCCATTTGTTAAAGAAAAACTGATAATTCGGGTTCCTTCAGCTCCTTCTCAACCTAGAAGAGCAGGCGTCCAGTAGTTTATACATTAAGCTAGTATCTACTGTAGAATCAATGAGAATCATTATCATTCATTCAGTATATGAGGTAGATGAAAATGAATGTAGCAAAGCATACTGTATTAACATAAATTTTACCAAAAATGAGGTACATCTACATGAAGCCATTGAGTCCCTTATATGCTCTATGGCACCCAAACAAGAAAGTCAAAATACCTCCTTCCTACCCTTTATTAACCTTTATTTTATATATACTATAAATCATAATATGCAATAGCAATACAAAGTTGCTATTATTATAACATATAATAAAGCCCTGGTCAAACACACCTAATAATACTATAATGCCTAGTACATGATTGCCGAATCAAATACACATTTTGTAACTGCCCGTATACCGATCTTTGTTCTGGTGACACCATCTTCTGGCAGTAGGAAGTAAAGGGAAATTTCCCCAATAGGAACACAGACAACAGTTAAACCATTACAGAAGTCCCAAACCTTCTCCATTCCACTTTAAAGAAAATAAAAGTTTGGTATGAAGCTCCATTTTAGATTTTCACCTTGGAGCTCCTGCCTCTTTCCTATACTTTCACTATGTACTCTTTAAAGTCACAGAGATCATCTGTTACCTTCCATATATAAATAAATTCACATGTATTTTAGTCATGTGCTCCTACACATTTAATTTGTACCAAATGCAGAATCCTCAGTCATTTTCTATTTTACCCAGCCCTGTGGACATCCCATTAGCAATGGGAAGTGCAAACTGTGATGGAAATAAATAGGAAACTTCTAATTGAAAGTTTATAAATGCTGCATAGTAATCACGTAAGATAATTATTGTCAAAAAAGTGATTGGATAAGGGTATTTTCACATTGTGCTGACCAACCATCTTATAAAAGGAATATCTTATTTCATCTGTATTAGTTGTGTTTGTAACTACAAGTGGATCACAGTAGGTACAGTAACTGTCGGTTAGCCAAGTGCAACACAATTTACTGCAGTATATTTGGCAACGATTGCTCTCAGACTTACCACAAAATGGACTTGTCCATTCAACCATATTTAAATCAACGCTTTTGCTAGCTTAACAACATTATAAAAGAATTACCCTGGAAAAGAAGAGGAGCAATCCTTACCTTTCTGGTAGGTGGTGAGGGAAATCATCGCTCTCTTCAAAATTTACAGCCTCTGCTATCCAACACGGGTGTATCAGATATGTCCGCTGATGTATTTTCCCCCAAAGTCACTACTGTGTCCTGCAGTGATATACTTGGTGGGAGGAAATGCAGTGTACAGCACAGGGGACCAGCCAAACACATGGGAGTGTTATCTTCCCCCGAAAAAAAAAAACAGGATTCCTCCTTTTCTTTTGCAGAGTTAAAGTGGTTCTAAACCCTTACATATAGTTAGTGAAGTGACTATCCTCAGGTGATACACACAGATGAAGCAAATCCTCCTACAGAAGTTGTACCTGTCTATATACAGTCTTCTCTTCTTTACGTGCATTCAAAGTCCAGAATTTATAAAGCTTGTCTGAGATGTAAGAAAAAAGGGGGTGCAGAGCTGAAATTACACACTGCGGAGCTCAGTAAGGAGAACAGAGCTGAGACTGTCAATCGGCTGGAGGTCCCTCCTGTGACGGACCGCCTGGCATTCCGCTTGGGTGCCTCCGCCAAGTTACAGCTTCCTCCACTCTGGAACCAGGTATTATACTTGCAAATTGCATCAGAGAACTAGACTACACTAGCTTAGGTGCAAACTGGATCTGACTTAATTCCACACAGAATATATACCACACAAAATCAGGTAAGAAGTAAGAGCTTGAGATCACATTATCATAAACAATGCAAACAGCAATCTAATCATCACTACATCTGAGCAGCTAACATAAGCTTAAACAGTAAGCTAATTGACAACTAGTCACCTAGACATGCCTAGGTGACTCAGGCCAGTGCCCACCCAGACAATTTGGCACCAGTTCCCCAGAAAGAAGACCCAGGGATATCCAAATCTCATTAACCAACTTCACTTGTGTAATCTATCCACTAGACAAGTCATCATAAGACAAAACTTTACACTGTTCAAACAGTCTGAAAAAGTGAATTTAATTTATCTTCTTAGATTTCTTGAGGGAGATTGTTGATAAATGTTTCTGTCACAAGTAAAGGAATTTCTCCAACCCAGTCTGCAGATAGGCCACCATATTTCCTCTGACCGTTAACCTGTACAGGATTAATATTACACCTTTCCATCCACTCCAGAAGGGAAGCTTTATTGTCCTTATTTAGAGAATTAATCCAAGCCTCACTCTCAGTGTTCATCACGTGGTTGTCCATCATTAGAGAATGATCTGCTCTCGCCATTGGATTTGAGGCTAAACTGAGCTCTTTTCCATGCTCTGACCAGGAGAAGCAGACAAAATCCCTGGTTTCCTCCATGGGCCATA
Source organism: Glandirana rugosa (assembly GCA_018402905.1). Lineage (NCBI taxonomy): Eukaryota > Metazoa > Chordata > Amphibia > Anura > Ranidae > Glandirana > Glandirana rugosa. The sequence continues at coordinate 212,150 of BLSH010518444.1, read as the reverse complement.
ATCAGTGGGTAGGATGAAAAAGCCCCTAGTCCTCTCCAAAAGTCCCTGTCCACATTGGGTTTGTCACATCTTCCCTTGTTACCATTTTTCTCTTGCTGTCAGGAAAAATGGTCAGAAGTGATTCATTATAGCAGAGGAACTAGACAGCAGACAGAAATGACACTCAGTTGAGGCAAGTACATACTATAGAGGGATATGCTTTGTTCATATTTCATGTCTGAGGTTTACAACCACTTTAATCTTCTGTAATTGCTTCCAGCTAGCGACAGGGTCACTTTAATTCCAGTATTGAACACCTAAAAGCGTAAGTATCCTTAGATCAATATTCAACAACATAGCACCAAGTTTAACATAATCATAATCTCATTTTCTGCATACTATTGATTGCTCTATTTAGATAAAAGTATGTGAAACGATAAACAATTTAAAAGTGATCTAAATGTTTTCCTCATCTATTCTTCACAACGTAATCAGCAGTGAAGAGCACTTGTAACATGAAGAGAGAACAATTATTTTCATCATAACTTTTCAGTCATCATGTTTAAATTTGCAGTTATTATAGGTTTTTCCACAACACAGAACCTTCACTTTTCTAGTCCGATTGTAGCTTTGGATACTTTGTGTGCTGGTCAATTATCCTTGAGGTATCTTACCAATGTGTATTACTTTCATATGCAACTTTTCTTCTAAGGCTCTCTTAACCACTTCCGTACCGCCGGACGTCAAGATCACTTTTATCAGCGGCGGGAGAGGTGCCCCCTCCCGCCACTTTCCGGTCATCTCCGCCGCTTACCGGACCCGCCGGCAGCGCCGGAGATGATCCGATGCTCTCCCCCCAGTGTCTGTGAGCCGACTGAGCTCACTCGGCTCCATAACACGGCCGGCGGAAATTACGTCTGCCCAACGGTCTTAAAGGGCCCGATTTTTTTTTTCTTCTGTCACTTTTTTCAGATTTTTTTTTTTTTGCATTTGAGTGTAAATATGAGATCTGAGGACTCTTTGACCCCAGATCTCATATTTAAGAGGACCTGTCATGCTTTTTTCTATTACAAGGAATGTTTACATTTCTTGTAATAGGAATAAAAGTGATCAATTTTTTTTTTTAAAGAACAGTGTAAAAATAAAAAGTAAAAAGCAAAATAAATAATTAAAAAAAAAAAATAAAATTTAAAGCGCTCCATCCCGCCGAGCTCGCGCGCAGAAGCGAACGCATACGTAAGTCCCGCCCACATAGGAAAACGGTGTTCAAACCACACATGTGAGGTATCGCCACGATCGCTCGAGCGAGAGCAACAATTATAGCTCTAGACCTCCTCTGTAACGCAAAACTGCTAACCTGTAGAATTTTTTAAATGTCGCCAATGGACATTTTTAATTTGCAAAGTTTATCGCCGTTCCGCGAGCGGACGCAATTTTGAAGCATGACATGTTGAGTATCATTTTACTCGACATAACATTATCTTTCACAATATGGAAAAAAATTGGCCTAACTTTACTGTTTTCTTATTTTTTAACTAAAAAAAACTGAATTTATTAAAAAAAAGCATGCTTGTAAGACCGCTGCGCAAATACGGTGTGACATAAATTTTTCAATGACCGCCATTTTATTCTCTAGGGTGTTAGGGAAAACAAATATATAATGTTTGGGGGTTCTAAGTAATTTTATAGCAAAAAAAACTGTTTTTAACTGGTAAGCACCGAACCCAAAAAACAGGCTTGGTATTGAAGTGGTTAATGTATTTCTTTAAACAAACAGTTGCATAATACGTAGACCAACTTTACATTAATCTCTTGCTTCCTTAAATGACAGTTGTTTTATTGTTTCCAATGAGTTCTCCTCTGATACATTGACATTTCTCTGGAACTATAGACAAAAAGATGTAGCGCTCACTTTACCTGGACAAATATACGGTGCATATGTAATAATGAAATATAAATAGAGAATGCTGTGCAAATACTGATGTATAAAGTGTCCACGTGCAAAAATAAGCAAGGTAATAGATATGGCACGACATCCAATAATGAATTAAACTGAATAGGAACCAATGAATAACTGCATATAGCAAATATAAATCCAACAATACCTAGAATCTGCCACTAGATATCACTAATGGCAAACTAAATATATGAGTTCCAGTAAATAAATACCAATGTGCAAATTAGCAAATTAATCAGTGCAAATAAGCATATATATGGACCAAAGTGTACCATAAACCTCAGTGCAAAAAGGGCAAAGTGTCACGGATCATAATATTTTGTGCCGTCTTAACCACTTAAGGACCGGAAAGATTTCCCACTGTAGGACCAGAGCACATTTTGCGATTCGGCACTGCGTCTCTTTAACTGACAATTGCACGGGCGTGCAACTTTGTACCCAAACAAAATTGGTGCCCCTTTTTCCCCAGAAATAGAGCTTTCTTTTGGTGGTATTTGATCCCCTCTGCGTCACTTCTGATCACCGCTATTAACAAAAAAAGAGTGACAATTTTAGAAAAAAAAAAGGGATTTTATTATAACTTACCGTTAAATCCTTTTCTCTGAGTTCACTGACAGACGCAGCTCTTCTTAAATGACACGTGGGTTTTATGTCGTCCTATCAGGAGTGACTAGGCAAAACAGATGCAAAAGCATCAGGGATAGGCTGGCCCCTCCTATGGGGGCCGTCCTCACCTGAGCCTATAAAACCCCCTGCTGGCCAATAGTATTCAGTTTGTCACAAGCAGTGCAACAAAAAACCAGAGGGGTGGGAGCTGCGTCTGTCAGTGAACTCAGAGAAAAGGATTTTACGGTAAGTTATAATAATATCCCTTTTTCTCTTACGTTTACTGACAGATGCAGCTCTTCTTAAATGACACGTGGGGACGTCCCAAAGCAGTGCCAAAAAACTAGAGGGGTGGGCAAACAACAACAACTGTACCCAACAGAACCCTCTCAGGGAGAGCCAGACGCACTCACACAGCTGCTCGCAAAACTTTGCGGCCAAAAGCAGCATCCGCAGATGCCGACACATCAACTTTGTAAAACTTAGTAAACGTGTGCACTGAGGCCCAAGTGACCGCTTTGCACACCTGAGACACCGAAGCCTGGTGCCTGAACGCCCAAGAAGTACTGACCGACCTGGTGGAATGAGCCGTGACCGGAAAAGGGGGAACCTTGCCCCGAAGCTCATACGCATGGGTCAAGGTCTGTCTAATCCAACGGGAAATTGTAGCCGATGAGGCTGCCGAACCCTTTTTGGAGCCCCCGGGTAACACAAACAACGAGTCAGACTTCCGAAAAGAAGCTGTAGCACTCAAATAAACCCGCAGGGCCCTCACCACATCCAAAGAGTGTAACTCAAATTCCTTAGGATGTTTTGGGTGAGGACATAATGAAGGAAGGACAATATCCTCATTCAAATGAAAAGAAGAGACCACCTTCGGAAGGAAAGAAGGCAGAAGTCGCAACACCGCCTTGTCATTATGAAGAATCAAGTACGGGGACTTGCAAGACAAGGCAGCCAATTCTGACACCCGTCGTGCGCATGTGACAGCCACTAAGAAGGCAACCTTCTGCGACAAAAGGGACAAGAGAATGTCCCTAATCTTCTAATCTTCTCATACGGTGGTTTCTGTAAAACAGAGAGCACCAGATTCAAATCCCACGGCGCCAGAGGCGGCCGAAACTGGGGAGCCACATGACGCACACCTTGTACAAATGTGCGGATCAACGAATGGGAAGCCAAAGGTCTCTGAAAAAGGACCGCTAAGGCCGAAATCTGGCCCTTGAGCGTACTCAATGCCAGGCTCTTGTCCAGTCCCTGTTGCAGAAAAGTCAGCACCCTGGACACCAAATAAGAGCGAGGGTTCCAACCCCCCGCTTCGCACCATGCAATATAGGCCTTCCAGGTCCTGTGATAAATTTTGCGCGAAGTGCACTTACGTGCCTTAAGCATAGTAGGGATTACAGAGTCAGCGACTCCCCGATCCCTTAATACCTGGGCCTCAATAGCCAAGCCGTCAAAGCCAGCGAGGGTAAAGCAGGATGCAAGATGGGACCTTGGGAAACATGTTCC
>BLSH010518444.1:145226-190633 GCA_018402905.1 Glandirana rugosa | reverse complement strand
GGGATTTTATTATAACTTACCGTAAAATCCTTTTCTCCGAGTTCACTGACAGACGCAGCACCCACCCCTCTGGGCTCTGTTTTGGTACGGCTTGTGTACAAACTGGAGAGTCCTCTGTGAGGGGGGGTTTTAATGTAGGAAAGGAGGACGGCCCCCAGGGGAGGGGCCAGCTGAATTCTTTCCCTGCCTAGTTAACTCCTGGTAAGACAAACATAAAACCCACAAAGTCAAGAAGAGCTGCGTCTGTCAGTGAACTCGGAGAAAAGGATTTTACGGTAAGTTATAATAAAATCCCTTTTTTTGTAGTTTGGTTTCAACAGAACACCTCATTTTCCACTTCTTGATTAGAGTTTGACCACTGCTGATTGGCATTGTCAATTCCTTGGATATCTTTTTATATCCCTTTCATGTTCACAGTTCAACTACATTTTACCCGCAGATCCTTTGACAATTCTTTTGCTTTCCCCATGACTCAGAATCCAGAAACGTCAGTGCAGCACTTGTTAAAAAATGCAAGGGTCTGTCAGGAGTCCAGAAACCCATTGACCTTTTATACACACACACGAATTACAAGAAAACAGATCACAGGTGAGGATGGTTACCTTTAATAGCCATTCAAACCCCTTTGTGTCAACGTGTGTGCATGTTATCAGGCCAAAATCACCAGGATATGTAAACATTTGATCAGGGTCATTTGGGTAGTTTCTGTTGTCATTATGATTTAAAAAAAAGTAAACACAGCTGATTGATAATAAATGGCTTCAGTCAAACAATAACCATGAGTGAAAAATGTTTTTGTTTTATCATTCATATGAAAAAATGGGAAATAAATCATAAATTCTGCAGGGTATGTAAACTTATGAGCACAACTGTATTTCTCGGATATATTTACTTGCACATGACATGAAGTGGGACTATTGACTGCATTTGCACATTTATATAGTCACGGTACTCCTTGGAATTTGCTTGTTTGCGCATAATTTGATTTATATCTGCACATAATTCTGCTTATTTGCACACTTTGCTGTTTATAGATTTGCACATATTAAGACGGCACAAAATATTATGATCCATGACACTTTGCCCTTTTTGCACTAAAGTTTATGGTACACCTTGGTCCATATATATGCTTTTTTGCACTGATTAATTTGCTGATTTATTTACTGGAACTCAAATATTTAGTTTGCCATTAGTGACATCTAGTGGCAGATTATTGGTATTGTTGGATTTATATTTGCTATATGCAGTTATTCATTGGTTCCTATTCAGTTGTTTTTATTATTGGATGTCATGCCATATCTATTAATTTGTTTATTTTTGCACGTGGACACTTTATACATCAATATTTTCACAGTATTCTCAATTTATATTTTATTATTACATATGCACTGTAGTTATTTGTCCAGGTAGAGGGAGCGCTACATCTTTTTGTCTATATATCTATTGGTGGTGACCCGTTGATGTTGGCTGCTATTCGTGGATTGTGATTCACTTGTCTAGGTGTGTGCACTAGTTCTACTTATATATATTTCTCTGGAACGAAGACCATTTCCTTAGCAAACCTCATTCCTTACAGCCTGTGAATCGTGACTGACCCAAAAACTTGAAAGAAATGATTAAATGTATAATGAGTTCTAATAACTCTATTTAACACCAAATCTGTGATCTTGAATGGTAACTCCACTTTTTGTGGGCAAAAAATATAGCAATTAAAAAATAATAAAGCGTATACAAATGCTATAAAAGCTATATTGTAATTTAATGTTATTAAAAATGACCTTTCCTTTTCAAATCAAATTCTGTAAAATGCAATGCAATATGGTAACCTAGAGGCATTCTGTACACAGATGGGGTATGAATCGCCTCCAAAAATGTCCTGTTTGTGTGATTGGCTCACTCATTTTCCCAGAAGTCTGCACTAAGTTGCAAGTCAGATTTTAGGTATCCTGTGCAAAAAATAATAATTTTTGATGAGATAAAAGGGTTAATTACTATTAAAGGGATGCAGACTTTCCTCATCAGAGCACTGCAAGTGTATTGGCTGTAATTAATATGTTGTATTAATATTAATGAAAAAGTCACTCCCATTTAGGTTCACTCTGCATATTGATACAATCAAACACTATTCCTTCAGAGCAGAAACAAGTTGGAATCTGCAACAAAGTTTGTTAAAATCCCTGCAATGTATATAAATGACCCAAAGAGGATTGTTTTTTTCGAAAATTTGGAATTACACTTTAGCAAGCGGTAGTTTCAATCCAGTGAAAAATGTGAACAGATTTCAGCTTTTTAAGAGTTATGTAATTTCATTGTTAAGGTAAAATGCATGCAATATTATTATGATCATTGTTAATTATTTTTGCAGACGTTTACTTTATAATAAGGCCATGTAAAAGCCACAAAGAATGTCCATCCTTGTTATGATAAGACTATGCGAACAATGCTTGAAGTGAAGGTTTTATTGGGTGTTCTGTGATTTTCCTGCAGAATGTTTATGCGAGAGGGGCCCGTAAGAAAGGCACAGATGCTAAAGAGAAATAATAAATCTTAGTGGCACACATGCAAGATTTGGTGAGCATACAATTACCTGTGTAACATGAAGCAAGGTGCTGCTAAATATTCTGTACCTGGATGTTCTTTAATGACACAAACAGATTTATAACAAACACTACAGCTTCCGGAATGTTATCCCTGATTGAAAAATCCAACCAGTGACCATGGCAAATCAATGGGTTCACAGCTATCTGTGTTTTGCTGGACCCATTAGCTGTTATATTTAACAAATTATGTAGCAGAAGTCCAACTCAGAAGGTGTTTTCTTCCATTTAGCTTTTTTATGCCTGGCCAATGATTATATTTTCATAAGTGAAATGTCTTGCTCTCTTGAAGAATTGTGTACAGAATATGTAATATTTTTTCAATCATCAGTATTAGTTTGTTTGCATTTCATTTATATAGACCAATCAGCCATAACATTATGATCACTGACAGGTAAAGTGAGTGATATTGATTACCTTGTTACAATGGCATTTGAAAGTAGGTGGGGTATATTAGGCAGCAAGTGAGCATGTTGTCACTCAAAATGTTGAAAGCAGAAAAAAAGGGCAAGTGTAAGGAATTTAGTGACTTTGACATGCGCCAAATTGTAATGGGTGGATGACAGGGTCAGAGCAACTCCAAAACTGCAGCTCTTATAGGATGTTCCGTGTCTGCAGTGGTCAGGACTGACCAAAAGTGGCCCAAGGAAGGAAAACTGGCAACAAGGCCAGGGGTGGCCAAGGTTCATTGATGCACGTGGGGAGCAAAGGCTTGCCCGTGTAGTCCAGTCCTATAGAAGCTCAAATTGCTAAAGAAAAGTTAATGGTGATTCCAACAGAAAGGTGTCAGAACACACAGTGCATTGCAGTTTGTTGTGTAGCCATAGGCTGATCAGGGTACCCATGTGAACCCATGTCAACAGCCAATAGCACCTTATAATGGGAACGTGAACATTAGAAATGGACCACAAGGCAATGGAATAAGGTGGCCTGGTCTTGTTAATCACATTTTCTATTACATCATGTAGATGGCCGGGTGCGTGTGTGTCACCTACCTGGGGAAGAGATTACACCAGGATGCAGTATGTAGTATGTCAGGAAGCCGGCGGAGGCAGTGTGATGCTTTGGGCAATGTACTGCTGGGATACTTTGGGTCCTGCCATTCATGTGGATGTTACTTTGGCGTCCATTCCTTGATGTTTAAGGGCTGTTTTGGTGGCAAAAAGGAGGACCAACTCATTACTAGGTGGGTGGTCACAATGTTATGGATGATCAGTGTATATCAGATGACAGATTTGAATACTCTGTTAAAGTAATAATTGACATGTTACACATTACAGGATTTTGGTGTGCCCCATATAACAAAGTCATTGCATCACAATGAAGAAAAATTAGATGTGGCTACTTAATGTTGATTCATCTTTCCCAGCATTCCTTTCTAACCCCTCGGGCATGCTGGGTAGTGTTAGTTTAGACAGAGCTGTAGACAGCCATAGGTATAATCACCTCTGCCATAGATAACTGCACCTGCAGGACTCATCTATTGTAATGTACCAATGAATGATTTATTGCCGTTACATACCAACCTTGCTGTTAGTCTTCACGTTAACTTGTTTTTTTCTTTTTTACATTGTCACATTTTTCCTGTGTAAATATTTAGTACCCTTCCTTTATATTAATTTGTACAAATATTAAACAGGGAGTTATGGCTTGAAATAACGAGGCATGAAGACAATATTTATATAAATGAAGGGTAGCATTAGATATTATTTCAGAAACTAACCTGAAAATTGTTTTTATTTTTTTCAGACTTAAGAAAGTACAGATTACCATGGGAAGCGGTCCATATATTGCTGTACTCCACACATTTAATTGTTGCCATCAAGAGATTGTCAGTTTGTATACATAATATCATGTTCTATTTGTTGTGTTTGCTGGCATCAAAAGAGTATAAGCTCTGGGGGGCAGCCTATCATTTTACATTATTTTGTTGCATGAAGTTGCCATCCAAACAGATTTCACAGCCTTCAATGTATGCACTTACTTTTCCAACCCTGGAAACCTTTAACTGCAGATTTGTTTTTCATACCAATGGACTTGGTTTATCTTTCCTACATTGACTGTATGGTAAAGTATCCAATATTTATAAAGTGTCCAAATTATAACAAGCTAAAGCAGTGATTGCTGATGTTCGAATCACACAATCTGATATGTGCTGAGCTACATTGCCCCTTTGTAATCATTTAAAGCGGTTGTCTACCCAAGGGAAAAAAAAAAAAAAACAATATCTTTCAAGGCAAAGGCATAATGAGCTAGTATGCACCACATACTAGCCCATTATGAAATACTCAACTTAGAACGAAGCTCCCGCAGGGCTGCCCGGTCCCTGCAGAGGGAGCGGACATCTTCACTGTGTGGCTTCTTCGGGGTTCACGGCTCTGGCGCTGTGAGTGGCCGGAGCCGCGAGATGTCACTCCCGCGCATACGCGCTGGAGCCCGTCTTTCCGGCAGGGCCTGGTGCTATGCGCCGGGCCATCACAGCGCATGCGCCGTGACATCAGCGGCTGCATTGCAAGTGGAATATCTCCTAAACCATACAGGTTTAGGAGATATTCATTTTACCTACAGATAAGCCTTATTATAGGCTTACCTGTAGGTAAAAAACACTTTTTTGGTCAGACAACCGCTTTAATAGCCTGAAACCGCCTAATTCCACAACTTCATTATGAATATACAACAAATGTCTCACTTGAGTGCAATGGATTAGGTGATTGCTCAGCCAGTTTAGTCTGTAAAGTCAGTGCAGAATCAAAATACGTGTTGGTACTTTAACCACTTCCCATCCGCGCCATAGCTGAATGACGGCTACAGCGCAGCTCTAAAATGTCAGTAGGTGTCCTCCCCTTTGGCTCGTGCTGGGCGCGGTCCCGGCGGTATGCGCTGCCGCACGCCGCGTGTGCGTGCCCATGGGTCGGGCGGACCTGATGTCTACCAGAGACCCGCGATCTGCTCACAGAGAGCCAGAATGGGGAACCGCCGATGTAAACACGGAAGTTCCCCGTTCTGTGAGGGGGGGCATGACAGATCCACTGATCCCTGTCACTGGGATCAGTTAGATCTGTCATGCCCCTGCCAGCCCCGCCCCACCACAGTTAGAACACACCCAGGGAACACATTTAACCCCTTCACTGCCCCCTTAGTGTTAACCCCTTCCCTGCCAATGACATTTATACAGTAATCCGTGTCTATTTTTAGATCTGATCGCTGTATAAATGGCATTGGTCCCAAAAAAGTGTCAAAAACGTCCAACATGTCCGCCGCAATATCGCAGTCCAGATCACCACCATTACCAGTAAAAAAAAAAAATAAAGTCGTTTGTAGACGCTATAACTTTTGCGCAACCCAATCAATATATGCCGATTGTGTTTTTTTTTTTTTTTACCAAAAATATGTAGAAGAATATATATCGGCCTAAACTGATGCATAAATTAATTTTTTTGGATATTTATTATAGCAAAAAGTAAAAAATATTGTTCTTTTTTCAAAGTCGTCGCTCTTTATTTGTTTATAGCGCAAAAAATAAAAACCGCAGAGGTGATCAAATACCACCAAAAGAAAGCTCTATTTGTGGGAAAAAAAGGATGCCAATTTTGTTTGGGTACAACGTTGCACGACCGCGCAATTGTCATTCAAAGAGTGACAGCGCTGAAAACTGAAAATTGGTCCGGGCAGGAGGGGGGTTTAAGTGCCCAGTAAGGAAGTGGTTAAAATGTTTACATGTATTGATTCCAGCAGTTGGATTCATGCTTGCAAGTCTTTAGCTCTGTTTTCGAAGACACGGTTTTACACCTTCTAAAACCCACAGTCCTAATACACACTACCACATATGTTACGATGATGAAAACACAGTGAGGTTAATTTACTTAAACTGGAGAGTGCAAAATCTGGTGCAGCTCTACATAGAAACCAATCAACTTCCAGTTTTTTATTTTTTTTTTGGTCAAAGCTTAATTGAACAAGCTGAAATTAGAAGCTGATTGGTTTCTATGCAGAACTGCACCAGATTTTGCACTCTCTGGTATTAGTAAATCAACCCCTCTGTGTTTTCATCGTATCACTGATAATACAGCATTCATGAGCACTGTATCAAATCTCAGATAACAAAGGGACATGTCTCTTACAGACTGTGCCCACTGAGATGAACTACAACTCCAGCCTACACTATGATTATATTACAGCTTGCCTTTACTATTGAACGTGGTGATGCATGTGGTGCTGTGAATGTGGACAGTGGGAAACTAAATGTGGAAGATGCTGTAATTCTTCCAAGTACATGAGCCAATACAACACGAAGCCTTTTACCAAACCATTGTGGGAAAAGTTGGCTGCCATCTATAAGAGCTTAACCTATAAAAATCAAACTGTACCACCTAGCCTTCCAGCCATGTAAATATTAGATACATTTTACCGTTTAGTACAGAATACCTTTTGTGCATTCCAAGGCTAGTGAAATGGCAGCTTTAAAACATCGCTTTGTTGATAGAACTGCATTAATTACTATAAAAACTCTTATATTGAAGAGGTAAAGGTTGATAAAGGGAATAATAATATGAATGTTTTTTTCTGTAGCTGTAAACTGCTATCATTATTTAGCACTTTCTTTAGCTCTGTATTAGAAAAATGTAACGGATTTCCAGAAATTATGTGAATCTGTGTCTTGACATGAAGCAAATGTGACTCGACCAGTTTTAATGTAGGGTTTAATCCACTGTCTTTTTTCTTTTTAATTCTGTGCATATGTTATTAAAAGTTAATGTAATACATTAACAGGTACATCAAAGGTATTTTAATACATTGTCTCAAATCTAGAGAAAGTGATAATTATGATAAATCAGGGGTGCTCAACTTGGAGCCCTCTGATATGGCCCACGCCCTCCTGCTCTGAGATGGTGGGTCGGCAAGTTCAGATTGTAGGTTGCCAACCCGCCATACCAGAGCATCAGAGTGGATGGAGCCGGTGCTGTAGAGAGCAGGAACCGGATAAGCTTCCTGTATAGCACCGACTTCTGTCCCATCTGAAGTGCATTTGGTTTCACTCTGCCTGGGACAGGAACCTTTCTAACAGCCAGCAATGTCAGCAGAAGCTGAAACATAAAAAGGTCAGTGTATTAAACATCATTGTTTTGCAATGGGCATATATGAGCACTTAAAAAAAAAGATTAGGCTGCTTTCACACTGATCTGATCCTGTGGGTTAGCTGCACTGAGCCATAGACTTCTATGATATCCTCTGGGTTTGGTGCGCTTTCAGAAAGTGCAACACACCTGCAAAATATAATAGAAGTCTATGGCAAAGCTCAGCTAACCTGCAGGAAAGATGCAGGTGCACCGTGGTGCGAGTAAACCAGGAAAGCAGTCTTGGGTCCCTTTCACAAAATCGGTCTGATCAGGTCCTTCTGTCCATTTTCATTCTTTTTGTGATTAAACAGTAGGTAAACATGCAACGTTGATTAGTCCTATGGAAATTGATGACACTGATTGTTGTTTAAAATCATTGTTATGCTATTCAAAATAAAAAAAAAAAGGTAAATTCTGAACCATTTCATTTTATTGTGGCCTATGACCGGTTACCAAATCACTTTAGTGGTTCTCGCTTTTCCAAAGGTTGAGCACCCCCGATAAACGCTTCTAGGTAAAAGACTAAAGCCTCTCACACACGCTGAGATTTTCAGACGACAGAACGTCTGTTTTTTGTTGGATTCTAATCTCATGTCGAAAGTGAAGAGCGTACTAACAATATGAAAATTTTCGTACAACCGAATTCAACGTCAGAAGTGGCGTAATGTGTTGAGCTTTCTATGTATTTTTTTTTTCATTTCTGAGCATGCGTAGTCTTGCACTCACGATTGTTTGCGGACGAAAACCGTACTAATTAAACGAAAATCAGAGGTTGAGTTCACATACGACAAAAATTTTATAGTCTGCACATCCGGCTTTTGTTGTCTGAAAAAATCCAAATTGGCTGTCGAAAGCACCATACTAACCATCCGAAAATCTGAAGATTGGTCGTCGTACGAAAATCCCTGTCCGAAATTTGCATCGCGTGTACGGGGCCTTTATATGACCAGAGATGCCAGTTCATTTCAGCAGCTGTGATTGCCAATAAAATCATAGTTATTCAGTAATGATTTGCACCCTTTAACCCACACCAAAACCATGTTTTTATACTAAAAAAAAAGGCATTGTAAGGCTCATCTTCTACAAATTGCAAATATGTCCCGTGGTACCGATAACTTTGCATCAGGGCTTGTGTATAACCTCAGCTTTTGCTGGAAAGTAGCAGCATTCATAGAGGTACAAGGGAGGTTCCAAACTAACTGTGAGTTGGAAGATAGATGTATCCCTAAGTATACATAGGGCGCAATGTAAAGGATAAGTTCACCCTTCTAAACATGTTACACCTGCATTAAGCTACCTATGGAATATTGAGGGTACTGAAGTTTGTTGCGATTTCATGGGCACACACAATTTTAAGGTTTGACATGTTGGGTATCTATGTACTCAACACAACCTCTTCTTTTATATTTGACTAAGATGGGTAATATATTGCATTTGTGTGCCCTAAAATTAACTTTAGCGTATTTTATATTTAAAATGTTGGCTTGATAAACTATTTTACTAATATTGTGTGACATAAAAATCTGGAACTACCACAATTTTATACTTTAGGGTGTCTGCTTTCGGAAAATATACAATGTTTTATAGATTTTTAGTAATCTTCAGGACTAAAAGGATTTTTCAACATGTGCAAAAAACATGTCCAGTGGTACGCTATGAAATTTTGTTTACAATAGCTTTTATCTACCAGAACTGACCCATTCTTCACACAAATGGATACAGAAGAAAGAGAGACAAGTATATCAATTAAGCTGTCATATGCAAAGCACATTTAAAGGTGCCCTCTTGCTGACAGCATTAATAAAGGCACAAGCATGCAAAAGAAAAATGATTGCTGTTAAAAAAAATGAATGAGGCTTTTTAACAGTTTGCTTTACACTTAAATTAACAAATCTGATTTCTCATTTTAAACTGGCAAGATTTGTGAATAGCTTGCACATCCGTTCAAAACAATCTTCATCTATGTAAATCAACCAGGTTTATAAAATATATTGTCCAACATACTATTTTTTATAGTAAAATTTGTTTTGTGCTTACAAATAAGCAGTAATTTGCTAAATTAACAATTAATACTTAAAGTGGTTGTAAAGGTAGAAGTTTTTTTTAACCTAATGCTTTATATGCATAAAGATAAAAAAACCTTCTGTGTGCAGCTCCACCCTATACTTAGCTGATCCTGATCTCTATCCAACACTGTGCCCAAGAACAGTGGCTCTCATCACTGGCCATGGAGGCAGCAGTGGGAGCCATTGACTCCTGATGCTGTCAATCACAGCCTGTGAGGATAGAGAGCAGGCAGGGCTGACCCATGCTCTGTATGTCTATGGACACACAAAGAACATGCTTTGGGATCGAGCCCACACAAGACAGCAAGTGGCTTGCTATGGGGGCACTAGGCAGAGGGAGGTGCCAGGAGGGCTGACGGGAGCATCAGGGCTGCTCTGTGAAAAACTATTGTAGAGAGCAGGTAAGTATAACATGTTTTGTTATTTATAAAAATTCCTTTACAATCACTTTAAGTTAATAGTTTGGAGAGTACCATGTTCACTTTATAGCATGCTGTACTTACCTGCACTTTACCCGCTGCCCTGATTCAGCACCAGATCCCTTAGGCAGCCCATAGAGGATACAGTTAAGAAAACGGACCCAATTCCCCCACCCTCATATTCAAGGTGGATGGGGGGAAGCCTCCCCCGCTGAGTTATTTTATTCTGACAGCAGGGAGACTTTCCCGCCATCAGAATACACTGATCAGTGGTACAGGCTGTAGCCTGCAGTGTTGATTGAGCGGGGAAAACCTGAGAGGGCTTGGTAGATCAACTTTTGCACAACCACAATGTCCATACATCAATCCTTGCTGAGCCAGTCAAATTTCAATCAGTGCATGGCCAGCTGAAGAAATACTTGATGTTTGCAGGTATGGGGGAACAAAGGCATTCCCGCTTTGTCCCATAATACAACCCTCAATGATTGATTGACCAGTCTGCAGACCAGAACCCTGTTACATGAGTCCTGTGAAAGTTTCCTGTCATCTCTTAGGGATTATAGGGAAGTATGGGGAGCATGACTATCGTGCCTGCTATTATGTAAACCAGTTACTGTGCCTACTGTGAACAAATTACAGGACTACTTTAACACACAGACATATCAAGCAACCTGATGATAATACACAGTAACATTTTATATTGTGGAACTTATTTGGAGAATCATAAAAACAGTTAAAACCGATAATACTGAAAGAATTCTGCCTTTGCTTCATGTCAATTCCCTGTTTCAGATGATTTTTTAGACATCCAGTCTTGACAGCAGCTTTTACTCTGTTACCTAAAATTACAGCTGATATAAGAAGCTTAAAGCTACTGGGTGGCCAGTGAATCCATGGGGATTGTATGGGGGACAGTTGAACATCAGTAGTAGGTTCATGCAAACATTTTGGTCTTGGACCCAGGGACAAAGCAATCCAACACCTCCCACAAACCTTCACAATCCATCCATTTCACTTAAGGGTCGCCTCCAAAGTCACCAGAACATGGGGCAGTCTGAAGAATGTCAAGTATGTAAGCACCCACAATGAAGAACAGCCACCCTCCATGTAAACTATGGTAACATATTTTGTCATGTACGATCTGTTAATATAGAGATTCAAGAGGAAGATAGGATTATTTTCTACCTAGGTAAAAACTACAATACTAATAAATAACCATTCCAGAATGTCTTTTCTTGTGAACAATGCTGTTGCTGTTGTGATAATAGATTTTATTTATTTTATTGCATTTTTCCAGTGAAATCTTTTTATTTTTCTCTATATTTGTTCTGCTCGTTCTTGCATCCTTTGCATTTCCAGTGTTTGTAGTTGAAACACATCACATATAAAGATGTATAGCTGTTTTTACAAAATAAACACTCTGGATGTGTGTCAAAAGTAAGGTTAAGGGTGAATTAGGTCACACTTGACTTTATTTACAGTATGTGTAATGCAGATATTAAAACAGAACTTCTGTAAACGGTGGTGTCGGCTTTGATTGTATTGGTGATTAAGGGTTATTGTTTTGTACAATGTGGGTTATATCGGATATAGGTCATGTGTAGTACAATAAAAAAAACGGTACAAGACATATTTACTAAATGTTTTTTTGTATAAAACCTCACGTATCACATATGTTTGGTTTCTTGCAATACAAAATAAGAACTCTCCTCTCCTAGTTTAATTGCTGATCATTTCTTACAAAGTTGACCTATTTTCTGACTTCCCTTTTAATACAAGGTCTTGTGGACTTGGTATAGGCCACATAGGTGGATGGGAATAATGTGAGATATAATCATTTGTAAACTCACACCCATCAATTTTTATGACATATTATACTGCTGGTATTCCATGCAGAATTTTACAGGCACTTTATTGATGTGGCCAATAGTAAAGCATATTTTACCCAGAGACTATTTAACCTTTATATTATTGTCCCCCTCTTCTCCCATCACCTAATCTTCCACTTTACATCTCTGCTACAAAACAGAAAATTGTATCAAATACTTACCATCATTTTCCTTTCCTGATGTTAACCCATGGCAGTATGTTATATAGCTCCCCACCTATATCCACCCACAGGACCTGTTTAAATATTTAAAAGGAAAGCTGGAGCAACCTACCCATTCTCCTTAAAAATAAGATAAAAAAAGGGAGGGTTCGAGTGCTGCTATCCATTGGCTACAGGAAAGGAAAATTACGGTAAGTATTTGATACAATTTTCCATTTTTCTGACCCCAACATGGCAGCATACATCTGATCAATAATGAGCTAAACAGGGAGGACTGATATGTATAATCAAACTTTATTACAATGGGCATAGAAGCCTGAACCATCATTCTGTTGAAGTCTATTGATGTACGAGTCCCTGGATCTTCCCTGTAACACCTGAGGCAGGTGCACGTCATCAGCCACAAAAAAACACACAAGGGCGCACTGGCATAGTGCATTATCCTTGATACATTTTAATCAATAAAATCATAAAAACATACTCACAAACAGCTTTTGTGTATAAAACATTCACAGAATGGGTAACGACCATACGACCGTCTCCTGCCTGTGACCCAGATGGACTTGCTTACGCGTTTCCAGGCCGTAGCCTCTTCATCAGAGCCTGGCTTGCTACGTCTGAGCCTCAGATTTATATGTCGCACAGTCTGCCCACATGGGAGGGGGGAGGGGAGGAGGGAAGGGGTGGAGTGGAGGTGTAGTCCTGCCTACCAACCCTAAGGGCCTGGAAGGCTGGCTAATACTACCACCGAGTTCATGACTCCTCCCTCTTTGATATTGTGGACACTCCCTCCTCCACGGCCAGGTGTAATCCTGTGATACAGTGCTGAATGTTTTACAAGTTCCTATGGGGTTGCCACCTATTGCTCAGGAGAAATGAGAAAGCAAACAAATGCTAACAAAAAACAAAAACACAACAGACAAAAAGGAGGAACAAGTACCACTGACCAGTGTCATGCCTGATTTACCTTCCCACAAACATTATGTCACTAGCTGTGTGATAGCATCATCTGAGTGGGATGTGTAAAAAATATACATATGTACATATACAGCGTTACCTTAATCTTCTGAACGTAGGGAGAGCGGGGAGCAGCCTGCTTCAGATCAACCCTCGGGACACTGTGCTGATTCGTGTATCGTATTCGTATATATGCATCATACATATCTCCAGCCTGCCCTGTCAGATAGACCAAGTTCCCAGTGCCCTCCTCCCCTTCTCGCCATAATATTATAGTTCTAGTTCCCCAGCTGCAATTAGCAGTATATCCACTAGAGGGAGCCCATAGCGAGGGAATGAGGTGGGACAGGATGCCGACGCTGTGTTACAGCGTCCACATCCTGAGCTGGAGAGAGTGACGGAGGCCCCACCTCACCAGAATGAGGCTTGGGGAGAAGGAGAGGGCGGAAGTACGATCGCCGCCCCCCCCCGTGTGCGGTCCAAGAGGACTGCCCGGCCCGCAGTTTACATCTACATGAAGATACGATACACGAATCAGCACAGTGTCCCGAGGGTTGATCTGAAGCAGGCTGCTCCCCGCTCTCCCTACGTTCAGAAGATTAAGGTAAAGCTGTATATGTACATATATATATTTTTTACACATCCCACTCAGATGATGCTATCACACAGCTAGTGACATAATGTTTGTGGGAAGGTAAATCAGGCATGACACTGGTCAGTGGTACTTGTTCCTCCTTTTTGTCTGTTGTGTTTTTGTTTTTTGTTAGCATTTGTTTGCTTTCTCATTTCTCCTGAGCAATAGGTGGCAACCCCATAGGAACTTGTAAAACATTCAGCACTGTATCACAGGATTACACCTGGCCGTGGAGGAGGGAGTGTCCACAATATCAAAGAGGGAGGAGTCATGAACTCGGTGGTAGTATTAGCCAGCCTTCCAGGCCCTTAGGGTTGGTAGGCAGGACTACACCTCCACTCCACCCCTTCCCTCCTCCCCTCCCCCCTCCCCCTCCCATGTGGGCAGACTGTGCGACATATAAATCTGAGGCTCAGACGTAGCAAGCCAGGCTCTGATGAAGAGGCTACGGCCTGGAAACGCGTAAGCAAGTCCATCTGGGTCACAGGCAGGAGACGGTTGTATGGTCGTTACCCATTCCAGCACTGTGAATGTTTTATACACAAAAGCTGTTTGTGAGTATGTTTTTATGATTTTATTGATTAAAATGTATCAAGGATAATGCGCTATGCCAGTGCGCCCTTGTGTGTTTTTTTGTTTCTATAGTTGGGACGACCCCAGTCCAATAGGTGGCAGCAGGTTGGCACGTTATCCAGCTTTGACAACAGTAGACATCCCTTGTTTCACCACTGCAGTTAAGCTATACTCCTTGAGCGCGGAAGATTAAGATTTCTACTTTGCATGTCATCAGCCAGCCTGCTGCTTTGCATATGTCTCCATAGGCATTTTGCATGCGCTGCACAAACTTAAAGATGAAGCTAAATGAGCCTCTATCACTTCTGGAGGCTCTTTCCTGGCCGCACTGTAAGTTTACTGGATGACCTTGACTCTCCAAGATGACAAGGTTTTCTTGTAGGTTTCTCCTCACAATTTGCCTGATGGAACACACACACAGCCTTCTGGGGGATTTTAACCATGTCAGCGCCGGAAGGATTTACCCCCTTAATAACAAGAGCAATTTTTGTGATACGGCACTGCGTCACTTTAACTGACAATTGTGCGGTCATGTAACGCTGTACCCAAACAAAATTGATGTCCTTTTTTTCCCACAAATAGGGCTTTTGGTGGTATTTGATCACCTCTGCGGTTTTACATTTTTGAGCTATAAACAAAAAAAGAGCGACCATTTTGACAAAAAAAAAAAAAGCAATATTTTTTTACTTTCTGCTATAATACATATCGAAAAAAATATATAAAAAACTACTTTATTCATCAGTTTAGGTCAATATGTATTCTCCTACATATTTTTAGTAAAACAAATCATAATAAACATATATTGATTGGCTTGCGCAAAAGTTATAGCATCTACAAAATAGGGGATAGATTTATGGACTTTTATTTATTTTTTTTTGTTTTTACAGGTAATGGTGATGATCTGCGGTTTTTAGCAGGATTGCGATATTGCGGCGGACAATTCTGACCCTAAGTGACACTTTTTGGGGACCATTGACACCAATACAGTGATCAGTGCTGAAAAAAATACACTGATCAATGTATAAATGACACTGGCAAGGAAGGGGCTAACACTAGAGGGCGATCAAAGGGTTAACTGTGTTCCCTGGGTGTGTTCTAACTGTGTGGGGGATGGGCTCACTGTGACGACACAGAGATCCCTGTTCCTGATCACTAGGAACAGCAGATCTCAGCATTGTCTCCTATCAGAAGGGGGATCTGCCTTATTTACATAGGCAGATCCCCGTTCTGCCTCTCTGTGGAGAGATTGCGGGTGGCCTGCAGACATACGAGTCCATCGGACGTGCACCTCCCACAGTATCTATTGCATGAAATGACGTATGGGTACGTCATTTTACGCAATAGAGCCACCCTGCCGCAGTGCGCGGTGGGTGGTCTTAACCAGTTGCTGCCCGCCATGGATTGACGGCAGCAACATGGCTCAATATCACCGTCACCTGATGGCGGCTATGAGATTGCGGATTGTGAGCGCGCCGCTGCCAGAGGCACGCTCATAGTTACATAGTACCGCGCGTGCTCACTGTGTAGACGGGGAGCCAGGGAGCGGGTAGGGTGGACTCGATGTCTGCCGGCTACCCGCGATTGCTCCCCCGCAGTGAAAGAAAGGGATTCATGTGTGTAAACACACGGATTTCCGTTCTGACGGGAGGAGTGTGATCGCATGCTTCCTGTATATGGGAGCCACGATCACTCTCCTCCCCCACTCAGCCCAGCCCCCACACAGTTAGTGACACATCCCACAGAACACAGTTAACCCTTTGATCGCCCTCTAGTGTTAACCCCTTCCCTGCCAGTGACATTTAAACAGTAATCAGTGCATTTTCATAGCAGTGATCGCTGTATAAATGTCAATGGTCCCAAAAAAGTGTCGGACATGTCCGCTGCAATGTCGCAGTACCACTAAAAATCGCTGCCATTACTAGTAAAAAATAAAAAAAAAAGCCATACATAAATGAATCGTTTGTAAACGTGGCAACTTTTGCGCAAAACAATCAATATACGCCGATTGCGTCTTTTTTTTTTTCCTTACCAAAAATATCAGGAAGTATATATATCAGCCAAAACTGATGAATACATTCTTTTTTTTATTTATTCATTTTGGATATGTATTTTAGCAAAAAGCAAGAAATATTGTTTTTTTTTTTTTCAAAATTGTCACACTTTTTTTTGTTTATAGCGGTGATCATAAGTGACGCAGAGGTGATCAAATACCACCAAAAGAAAGCTCTATTTGTGGGAAAAAAGAACGCCAATTTTGTTTGGGTACAACTTCACCAAACCAAAATCAAGAACACGGGGACATGACCTCAAACTAACTGGGGGGAAGTTCAAAACTAATCTTAGAAAGTATTATTTTACTGAAAGGGTGGTTGATGATTGGAATAAACTACCAACAGAGGTTGTGAGACAGTCAACAGTAAATGGCTTCAAACATGCTTGGGATAAACATAAATCTATAGTCAGACAACAAGGTTAATGTAGAAAAAAATAAAATAAATAAATAAAAAGGGGCAGACTCGATGGATTACTCAGTCTTTTTCTGCCGTCACTTTTCTATGTTTCTATGACCGTGCAATTGTCAGTTAAAACAACACAGTGCCAAATCACAAAAAGGTCTCTGGTCCTAAAAAGGGAAATCCTTCCAAGGCTAAAGTGGTTAACTAGGAAGCTGTTTGAAGGTAGGCATTTTAGACACTTGGCACATTCAGCGTAGGTTAGGTACTGTCTCTGCCAGAAAGGATACTACCACCACTTTGTTTGTAAGATGAATTGGGGAGGTTGCTCTACCTTTCCTTTTATAGATTTAAACAGATCCTGTGGGTGGATTTAGGGAGGGGCTATATCGCATGTATGTTGCCATGTTGGTGTCAGGCAATATCCTTATCAGCACATCAAGGGGCCACCATTGAAGAAGATCCTCAATACTAGATTTCTGTAATGAAATAAAAAAGGCACAGACATCGGACGGATTTTGCTGGATGGCTTCTGTGCCTCTGATATATTCCTACACTGTCTTGGTATATTCATAACGAGTTTGAGCTCTTTTAGTGGGCAGCAGCTCTTATATGAGTTCAGGTTGCTAGCGCAAAGAAATATCTTGAAATAAAAAAATATTAGTGTGAAATAATTACAACTGTGTAGGTTTACCTATGATATGAAAGACAAACCTGTCTCTTGGCTCTGGGAGATGTAATAGACTACATTCACATCTGCGTATTAGCCCAACAGGATGTACATGCAAGAACCCCAGAAGGGAGCCCCCGAGATTAGCTGCAGGAGGCTGCGAAAGCAATGGGAAGCTGCTGGCTCCCGCAGCTAATTGCAGCCACTCGCATCTGCAAGTGATCAGCCCTGGATTGCAGACCCCCTGAGAGAGTGGTCCTAGGCGGTCTCACAGTAGCCGTCCTGTCACAGATTGTGTGTTGTCTTTATGAACAGGCAGCTGGCAAAGCAGAAACTTCCTTACCATAGAGGCCTCTCACATCCCTATCCGAGCCAGGGAGACAAATCAGGATATAGAAATCTTTCACAGGTAAATTTGCACATTTCTAATAATTTTATTCTTAATATTTGGATTGTTCAATAAGCCCAATAATGATATGTTCTTTAAATGCCACAATCAGGCCAGCTATCGTTGATAATGGCTGCTTGTGTGTGGTAAAAACATCCTATAAAGTACAACTTGAATTCCAAAACCGTTGGGACGCTGTGTAAAATCAACATAAAAACAGAATGCCATGCTTTGCAAATCTAATAAACCCAATTTCTTCACAACAGAAAATAGAAAACATCAAGTGTTTAAACCAGTGTTTCTCAACCTTTTTACCTCTGAGGAACCCCTGGCAAAAGTCAGAGCTCTCAGGGAACCCCTGAAATAATTTTCATGTCTACAGCTCACGGAACATTGATGTAATCAGCGATCTTTAGATATAACAATTATTCTTAGAAATAGCATTAAACAATATAATAAATATTAAAATGTACTTTCTAAATGTGAAACTTGTACTTTTTTGCACAGATGCTCAATTCTGCGTCAAACCTGAGATAAGTTATAAGGTCCTACTTAGAGGGTACCGGCAAGGATAGCCTCATACATTCCAGGGGCCTCTTCCTTATGTTTCCGAGGGTGTGGCCAGCCAGGCTGGTACGATGTACCATACATGGTGGACTTGCCCCAAGGTGAAATGTTTTTGGATTCGTCTCTATAACTTTACACACTCACACATGTAAACTTGGTCAAAAAACCACAACAGGCACTTTTAGGATGCCCTCCAGAAAGCATAACTAAATGGGGCAGGAAACGTATTGCTTTCATTTTCTTGGCAGCTAGAATAGCAATCGCTAGATCTTGGAAAATGCCCATGATCCCATTTGACCTGGTGAGACATAAGCTATCATGGATCATGGTAAATGAATGCATCTCAGCGATCCTGCAGGACAAATGAGCCCTATTTGACAGGATCTAGGAACTCTGGATTAAATACCTTTCAGATCCTTTATGACAGTGGTTCTCAACTCCTGTCCTCGGGACCCACTAACGGGCCAGGTTTGCAGGATAACTGAAATACATCACAGGTGATATAATTTGCTACTCAGTGATTGCAGTATTCTAGTCTGCATCTCCCCAAGGTAATATTTAAAATCTGGCCTCTTGGTGGGTCCTGAGGACAGGAGTCGAGAACCACTGCTTTATGAGGTCCTTATTACTGGTGTAGCCAATACTTTGAAGTGCACTTCTATTTTCTTATCTATGCTATTCTTTTCTACCTTTGTTTTTTGTCTCTCTTCTCTCTTGCCTAGTCCCCTGTCTATATCTTCCTCAAGGGATGGGAGAAGGGAGTTGTTGTGAAGCCATTGGAGAGGTGTAAGGTATGTTTGGAGGGGCTATAACACCCCTTCCAGACACAGAGAGCTTGATTGGTATTTCCAGACTGTATAGTCATGACACTTATTATGTAAAACTATTGCATAGTCACCCAATAGTATCTCTCCTCATGTTCCTTTTGTTCCCATGCTTCTTATTTTAAACCTTTGCTGAGGATTTTGTTGGCATGGGAGCAATACGTGACAAACGCAGTGTGGCCTGGGGAAAGGGTTACCGGTGTTTTCTTTTATTCTGTTGAAATGGTAAACAAAATCTTTCTGGAAGAAATTATATTGTAATTCAAATTTGACTATCTTTCATGTTTTGGAAACGTTTAAAAAAAAAGAGAGCACAGTACGGGGGGGGGGGGGGCAGGAGGCAGGTGGGAACAGTATAGGGGGTCCAGGAGAGCACAGCATAGTATAGGGGGGCTAGGAGAGAACAGTACTGTACAGGGGGGCAGGAGGGAACAGGACAGTAGAGGGGGCAGGGAGGGAACAGTTAAGGGGTACAGGACGGAACAGTACAGGGGGGTCATTAGAGAACGGTATAGGAGGGCCAGGAGAGCACAGTTCAGGGGGGACTGGAGGGCACAATACTGCGATCTGTATTCGTTTTCCACATGCAGACTAGCTCAGGGAAGCTGCTGGAATAGATCATAACTCTTGAGTTGGTTCCTGCCCGCTTTCTCTCGTCCCTCCCGATTGATGTTACACACAGTCACCTGGGATAGTCGGGAGGACTGGCTGGAATCAGTATGAGACAGTGATGTCTGCTGTGCTCTGCAGCCTGTCAGCTATGTGGAGATGCAATCCACCACTCATCTGCTTGTGATGAATGGCAGATCATGGTGGAACCCCGGTTGTGAAACACTGGTTTAAACTGGGAAAACTTACATTTTAAGAAAAAAATAAGGTCATTTTGAAATAATGGCAGCAACACGTCTCAAAAAAGTTGGAACATGGCCAGGCTTACCAGTGTTGCGTCCCCTCATCTTTAAACAATACTCTGTAAAAGTCTGGGAACTGCTGGAGTTTTGGGAGAGGAATGTTGTCCCATTCTTGACTGATATAGGATTCTGCTCGAGAGTCCTGGGTCTTCTTTGTCATATTTTTCGTTTCAAGATGCGCCAACTATTTTCAACTGATGAAAGGTCTGGACTGCAGGCAGGACAGTTAACCACTTCCTTACCGGGCCATTGTAAAATGATGCCGGCAAGGTGCACTCCCCATCCTGGGTGGACGTCATATGTCGATCGGGGCTGAGGTATGTCCCTCAAACACAGCCCATACCCGATCAGTGTAAAGAGACAATAAAAATTACTCTTTATCACGTGACCGACTGTGTCCAATCACAGCCGGTCACACGCACTGTCCTCGTGCCACGGCACTGGTGTGCACCCCTAGGGGCTCTCAGAGCGGCGATCGGGGATGAGGCTTGTCACCCTGACACAGCCTGTCCCCAATTGTGGGAAAGAGCCAATGAAATTGGCTCTTCACCACGTGACCGGCTGTGTCCAATCACAGCTGGTCACAGAATGTCAACAAACCGTGGTAACGAGCTGTTACGGGGTTCTCCTCTTCACACACCGATCGTGTGTGAGAAGGAGATTGCTGTAACAGCTTGTTTGCCACTTACAGTACACACCAAGTACACTGATTGCACCCCAGTAATAAAGAGTACCTGTCACCACCCCATCAAAGTACCCGAGTACCCGTCATCAGCCCATCAGAGTACCCGAGTAGCTGTCACCAGCCCATCAACATACCCGAGTACCTGTCACCAGCCCATCAAAATACCCGAGTACTTGTCAGCTGCCCATCAAAATACCCGAGTACTTGTCAGCTACCCATCAAAGTACCCAAGTACCTGTCACCAACCCATCAAAGTACCCGAGTACCTGTCACCAGCCCATCTGAGTACCTGTCACCAGCCCATCAGAGTACCCGAGTACCTGTTACCCATCAGAATACCCAAGTACCTATCTGCAGCCCATCAGAGTACCCCAAGTACCTATCACCAGCCCATCAGAGTACCCGAGTACCTGTCACCAGCCCATCTGAGTACCTGTCACCAGCCCATCTGAGTACCCGAGTACCTGTCACTAGCCCATCAGAGTACCTGAGAACCTGTCACCAGCACATCAGAGTACCCGAGTACCTGTCACCAGCCCATCCGAGTACCTGTCACCAGCCCATATGAGTACCTGTCACCAGCCCATCCCAGTATCTGTCACCAGCCCATCCCAGTATCTGTCACCAGCCCATCTGAGTACCCAAGTATCTGTCACCAGCCCATCAGAGTACCCGGGTAGCTGTCACCAGCCCATCTGAGTACCTGAGTTCCTATCTGCAGCCCATCAGAGTACCTGAGTACCTGTCACCAGCCCATGTCTCATAAAATATATACTGGGGTGTTTACTTTCCAAAATGGGGTCATTTTGTGGGTAATTCCACTGTCCTGGTGCTCCAGGACCTTCAAAAGTGTGATAGGTAGGAATGAAATTAGATGTTGGACCTCTCTATGTGACCAGGCTGTGTAAAAGTCTCACACGTGGTATTGCCATACTCAGGGCGAGTAGCAGAATGTATTTTGGGAGGTAATTTTTGCTATGTACATGCTATGTGTTAGAAATATCTTATAAATTGACCACTTTGTGTAAAAATAAAAAGGTTTTCATTTTCTTTCCACGTTTTTCAAAGACTTGTGGAAAAATATGAACCATTGAAAATACTCATAATGCCTCATAGATTATACATTGGGGTGTTTGCTTTCCAAAATGGGGTCATTTTGTGGGTAATTCCATTGTCCTGGCGCTCCAGGGCCTTCAAAAGTGTAATAGGTCATTAGGAAATTAGATGTGTAATTTATGCTCCTAAAACATTTGCCGATGCTCCCTGCATGTTGGACCTCTCTACATGGCCAGGCTGTGAAAAAGTCGCACACATGTGTTATCGCTATACTCGGGAATAGCAGAATGTATTTTGGGGTGTAATTGGAAGTATGCATATGCTGTGTGTGAGAAATAACTTGTTGTTATGACAATTTTGGTAAAAAAAAATAATAATAATTTCTTAATTTTCCCAAGAATTGTGGGGAAAAAATACAACTTCAAAAAACTCGCCATGCCTCTTACTAAATACCTTTGACTGTCTACTTTTCAAAAAGGGGTCATTTCAGGGGTATTTCCTTTTTCAGGGCCTCAAGAAATGAGATAGGCCGTCAGTGCATCAATTTTCAATGATTGGCATCATAGATTGTAGAATCTATAACTACTGCTCTAAAATCTGGATATATCATTCAGCATTGATGGTGCCTTTCCAATTGTGCAAGCTGCCCATTCCATACGCACCCCCCATACTATCAGAGAATGCAGGCTTTTGAACTGAGCACTGCCAGGAAGGTGCTTCTCCTATTTAGTCCAGAGGACGCGGCACCCATGGTTGCCAAAAAAGAAAGTACATTTTCTTGATTCATCTGCCCACAGAATAGTTTTCCACTTCACAACAGACCATTTTAAATTAGCTTTGGCCCAGAGAAGGCGGCAGCGTTTCTGGATCATGTTCAGATAAGGCTTCTTCTTTACATGATAGAGCTTTACCTTTTTTTGAAGACACAGTGAACTGTATTCACAGACAGTGATTTTTGGAAGTGTTCCTAAGCCCATGCAGTGATGTCCATCACTGTTTTGAATGCAGTGCCATCTGAGGGCCCCTAGATCACTGGCATCCAGTATAGCGTTTTGGCATTGTCCTCGGATTCCTGGAATCTTTTGATGATATTATATACTGTAGATGATGATATATTTAAAGTCTTTGCAATTTTAAATTGAGGAACATTATCTTTTACCACTTACTGCCCGCCCACCATCAAATGATGGTGGGGTAGTGTTGCTCTTATTCTGGGACGACGTCATATGATATCGTCCAGAAAGCGCGCCGGCTGCGCTGTGTTGCCAGGACACGGCGCAACTCTGATCTGTGTAAAGAGCCACGGCGGCGGCTCTTTAACCATGTGTTCGGCTGTGACCAATCACAGCCGGTCACATGTAAACAAGGAAGTGCCAGTAATCGGCGCTCCTCGCCTCACACTGACAGAGAGTGCTGCGAGGAGAGCCGATCAGCAGCATCTCCTCACACAGAGGACATATAGGGATGTAATCAGGACACTGATCATCAGTGCCCTGATTGCAGTGTCAGCAGTCAGTGCCCACAAGTGCCTGCAGTCAGTGCACACAAGTGCCTGGCAGTGCCACCCATCAATGCCCATCAGTGCCACTTATCAGTGCCCATCTGTGCCACCCATCAGTGCCCACCAGTGCCGCCCATCAGTGCCCATAAGTGCGGCATATTAGTGCCTCCTCATCAGTGCCACCTAATCAGTGCCCATAAGTGCCGCCTCATCAGTGCCCATCAGTGAAGCATATCAGTGCTGCCTCATCGGCACACATCAGTGAAGGAGAAAAATTACTTATTTACGTTTTTTTTTTATACCTACTTACCTGTAAAATCCATTTCTTTCAAAGGACATCATGGGACACAGGGCAGGCTATATATTCTATACATACTGGGTTATACGCCACCTATAGGTGAATGGACACTAGTAATTAATAAAAAACAAACAGGAAGTTCCCCCTCCTATATAACCCCTCCCACACTGGGAGCACTTCAGTTTTGTAGCAAGCAATGAACTCCACAAAGACAGAGAGGGGGGGGGGGACCTCTGTGTCCCGTGATGTCATTCCAAAGAAATGGATTTTACAGATAAGTATGTATAAAAAATCCAATTTTCTTTCTCGGACATCACGGGACACAGAGCAGGCTATATATTCTATACATACTGGGACGTCCCAGAGCAATGCCTGAGGGGAGGGAGACACAATTCCAATTAAACCTCAGCCCTTAATATGCTGTGGCCAAAAAACAGAATCCTCCGCTGTTCTAACATCCACCTGAATCTTGTGAATGTATGTACTGGGGGACCATGTAGCGGCCTCATAAATCTGTGCTACCGACGTGTGGTGGCAGAAGCCCAGGAGGTCCCTTATCTCCTGGTAGAAAGAGCTCTCACCCTGAATGGGGGAGCTCTCCCCCTTTAACCATAAATTTGAGTAATCAGCTGGCTAATCCACAGTGAAAACAGCTGTCTTGGATGTCGCCTGACCCTTCCTAGGGCCTTCAGGCAACAAAAAAAGGCATCAGTCCTACTGATGTCTGCAGATCTCTTCAGATAGATCTTAACAGCATGCACCGCATGTAGAGAGTGCAATGGTCTCTCCTCCGGTGAGGAGGGCTGAGAATAAAAGGTGGTAACATAATATCTTCATTGAGATGTAAGGCCGACACTACCTTCGGTAGGAAGGATGGAAGAGGCCGCAATACCACCTTATCCTGGTGCAATCTCAAGTCTGGCTCTTTACAAGAAAGAGCTGCCAACTCCGAAACCCCTCTGGCTGGGGTGATGGCAAAGAGAAAGACTAGTTTCTCAAAAAGACCAAGTGAATCTCCCTAATAGTTACAAAAGCCTGCTTCAGCAGCACTGACAAAACCAAATTCAAATCCCCTGGACAGAGAGGCTATCTAACTGGTGGTAACAGCTAAGTTACCCCTTGTAGACAAGTCCTGATCAAGGAGTGAGAAGCCAAGGCCTCTGAAAATATATGGACAAGGCAGAAAATTGTCCTTTGACAAAACCAGATTCAATCCCATGGACAGGGAGGAATATAACAGGTGGTAACAGATGAGTTACCCCTTGAAGAAAGGTCCTGCTCAAGGAGCGAGAAGTCAAAGGCTTCTGAAACATATGGGCAAGGCAGAAACCTGTCCCTTGATTGTAGTCAAAACCAGCTTCAAGTCTGCTCCTTGAGAGGCTAGCATATTACCAATCACATACTTGCGGGGATGCCTTTTCCTGGCCTAACACCATGCAATGTGAGCCTTCCAGACCCTGTGATAAATCTTCCTGGTGACTAGCTTTTTAGCATTTACCATTGTAGATAACACAGGGCCCAAAACCCCAGGATCTCTCAATACTGTGGCTTCAATCGTCATGCCGTCAGCTTAGCGCACGTAAATTCGGGTGGAATATAGGACCCTGAGAGAGTAGATCGGATCGGACCAGGAGCTACCAAGGCCTGTCCGCCGTTAACCTCATTATCTCTGGGTAGCAAGGTCTCCTGGTCCAATCTGGCACCACCAGAAAGACTGTCGCCGCCTCCTCCCGATGTTAGGAAAGGAACATTTTTGCTAAATCTGTTGTTTCCGCGGTGGTGCGCGCGCATGCGCCGGAAATGGCGCCAAATGGGGCTATTTAAACCTGGAGAGTCCATTTGCAAGTGCTGCTCGTTCTACAGCGTTCCTGACCTGTAAGCCTCAGCTCCCGATACCTGTTCCTGTGTTTGCTCCGCCTCCTGTTGACCCGGCTTGTCCTGACCTGCTGTTCTGCTACCTGCACCGACCCCGGCTATCCACGACCATCCGATTGTCTGCTCCCTTGTACCTCTGCTGCCCGCCCATTAAAGGAACCTTTCTTGGACTCTGACTACCCGTTTGCCTGATCCTCTTGTACCTTCCTGCCTGCCTGTTGCCGACCCAGCCTGTACGACCATCCTGCTACCTGCACAGCTTCTGGAGCCTCACTACATCATCGGTGACCCTCCAGCCCTCGTGCCATCCCGCACTCGTGGGCCTCTGTCTACACTACCAGGGGTCCTCGAATCGGGTGCGCAAGAGCGGTTGTTCCCTGCACAAGACAGACTCCACCACCAGGTACGCGACACCCGAATTGTGCGCAAGGGATGCGGTAGCAGAGAGATTGGGGGAAAGGCATAAGTCAAGGAGAACTGGGCTCATCGAATCACCAGAGCCCCTACTCCTATAGCCCAAGGATCCCCTGCTCGGGACACAAACAGCTGGACTTTGTTGTAGAATCGGGATGCCAGTAGATCAACCTCTAGCGCCCTCCAGCACAGGCAGGTTTCCTGAAACACTTCGGGCTGCAGTGACCACTCTCCCAGGTGAATCTGTTGGCGGCTGAGAAGTCCGCCTTCCAATTTTCCCACGTCTGGGATGTGAACTGTAGAGAGCCTTGCAAACTTTCCACTGCTGTGGTCTTGTCGGCCTGTACCCTTACCAGGTAACCCTGCAACCTGGATATCCAATCCCTCAGAGCTAGCCGAATAGCTCATAGCTCTAGGAGGTTTATGGGCAATCTCTGCTCCACCAAGGACCATCTCCCCTGGACCGTGGAGTCCCCCATGACCACACCCCAGCCTACAAGACTGGCATCTGTGGTCACAATCTTCCAAGATACTGGTAGAAAAGATCTGCCCTGAGACAGATTCTGGTTTACTAACCACCAGGCTAGATTCCATCAAGCCCTGGGAAATAAGTATATGCAGGAATCTGAAGTCTGCAATTGTCTGTTCCACTCTGCCAGGATGTTGCACTGAAGTGCCCTGGAGTGACACTGTGCATAGGGAACTGCCTCGAAAGAGGCTACCATCTTCACTTGCAGCCTCACACAGTGGAGAACTGAAGAGTGTCTCATTGCCCTCACCTGGCTTACCAGAGCCTTGAGGTCGCTGATCCTCTCAGCGGTGAGAGTATCCTTGCTTGGACTGTATCTAGCTATAGACCTAGATATTCTAGAGACTGAACTGGGTCTAGCAAGGAATACCCTACATACATGACCCAACCCCTGCTTCCCAGGATTGTTAGGGTCATATTC
Source organism: Glandirana rugosa (assembly GCA_018402905.1). Lineage (NCBI taxonomy): Eukaryota > Metazoa > Chordata > Amphibia > Anura > Ranidae > Glandirana > Glandirana rugosa. Next base: position 163,628 of record BLSH010518444.1, on the reverse strand, counting down.
TGCCCGAGTCTGCACCGAGACTGATCTCTGAGCAAGAGGTTGTCCAGGCATCCCATTATTAGGACCCCCCGTGACCCTAGAAGGCCCATCACTGGAGCCAGAATCTTTATGAAGATTCAGGAAGCTATTGCGATCCTGAATGGCAGAGCCAGAACTGGTAGCGTCGTTCTATTGAAAAACGCCAAAAAACCTCTGATGAGGTAGCAAAATTGATGCAGGCAAATATGCATCCTTGATGTCTATTGATGCCAAAAAATCTCCTTCCTGGAGCGAGGCAATCATTGAGCAGATTGACTCAATGTGGAATGGCCATACCGCTAGAAATTGGTTTAGGACCTTGAGATCTAGAATAGGCCTTACCTCCCCGTTTTGCCTTTGGACCGTAATAGCTTCAGAACAGTAAAATAAATAAATAAAATAAGCTCTGATGCCCAGTCAAGGAAAAAGAAGTCTGTAATAAGGACTCCAGTTTTTTATCTGAAGGGTCCTTAACACCTGGGCATTATCAACAGGGCAGGCCAAGGATTTACTTAGGGATGTGACTGCTGCATGGACAGCTGGTACTCCCCCCTTCCAAAAGCTTTCCTACATAGGATATATTAGAAGGATCTGAGTGCACCCAGTCAGCATATATCACCCTCTCAAGGACAGGGTGCAAAGCAAATCCCTGAACACCTTGTGGTATTTTAATGACCAAAGGGAGGAATATACATCCACAGGACTCTCTGCTGGAGGTAACCTGAATGCTGCACGTACCTTATGTGTAAGTACCTGGATCAGCAGCCTCTAAGATTGAGAGGCAGGGATTCTTCTGGCTCAAGACTCTCTAAGGCATAAGTGTCTGCAAAAGAATTGGCCAGATCCGTTGTAGCTACCTCCTCTCCCTCATCAACCCATTCTCACTCCAGAATCAGAGGGTTAGGGGAAAGAGACCTGTCAGCCTTCTCACTCTGTGTGATAGAAGCAATCATACCAGCAATCCTGCTCAGTAAGGCCTAGATCATCTGTAGTAACATACTGTGAGGAAAGAGATGAGGGGTCAGCTACCATACCAGACAGCTGCAGCGGCTCAGATAGCCCGGTCACTTCTGGTCTCTCAGGGGAAGCAATGGCAACAGTGATCCGACTAGCCTCAGCAAGGGCTGTGGTAACACACCTTATTATAGGCAGCTTTGCTACCCCCTTTGCTTCTTTGAAGCCATGGCTGCTAGTGCATGCACTGCTTTGCCCACGTTCCCCGAACCCAGTTTCCTGCCCACCCTGACTCAGCTCCCACCCCTACACTCACATGTCACCAGGATGATCTTTAGCCTACTTCCCAGCCCTGCCCTGACTTCCTGTGATCGTCCATTCACTTCCTAGTGAAAAGACAGATTGTACTGGCACAGGCTCCCCCTGGTGGCAGCTTCACAGGAACTGCAGGCAAGACCATCATGACTGTGTCTTTCTAGCCGAGCCCTCTCGTAGTGAGAAAAAAGAAGTGCAGGCAAAAGGAGAGAAAATTTAAACACACTTTTTCCTATGTTTGCAGGAAACCAGCTGGGTTCAGTAACATTATCCCCATATGGCCCTTCCCCACAGGAAGTCAGGACTCACCATTCCTGCCACAGGGCCTGGAGGAGACTGGAGGCCCAACCTTTACCTATCACAGCAGGCTTTGTCTTGAGCACCGGGTACCCATTCTGAGGGTTGACTCCCATGGACCTGTACAGCACCCTGCAGGCGTACCTTGGTTCAATCTTCCAGGTTCACCTACACGCAGGATCCAGGGCCATATATGGTCACTTACAGGCAAAACCTCGCAGTTTCTTCTGTCTTCTTAGCCAGGCCTGGGCACCATTTATCTTAGCTTAATGCTGTTTGAAATGGATCTGGTATGAAGGCTGTCCCTGATTTCTAAAATAACCTGTGTGGGAACCAGCATAGAAGCTCCACAGAGCTGTAGAAGTGACCATCCACCTTCAAGACACTGGCGAAAAAAACTGAAGTGCTCCCAGTGTGGGAGGGGTTATATAGGAGGGGGAACTTCCTGTTTGTTTTTTATTAATTACCAGTGTCCATTCACCTATAGGTGGCGTATAACCCAGTATGTAAAAAATATTTAGCCTGCTCTGTGTCCCATGATGTCGGAGAAAGAAATAAAAAACCCAGCAGTGATTAAATACCACCAAAATAAAGCTCTATTTGTGTGAAGAAAATTATAAAAATTTCACATGGTTAAAGTGTTGCATGACCGCGCAATTGTCATTCAAAGTGTGACAGCGCTGAAAGTTGAAAAATGGCCTGGGCAGGAAGGGGGTGAGAGTGCTCAGTATTGAGGTGGTTAAACTGACAATTTTTAGAGACAGCTTTTCACAGATTGTGGAAACCTCTGTCCATCTTTAAATCTGAGACACTCTGACTCTCTAAGATGCTCTTTTTATACCCAATCATGTTACTGACCTGATGCCAATTATGCTTATTAGTTGCAAAATGTTCTTCCAGTTCTTCCTTGTTAGTACCACTTAGGCTCTTTTCACACGGGCATTCTGTTCAGGCCCGTTTGTCCATTTTTCAGGCAGACTGGAACTGATGCTCCATGCATGCCCTATGCAGCGGTGGATGTCAGCGGAGACATGTCTGCTGACATCCGCCGCTCTCCGATCCGATCCTGTCCGTGAAATCCAGACGGATGGAAACCCTATTTTCCATTCGTCTGTAGAATGGGATCAGATGAAAACGGAGAGGTGGATCGGTTTTCATCCGATCTCCATAGAGCAGAGCAGGGCACAGTGAGCGGAGACGGATCTGTCATCCGCCTGCTCAGCGGGGATGAGTAGATCGATCCCTGCTGAGCCTCCGCAAACAGATAAGCCCGTGCGAAAGGGGCCTAACTTTGGCATCTTTCTGTTGCCCTGTCCCAGCTTTTTTGAGTTGTATTACTGCCATCAATTTTAAAACTACCTTATTTTTTTCTTAAAGTGGTACATTTTCTTAGTTTATACAGTACTTTTCATATGTTTTCTATTGTGAATAAAATAGGGGTTTATGAGGTTTGCAAATTTATTGCACTCTATTCATATGTAGATTTTACACTGTCCCAAATTTTTTGGAATTGGGGTCGTATATCTATTGACAAAATTTTTAATTACATATTAATTTCCACATTATATTTCAGTTATTTCTAGCCTATTCCTATTACTCTGAATGGTCTAAAAGCTTGCAAACTTTGTGAAGTTCTCCACACATTTACTTTAATTCTGTGATACATATTCGGTATGCCCTGTGAGTAGGCACTGCTGTCATGGAATTCAGAACCTGTCCTCTGAAGGCATTGGCATGGATTGTAGTCCTTAGACATTGAAAGTAAACAGCAGAGAAGCTGCAAAGCATGGAATCCAGGAATGAAACGTCCAGCAGACAGGCAGAACTCACATCATGACAGGAGATTTCTACGTTTATATTGGATTGTCAAAAACTATTTGTATTGATATTACAATGATAGTGTTATAAAATGAAAGTGTATGCTGTGACCATAGAACTCCTTTAAGGCAATTTTGTTCTGGTAAGCAAAGTATATTTCTATCTACTTCATCCATCATGAAGTAGAGGCTTTCAGAACAGTCAAGTCAAGGGATACCCCTACACATTATTAGGTCCTTGATATGAATTGTGTGCAGTTTCTTTTGTTGGCCCCCTGGGAGGTTTGGTTGTGCTACTGCAATTTCATTACTTTTCATCATATACTAAAAAAATCTTCAATGCATCCAAGGAAAATGTGCAGTTCGTTTACAGAAAGGCAAAATATACAGTGAAGCTCATCTTGTTGGAAGGAGAATTCCACATGGAGCCTAATTCTATTCAGATTTGACCCCTGTTTTTACCTTCACAAAAAAATCTGGTTCACTGATACACCGATGAGCCAGTAGTTGTGGAACAGATGCAAATACTATGTTCGTAAAAAAAAATAAAAGCCTGGCATCATCGGGAACTCTGTGGATGTAAGGAGTCCGAGCATGAAGAGAAGCACCGATGTGAGAGAACTGGGCCTGTATAGCAAGAGAAAATGAATCATCACTTATTTATTCACATAAGACATAGAAATGAGAACTAAGGTATATGGTGCTGAAAAAAAATGGGATTTTTGACTTACCGTAAAATCCATTTCTCTGGGTTCATTGACAGACACAGTGCTTCCTTATTCATGACCATAGGGTTATACTGCCCCGTACAGGAGTAGGACACTAGGCAGAAAAAATACTTGGCTACACCTATGGGCAGTGCTAGGTGGTATACCCCCCTCTCTGCTATAGGCCTTCAATTTAGTAACAAGCAGTGTCAGAAGTATTAGAACAAACCCCTCAAAGGGGTGGGTGCTGCAATGAACTCAGAGAAATGGATTTTACGGTACGGCAAAAATCCCATTTTCTCTCTCGTTCATGGACAGACACAGTGCTTCCTTATTCATGATCATAGGGACATCCCAAAGCAGTGCCAAAACATAAGGGGTGGGATAGCCAACAACACAACAGGCCAACCAGGAAAAACAGGAGCTCAACAAGAACAACTGGAGCCCACCTGAACAAAAACACCCTCAGGGGGAAGTGACCCCTTAAACCGCAGCCTGCAAAACCTTGCGGCCGAAAGAGGCATCCGCAGATGCCAGCACATCCGCCTTTTAAAATTTGGTGAAAGTGTGCACCAACGACCAGGTGGCTGCCTTGCAAACTTGTGTCACTGACGCCTGGTGAGGAAAGGTCCAGGAGGCACTAAGCGTCAGAGTAGAATGCACCTTAACTGGGAAAGGGGGAACTTTACCCCGAATAGAGTAAGCCTGCGTCACTGTCTGTCTGATCCATCTAGAAACGGTCGCAGAATTTGCGGACAGCCCCTTCCTAGGCCCGTCCGTGATCACAAACAAGGAGCCTGACCTCTGAAAAGGCTCAGTGGCAGCCAAATACACCTGGATCGTCCGAACCACATCCAGAGCGTGCAAGGCAAACTCCTTCGGATGTTATGGCCTGGGACAAAGGTAAGGCAAGACAATGTTCTCATTCAAATGAAAATCAGACACAACCTTAGGAAGGAAAGACGGTCAAAGACGAAGCACCACCTTATCCTTGTGAATCACCAGATAAGGTGAACGACAATTCCGACATCCTGCGAGCAGAGGTGATAGCCACCAGGAAGGCCACCTTCTGAGACAAAGTGAGCAGGGGAATCTCCCGATTATTTTCAAAGGGAGGCCTCTGAAGAACCAAAAGCACCAAATTCCAGTCCCACGATGGGAGCAGGGACCGCACCGGCGGAGTCATAAGGTGAACCACCTGAATGAAATTACGAACCAGGGAGTGCGAAGCCAGGGGGCATTGAAAAAGAACCGCCAAGGCCAAACTTGGCCCTTGATCATACTCAAAGCCAATTTTTGCTCAACGCCCTTCTGAAGAAAAGGCAAAACTTGAGTCACCGAGAAGGAACGGGGGTGAGAGTCCACCGACTCACTCCAGGAAAAGTAAGCTTTCCACGTCCGATGATAGATCTTCCTCGAGGTAGACTTTCAAGCTTTAAGCAGAGTCTGAACCACAGACACAGGCAAACCTCTATCTTTTTGCACCTGGCTTTCAGCAGCCAGGCTGTCAAAGCCAGCGATGGTAAAGCAGTATGGAAGATCGGCCCTTGGGACAGAAGATCTTCCCTGAGAGGCAACCGCCAGGAGACATCTGCGACCAGGCGCACCAGATTGGCATACCAAGACCGACGGGGCCAGTCCGGTGCCACTAGAATGACCAGAATTCCTTCGGCTTCGATCCTGCGCAACAGTCGCGGCAGAAGTTGGAGGGGAGGAAAGGCGTAAATCGGACGATACTGACTCCATGGAGCCACCTCATAGCGTCCGCCAGAGGATCCCGAGACCTGGCCACAAACCTTGGCACCTTTCTGTTGATCCGGGTTGCCAACAGATCCACCTCAGGAGTGCCCCAGTGCAGACATACAGTATCTCACAAAAGTGAGCGCACCCCTCACATTTTTGTAAATATTTTATTATATTTTTCACTTGACAACACTGAAGAAATTACATTTTGCTACAATGTAAAATAGTGAGTGTACAGCTTGTATAACAGTGTAAATTTACTGTCCCCTCAAAATAACTCAACACACAGCCATTAATGTCTAAACCACTGGCAACAAAAGCGAGTACACCCCTAAGTGAAAATGTCCAAATTGGGCCCAATTAGCCATTTTCCTTCCCCGGTGTCATGTGACTCGTTAGTATTACAAGGTCTCAGGTGTGAATAGGGAGCAGGTGTGTTAAATTTGGTGTTATCGCTCTCACTCTCTCATACTGGTCACTGGAAATTCAACATGGCACCTCATGGCAAAGGGCTCTCTGAGGATCTAAAAAAAAAGAATTGTTGCTCTACATAAAGATGGCCTAGACCAGGGATAAGCAATTAGCGGACCTCCAGCTGTTGCAAAACTACAAGTCCCATCATGCCTCTGCCTCTGGGTGCCATGCTTATGGCTGTCATAGTCTTGCTATGCCTCATGGGACTTGAAGTTCTGCAACATCTGGAGGTCCGCTAATTGCATATCCCTGGCCTAGACTATAAGAGATTGCCAAGACCCTGAAACTGAGCTGCAGCATGGTGGCCAAGACCATACAGCGTTTTAACAGGACAGGTTCCACTCAGAACAGGCCTTGCCATGGTCGAGCAAAGAAGTTGAGTGCACGTGCTCAGCATCATATCATGTCATGTCTTTGGGAAATAGACGTATGAGAGCTGCCAGCATTGCTGCAGAGGTTGAAGGGGTGGGGGGTCAGCCTGTCACTGTATCAAATTGGTCTGCATGGCGGTCATCCCAGAAGGAAGCCTATTCTAAAGATGATGCACAAGAAAGCCCACAAATAATTTGCTGAAGACAAGCAGACTAAGGACATGGATTACTGAAACCATGTCCTGTGGTCTGACGAGACCAAGATAAACGTATTTGGTTTAGATGGTGTCAAGCGTGTGTGGTGGCAATCAGGTGAGGAGTACAAGACAAGTGTGTCTTGCCTACAGTCAAGCATGGTGGTGGGAGGGTCATGGTCTGGGGCTGCATGAGTGCTGCTGGCACTGGGGAGCTACAGTTCATCGAGGGAACCATGAATGCCAACATGTACTGTGACATACTGAAGCAGAACATAATCCCCTCCCTTCAGAGACTGGGCCGCAGGGCAGTACTCCAACATGATAACAACCCCAAACACACCTCCAAGACAACCACTGCCTTGCCAAAGAAGCTGAGGATAAAGGTGATGGACTGGCCAAGCATGTCTCCAGACCTAAACCCTATTGAGCATCTGTGGGGAATCCTCAAATGGAAAGTGGAGGAGAACAAGGTCTCTAACATCCACCAACTCCGTGATGTCGTCATGGAGGAGTGGAAGAGGACTCCAGTGGCAACCTGTGAAGTTCTGGTGAACTCCATGCCCAAGAGGGTTAAAGCTGTTCTGAAAAATAATGGTGGCCACACAAAATATTGACACTTTGGGCCCAATTTGGGCATTTTCACATAGGGGTGTACTCACTTTTGTTGCCAGTGGTTTAGACATTAATGGCTGTGTGTTGAGTTATTTTGAGGGGACAACAAATTTACACTGTTATACAAGCTGTACACTTAATACTTTACATTGTAGCAAAGTGTAATTTCTTCAGTGTTGTCACATGAAAAGATATAATAAATTATTTACAAAAATGTGAGGGGTGTACTCACTTTTGTGACATACTGTATCTGTTGGAACACTTCCTGATGAAGGGACCATTCTGCTTGGTCCAATACTTGGTGACTAAGGTAATCTGCCTGCCAATTGTCCACCCCTGGAATGTGAACGGCGGAAATAGCCGGGACGAAGCGATCTGCCCACCGGAGAATGCTGGATACTTCCAGGGCCACTAACACACTTTTTGTCTCTCCCTGGTGACTGATGTAGGCCACTGCCGTGGCATTTTCCGACTGAATCCGTCCTCAAAGACGATTCGTCCAATAGTGCAGACAAAGCCTGATTGCCCAGAGTTCTAGGATGTTGAAAGACAGGTTGGATTCTTCCAGCGTCCAACAACCCTGAGCAGAGTTCAGGCCCAAGACACCCCCCACCCGGACAGGCTGGCATTGGTTGTGATCACCGTCCAGTATAGGGGGAGGAAGGATTTGTCCCATTTCAACAGGATCTCTTTTTTCAAAGGTCTCGTATGTAACTGAGCAAATGGGACCGCCTCAAAAGTAGATACCATCAAGCCCAACACCCCCATGCAAGTCCTTAGGGAGATCCACCTGCTGGACAGCAGCATTCGAGTCACAGCCTGCAATCTCCTGAGCTTGTCCAGGGGCAGGAACACTCTGGCCCGAGCGTAATCCAGAGTCATACTCAGATAGTCCAATTTCTGGATTGTAATTAGTGCCGACTTCTGGTAGTTTAACAGCCACCCAAACTCTGTCAGAGAGTCCTCATCGCCCTGCAGAGTCGCCGGAGACTCTGCTCACAGAAGGAGATCGTCCAGGTAGCCCAGAACAGCAATGCTCCACTGGCGCAGCAACGCCAGAACCGCAGCCAACACTTTTGTGGAGCGGAGGCCAGACCAGAGGGTAACGCCACAAATTTAAAAGGTTCCTCTCCCACCACAAAGCGGAGGAATCGCTGGTGATGGGCACAGATCGGAATGCAGGTAAGCATTCTTTATATCGATGGAAGCCAGAGAGTCCCACTGATGCAGGGATGCCACCACAGAGTGAATAGACTCCATGCGGAACTTCTGAACCCACACAAATCGGTTCAGGGCCTTGAGGTCCAGGATTGGATGTACCATACCCTCTTTTTTGGGGTCTGTGAATAGGTTTGAATAAAACCCCTGAAAACATTCCGACGCTGGAACCGGGACAACCACTCCTTGGAGCAACAGGTCTTGTACAGCACCCTGGAGGGCCAACAGGTGCTCCAGGGACAGATGCACGTTGGAGGGGAAAAACCTGGTTGGGGGGGCAAGACTGGAACTCTATCTTGTAACCCTAGTGAATCACTTCATGAACCCACGAGTTGCTTATCAGAGAGTTTCACGGCCCCGGAAACCAGCGAAGGTGTCCTCCCACCCGAGATGTGGGTGAAGGCGCCCCTTCATGCCGAAGGGGCCTTATCCGCGGGTCTTGAGAACCCCACTCTCGGCCTGACTAGGGTCGCTTGGAACCTCCCGAGGGGGGCTTGAAAGGCTTTAAGCCCTTGTCGGTGGACCCTGAGGGACGAAAAAACTTCTTGTGCGCCGAGAAGGAAGGGCATCAGTCAGCCTTTTTGAGGCCTGGTCTGCAGCCCAACACTTCAGCCACAACACCCGCTGAAGCACCACCGTTAAAACAGACAGCTTAGACAGCATTTGAGCTGCACATCCAAGGAGGCATCACAGACTAATTGCAGACCCTGAACCAACTGGTCCGTCAATTCAGCAAAGGCAGGGGGATACTGGTCACCCTCTAGATCATGGTGTAACAGCTTCACCCATTCAGTAAGTGTTTGAGACACCAGAGCCACAGCCAAGACTGGCCGCAGCACCGAACCCGCAATGGTAAACATAGTGCACCCCAAAGCCTCTGCTTTCCTGTCAGCCGGAACTCTAAAGGCTGGAGAGTCTTCAACCAGAATCATGGTGGCTTTGTCCAACCGAGAGACCGGAAATTCCACCACCAGTGGAGTCGTCCACTTTTTGAGCAGACCCTCTTCAAAGGGATAGCGCACGGCAAAGTGTTTGGGGACCGCAAAGAGTTGTTTTGGCGTTCCCATTCTTTATAGACAAACTTGTCAAAATAGGAGGGGTAAGGGAAAACTTTCGCCGTGCGAGACGTCTTCTCATGCATACCACAGGGGCAGAGGAATCATCCTCACTGTCTGACAGGTCAGGGAGCGCATACGCAAACCCCGCAGGGTGGGTCACGTCCGCAGTGGCCGGATCTAAATCAGGATCTGAGGAGACAGATGAAGCAGGAGATTGCGGGGGCTGCTTCTTGCCAGGCCGCCGCCCAAGAGCCACCTCCACCCAGGACACATGGGACTCTAGGACTGGCGTCAGTGCGTGAACGAATGGCTGGGACCCGGAGGGTCTTGCAGGCTCCGAGAGGGGGTCAGGTGGGGAAATCTATTCCTGGGACTCCATAGGGAAAGGAAAAAAGGCCACGCTACACAAAAAAGACCACTGCAATGGGACACCCCCCACGCCGGTAGCAAAACCGGGGACCAGGACACCCATAGCCAGTAGCAGAGAAGGAAGGGGACCCCACCAGACTCACCACCCCACTAGCGTAGCCTGCTGCCTCGGCGTAGCACTGGAAAATATCCCCTATCAGCGCCGGGGTAAAGAGGAGGAGCTCCCGCCTGCAAAAAATGTCACCCAGGGCTTCACTGTAATGGCCGCCGCTTGCTGACACACAATCCACAGAATCATGGCCGCCGGGCTACAGAAATATGGCCGCCGGCCATAGGAAAGCATTCACCACTAGAGGGAAAGGCGTAGGCTACGAAAAAATGGCCGTGCACACGAGGCCACCAGGCACCCAAGGAAGTCCCAGTAGCCCAGGAAAAACTGCCACCAGCGGAGAGGGGAGCTGGCGCTGGGCCCCGGGGACCACCAATGCTGTCCGTCCCCCTTCCCCCACAGCCCCGCAGTGTGCACCTCCCACCCCCCCGTGACAGTACACCATCCCCCATGCTGACCACATTGTGCTGCACTACCCCAAATGGGGGGCTGACTCAGGGGACCCCTGTATACCAACAGCCCAGGAGGAGAGAAGGGGGCAGGGAAGGAGGGGAACCCACAGGACCGACCGACAGACCCAGGGAGGGGATAGGGGGACAGTACTCACCACAGCAGAAACCAGCTGGCACCGCTCCAGACTGGACCTCCTCACCACTGAAGTGAGGGGGCTGTCAGCCATGAGGAACGCTGCAACGCGTGCTGAGACCCGGTCGTATGTGAGCACGCGAGACGTTCAACTCGCAGGGCCAGCCCCCGTCCAGTGGGGCTATGTCACGGCCAACCTAGCGCGTAGCTGCGGTCTGCACGCACTCGCTGGCCAAACTAGGGAGGACCACTGGATACTTAAAGCGGAGGTCCGCCGTCTGCCGCTGTTCCTTTAAAAATTAAATGTCAGCAGCTACACATACAGCTGCTGAGTTTTAACTTGAGGACACTAACCTGTCCTGGAGTCCAGGGATGTCGGCACTGCCCACCAATCTCCGGATTGGCAGGTCGAATGCTGCCGCTGCCATTGGGACTAGGGGAACCCGGATGTGTAGCCGATCGGCTTCACGGCTGGATCCCTACTGCGCATGTGCAAGCCGCCGCTGCGCTTTCCCATTGGTGGAGGCAGAGGAGGAGGAGAGAGCCCGACTGCTGACGTCCGTGGCTGCAGCCCTGGGCTCCCGGATGTGTGGAAAAGGACAACTGTCAAAGTAAGGTGTCCTTTCCCCCCTCCTCTCGAAAGGTGCCAAATGTGACACCTGGGGGGGGGGATACGGCAAGCGAAAGTTCCACTTTTGGGTGGAACTCCGCTTTAATGACCAGACCCGGCAGTTGATTGAAGTATCAATGGGAAAAATCCAGGAAAAATAGAAAATAACAAACCAGGAGAAGAAAGAAAAAACAATGCCAGGTCCAGAGATCCCAGCAGGGAACCAGGTCCTTCCTCCCGACTAGGCAGAAAAAAACTGAAGGCCTATAGCAGAGAGTGGGGGAGGGGGGGGGTGTATACCACCTAGGACTGCCCATAGGTGTAGCCAAGTCTTTTTTCTGCCTAGTGTCCTACTCCTGTAGGGGGCGGTATAACCCTATGGTCATGATTAAGGAGGAGCCGTTTTGTCTGTCAATGAAGGAGAGAGAAATACATTTTTTAACTGAGAATCTAAGAGGATCACTTTATCTGCTGTAGTAGAAGATTATATTTAAAGCAGTTTCTATACATTTAAAACCAATGTCTTGGGCCAGGTTTATGCATTTGGATTTAAAAACACTATAAACCCCATGGTGCATTTCTGCATTGATAGTGCATGTTCATGAATGTTAAAACGATTATTTTATTCATGCCATTTGCATACTTTTGCAGTCATTTCTAATTGCTTTGTCTGTGCTTCCAAGTACAATATAAAAGCAGCAGTTAGGACTTTTTAAAAATACAGTTATGCACATAAGTTTGCATACCCTGGCAGAAATTGTGACATTTTGGCATTTATATTGAAAATATATCTAATCATAACAAAAAACAGTTTTTTTATTCAAGGATGGTGATCACATGAAGGCATTTATTATCACATAGTTTTTGGCTCCTTTTAAAATCATAATGATAACAGAAATCACCCAAATGGCCTTGATGAAAAGTTTACATTAGCCTGGAATGTTTGGCCTTCGTACAGACACAAGGTGGCACACACAGGTTAAAATGGCTATTAAAGAGGAAGTAAACCCAGATGGGGTTTACTTCCTCTATGTCCCCCTGTAAAGTAGAAACACAATGGGCTACTATGCATCGCATAGTAACCCATTATGTGCCACTTACCTGCAAACGAAGCCTGCGGCGTCCAGCGATGTCCCCTCTGCTGGCGGCGTCCATCTTCTACCCCTCTTCCTTCCGGGGCCGCGACTCCGGCGATGTGACTGGCCAGAGTCGTGTGACATCACTCCCCGGAGCCGCCAGTCATGGCACGGTCACAGTGGAGGAACGGCACACAGGCCGTTCCTTCACTGCGCATGTGCCGACATGACGTCGGCACAGCTTCAACACTGCATATCTCCTGAACCATGCAGGTTTGGTAGATATGCAGTGCACCTACAGGTAAGCCTTATCATAGGATTAACTGTAGGTTAAAGTGGTTGTCACAAGTTGACAACCACTTTAAAGGTTAATTTCCCACATTTGTGGCTTTTTAAATCGCAATTAGTGTCTGTGTATAAATAGTCAATGAGTTTGTTAGCTCTCACATGGATGCATTAAGCAGGCTAGACACTAAGCCACGGGGAACAGAAAAGAACAATCAAAAGACCTGCGTAACAAGGTAATGAATCTTTACAAAGATGGAAATATCCAAAGCCTTGAATATGCCAGTCGGTACTGTTCAATCATTTAATAAGTGGAAAATTTGGGGATCTCTTGATACCAAGCCAAGGTCAGGTAGATTAAGAAAGATTTCAGCCACAACTGCCACAAGAATTGTTTGGTATACAAAGAAAAACCCACAGGCCTCAGAGAAATACAGGCTGCTCTGGAAAAAGATGGTGTGGTTGTTTTTAAGGAGCACAATAGGATGATACTTGAACAAAAAAGAGCTGCATGGAAGACTTTACTGTACAAGTTCCACAAAAAAAAACTGGTTACAATATGCCCAACAACACCTTGACATGCCTCATTGCGCTTTTTTTTTGTAGCAATGGCGCAGTAATGGCTTCCTTCAGGCAGCTCAACCATGCAGCTCTTTTTTGTTCAAGTTTCATTGAATTGTGCTCCTTAAAAACAACCACACCGTCTTTTCAGAGAGCAGCCTGTATTTCTCCTGAGGTTACCTGTGGGTTTTTCTTTGTATCCTGGGCAATTCTTCCACCAGTTGTGGCTGCAATCTTTCTTGGTCTACCCAGGGCCGTCTTTCTGAGCGGGCACACCTGGGCATGGCCCAGGGGCCCCAAGTGCTCATGGGGCCCCATCAGAGTCGGCTTCGATCTAGGGAAATGCAGTACGGACTCGGACACTGGTGTCCTCCAGCGGTCCTTCCAGTGTCCGTGGCCGCCACTTTCAGGTAGGTGCTGCTTTATCTGTCTCCCATGCCATGATGCCCCATCTCTGCCCCACTGTCCACCTGTGTGTGAACACCATTGGCTGCTAGCGTCCTAACAGCCAATCAGGTGCAGGGAGGACCCGGCAGCCTCTAGTGCTGTATGTGTATTTCCCAGCACTAGAAGAACTAACTGCTCTCCGAAGTCTCCCTGCCGATGCTGATAAGAGCACGGCACGGCTGAGTGAGCTGTGAGAGGGATGGCAGGAGCGCTCTGGAGGTTCGAGGAGAGGAGAGAGAGAGCAGCCTGTCATCCTTATCTCTGTGATTGGGGTGAGTGTAGTGACACATCCCCCATCTCTGCTGCACCTGTCCCATTCGGTCTGTGTGTACTGTGCAGTGTGTGCCTATTACATCGTGGTGGGGGTGGGGTGCACTCATTTTGTAATGTCTACTTTCTTCCTGATATTTCCCTATACTCCTTCCCCTCTGGAGACCTCTACTTATCTTGCTAATAGTAATCCCTTCCCTTTTTTCCCCCTTGCATTGAAGTTGCTGCCAAAAAACTATCCAATGATTTTTGAAGTGATACTAAGGGGTATTATTTTTTTCTTTCTGTCTCTGACCACTATGTTTGCAGTCTCTGACCATCTCTTGTACCATGTCTGCAGTCTCTGACCATCTCCTGCACTGTGTCTGCAGTCTCTGGCCATCTCCTGTACTGTGTCTGCAGTCTCTGACCATGTCCTGTACTATGTCTGCACTCTCTGACCATCTCCGGTACTATGTCTGCAGTCTCTGACCATCTCCTGTACTATGTCCACAGTCTCTGACCATCTCCTGTACTATGTCTGCAGTCTCTGAGCATCTCCTGTACTATGTCTGCAGTCTCTGAGCATCTCCTGTACTATGTCTGCAGTCTGTGACCATCTCCTGTACTGTGTCTGCAGTCTCTGACCATCTCCTGTATTATGTCTGCAGTCTCTGACCATCTCCTGTATTATGTCTGCAGTCTCTGACCATCTCCTGTACTATGTCTGCAGTCTCTGACCATCTCCTGTACCCTGTTTGCAGTCTCTGACCGTCTCCTGTACTATGTCTGCAGTCTCTGACCGTCTCCTGTGTTATGTCTGTAGTCTCTGACCGTCTCCTGTATTATGTCTGTAGTCTCTGACCATCTCCTGTACTATGTCTGCAGTCTCTGATCATCTCCTGTACTATGTCTGCAGCCTCTGACCATCTCCTGTACCATGTCTGCAGTCTGACCGTCTCCTGTGTTATGTCTGTAGTCTCTGACCGTCTCCTGTATTATGTCTGCAGTCTCTGACCATCTCCTGTACTATGTCTGCAGTCTTTGACCATCTCCTGTACTATGTTTGCAATCTCTGATGTCTCCTGTACTATGTCTGCAGTCTCTGACCATCTCCTGTACTATGTCTGCAGTCTCTGACCATCTCCTGTACTGTGTCTGCAGTCTCTGACCGTCTCCTGTACTATGTCTGCAGTCTCTGACCATCTCCTGTACTATGTCTGCAGTCTCTGACCGTCTCCTGAACTATGTCTGCAGTCTCTGACCTTCTCCTGTGTTATGTCTGCAGTCTCTGACTGTCTCCTGTATTATGTCTGTAGTCTCTGACCATCTCCTGTACTATGTCTGCAGTCTCTGATCATCTCCTGTACTATGTCTGCAGTCTCTGACCATCTCTTGTACCATGTCTGCAGTCTCTGACCATCTCCAGTACTATGTTTGCAATCTCTGACGTCTCCTGTAGTATGTCTGCAGCCTCTGGCCATCTCCTGTTCTATGTCTGCAGTCTCTGACCATCTCTTGTACCATGTCTGCAGTCTCTGACCATCTCCTGTACTATGTCTGCAGTCTCTGACCATCTCTTGTATCATGTCTGCAGTCTCTGACTATCTCCTGTACTATGTCTGCCATCTCTGATCATCTATTGTACTATGTCTGCAGTATCTGACCATCTCCTGTACTATGTTTGCAATCTCTGACGTCTCCTGTACTATGTCTGCAGCCTCTGACCATCTCCTGTTCTATGTCTGTAGTCTCTGACCGTCTCTTGTACCATGTCTGCAGTCTCTGACCGTCTCCGGTACTATGTCTGCAGTCTCTGACCATCTCTTGTATCATGTCTGCAGTCTCTGACTATCTCGTGTACTATGTCTGCCATCTCTGATCATCTCTTGTACTATGTCTGCAGTATCTGACCGTCTCTTGTACCATGTCTGCAGTCTCTGACCGTCTCCAGTACTATGTCTGCAGTCTCTGACCATCTCTTGTATCATGTCTGCAGTCTCTGACTATCTCCTGTACTATGTCTGCCATCTCTGATCATCTCTTGTACTATGTCTGCAGTATCTGACCATCTCCTGTACCATGTCTGCAGTCTCTGACCGTCTCCTGTGTTATGTCTGCAGTCTCTGACCATCTCCTGTACTATGTCTGCAGTCTCTGACCGTCTCCTGTACTATGTCTGCAGTCTCTGACCGTCTCTTGTACTATGTCTGCAGTCTCTGACCATATCCTGTACTATGTCTGCAGTCTCTGACCATCTCTTGTATCATGTCTGCAGTCTCTGACTATCTCCTGTACTATTTCTGAAGTCTCTGACCATCTCATGTACTATGTCTGCAGTCTCTGACCATTTCCTGTGTTATGTCTGCAGTCTCTGACCATCTCCTGTACTATGTCTGCAGTCTCTGACCATCTCCTGTACTGTGTCTGCAGTCTCTGACCATCTCCTGTACTATGTCTGCAGTCTCTGGCCATCTCCTGTACTATGTCTGCAGTCTCTGACTGTCTCCTGTACTATGTCTGCAGTCTCTGACCATCTCCTGTACCATGTCTGCAGTCTCTGACCGTCTCCTGTGTTATGTCTGCAGTCTCTGACCATCTCCTGTACTATGTCTGCAGTCTCTGACCGTCTCCTGTACTATGTCTGCAGACTCTGACCGTCTCTTGTACTATGTCTGCAGTCTCTGACCATCTCCTGTACTATGTCTGCAGTCTCTGACCATCTCTTGTATCATGTCTGCAGTCTCTGACTATCTCCTGTACTATTTCTGCAGTCTCTGACCATCTCATGTACTATGTGTGCAGTCTCTGACCATTTCCTGTGTTATGTCTGCAGTCTCTGACCATCTCCTGTACTATGTCTGCAGTCTCTGACCATCTCCTGTACTGTGTCTGCAGTCTCTGACCATCTCCTGTACTATGTCTGCAGTCTCTGGCCATCTCCTGTACTATGTCTGCAGTCTCTGACTGTCTCCTGTACTATGTCTGCAGTCTCTGACCATCTCTTGTACCATGGCTGCAGTCTCTGACCGTCTCCTGCACTATGTCTGCAGTCTCTGACCATCTCCTGTACAATGTGTGCAATCTCTGGCCATCTCTTGTACTATGTCTGCAGTCTCTGGCCATCTCCTGTAGTATGTCTGCAGTCTCTGACCATCTCCTGTAGTATGTCTGCAGTCTCTGACCATCTCCTGTACAATACCTGCAGTCCCTGACCATCTCCTGTACTATGTCCGCCGTCTCTGACCATTTCCTGTACAATGCCTGCAGTCCCTGACCATCTCCTGTACTATGTCCGCCGTCTCTGACCATCTCCTGTACAATGCCTGCAGTCCCTGACCATCTCCTGTAGAATGACCTCTACACACCGCCCTACCTATTACTGACCTCTATACACTGCCCTACCTATTACTGACCTCTATACACTGCCCTACCTATTACTGACCTCTGTACACCGCCCTACGTATTACTGACCTCTATACACCGCCCTACCTATTACTGACCTCTATACACCACCCAAAACTATTACTGTCCCTACCTATTACTAACCTCTATACACCGCCCTACCTATTACTGACCTCTATACACCGCCCTACCGATTACTGACCTCTATACACCGCCCTATCTATTACTGACCTCTGTACACCGCCCTACTTATTAATGACCTCTATCCACTTCCTTACCGGCGTATAGTAAAAATACGCCGGCAAGGTGGACTCCCCATCCTAAGTGGACGTCATATGACGTCCTCTTGTTTTCGCCGCTTTGCGGGCCCTCAGGGGCCCGCATCGCGGCGATCGGGGACCGGCCGTGTCCCTCAGGACCCCGGCCTTCTGTGATCACGGTAAAGAGCCAATAAAATTGGCTCTTTACCGCATGACCGGCTGTGTCCTATCACAGCCGGTCACTAACAACAAAGGAGACTGAGTGGCGTGCACGCCGCTCGCGCGCGCCCCCGGGGGCGCGCAGCGCGGCGATCGGGGGGCGGGCTTGTCCCTCGGACAAAGCCCGACCCCGATCACGGTAAAGAGCCAATAGTATTGGCTCTTTACCACGTGACCGGCTGTGTCAAATCACAGCCGGTCACAAAATGACGGGAATCCGCGGTAACAAGCTGTTACCGGGTTCTCCCCTTCACACACCGATCGTGTGTGAGGAGGAGATAGCGGTAACAGCTCGTTACCGCTTACTGTCAGCACCAAGCACACTGATTGCCCCCCCTTCCAATAAAGAGTACCTGTCACCTGCCCATCAGAGTACCTGTCACCTATCCATCAAAGTACCCGAGTACCTGTCACCACCACTGTCCATGAGACTACCCGTCCACTGT